>JAFREQ010000040.1:0-325000 GCA_025331565.1 Holacanthus passer | reverse complement strand
AGAGAGGGGGAGAGAAAGGAGGAGAGAGAGAGAGAGAGAGAGAGAGAGAGAGAGAAAGTCACGGAAAGTAGGTCAGTGAGAAAACGTGATTAGCCACAAAACAAACGACACCAGCAGCGGACGCGTGTCCTGTCCGTCGGCGCTGAGCTCCTGTATCTTCCCCTCACGTGATCATCGTCAACAACAAGCGTGCTGGACGCCTCAGCGGCTCCAAGTCACGCTTACTGTCAAGACAGGTTGCCAAGCCTGCACTTGCTGGCTGACTAACACACACAAACACACACAGAGACACCTCCTTCCCCTTACTGCCTTACATGGCGTTGGAGCGATCCCTCTCGCCGCCGCGGCCGTTTGTGTGGGGTTGCTAAGCGCAGCCAATATTTGACAAACACAGCAAAACATCCACCCTGATATCCTGCTACGCTGCCATCCTGGACAGCAGAGACGCAGGCTGCTCCGTCCCCTTCCAGGAACTCACCGAATCTGGCTTTGTGTTTCCGTCATGCTGAGAGAAAGTATGTGTTTATTTACAAAAAAATCATCATATAAGGAGACACCACAGCTGATGAAACAGGAAGTAGAGAAACACAATCTGAAGCGACTGATGGCGACTGATGCTGCAAAGACATGACTTTTCATGCCAAGACTGAAGGAATGAATTCTCATTTTTATGCCAAAACAACTTATTGCTTTTCCTTCCTAATTTCATTCTTGGTGGACAGCAAAATCCTACAACAGCCTTGAGATGATAACGAGATGTAAATCGAAGCCGTGACTAATGATTTTTTATGGTTATTAGTGTGAGGATGCAAATGACTAATTAGTTAAATGAAACATTATTGTAATTAATGTGCACAAATGATCAGATATTAACCCCGGATGCCTGCAGAGCTCTGTACAGATTCAGAGAGAGGGGATTATCTCATCCAGCAAAATGAAGGAGACCACATATTGGACCTGACAAGGCTGCACAAGTTTGCCTTCTATCACAGCAGAGTTTTCATCCTACACCAACAGGAGCAGTGATAGTTTCACATCCTGACCTGAGGGTTTCCTCCAGCCTCTGACCCCGGCATGACGCTTCTCGGGGGTCCTGAGCCCACCTGCTGGGCCAGCGAGGGGATGTGGGTCTTGACGGGCGCCGGAGGCAGAGCCAGAGCCGACGGCCTGCTGTGGGTCTGGGGGATGGGCAGGGCGCTGTGCACCGGTTTGGGTTTGGGGAGTCCCGACTTCATGTTTGAGGCCACGAGGATGGCTGGCATCTTCTCCCCGGGCCGCCTGGTGACCGCTCGCTCCCCTCACGCTCACGCTGAGGTGGGAATCCTGCTGCTGGTCGGCAAGACTCGCATATGATCCAGCTACTTCTGCGAGGTTGTTACCAGATTGAAGAAACACATGTGCAGTTTTCACCTGATCCACCTCTTGGTTGAACTAACGTGTGTAATTTGTCCAGGTCTTGGCTGCTCCTGCTGGATCTCAGCAGGGGGCTGAGCTGAGCTCCCCCACATGCAGTGGAGGGGTTTAAAACCCACCAAAGCCACCTGTTTCCTCCAGCTCTTTATATCATGTGGCAAAGACCAAATCCTCCTCAGATTGTTAAAAATGAGACAGAAATGAGAAAATCCACTCTGCAAAGTCCAGGAAAGAAAATTAAAAATCCCACTTCACACTCAGAGGAATCCCCAGTTGCCTTGTGGCAGAGCGACTGTTCCCTTCCATTTATTCCCAGCTCTGACAGAGAGTCGGCGTTTGGCAAAAGGTTCCTATAAGAAGCAGCTCCTCTCCCACAGAGCCCTGTGTTAATTACACCATCGCTTCAGGATGACAGGAGGAAACACCGAGCTCACAGAGGAGAGGAGGGAACAGAGACGGAGGGAAAAAGAAAAGGCAGCAGCGACGCAGCGACCGCTCGCTCCGGCGACTGACTCAGCCTGTGAGAGCTCAGCCTGAGACACACTGTACTCTGCCGCCTCGCTCGCTCTCTCTCTCTGTGGTAAGTCGTGGTTACTGTAGCAGCAGGTGTGGCTTAGATCAGGGCTGACATATGTGGAGAGGAGCTCAACACATCCACTCAGTATGCTCCTGCAGCCTGTCTCTCTCTCTGTATATATGTCTTACTTTGCTTTCACACAAAATGCCCATCCAGCTATTTAATGTGATCTTGAGTTTAAACATGTTCTTGGGTTGGATCATTTTATTGGTTAGTGAAGGATTTTGACTGACTTAAATCCCACAAGCAATGACCATGTCTTGAAATGAGGAAATGAGGCAAATCACTCCTGTATTCATGTGGGTCAAGTAAGTAACAAATCATATCTAATTTAAGAATAATTTAAGTTATAAACTGTCAGCTTTTTCACAAGTGCTTTGTCAGGTGATGCAGACTTAAATATCTCAACAACTATTAGATGCATTACCATAAAGTTTGGTACAGACAATTACGTCCCCCTCAGGATAAAGCGTAATAAATTTGGAGATCCCTTAACTTTCCCTCTGGCGCCATCACAAGGTCAGAATTTCAGTTTGTCCAAAAAAAAACAACGAAGCAGCAACAACTGCACATTGTGTTTAGTGCAATTTAACAAATGTTAGTATGCTAACGAGCTAAACAAGATGGCAGACATGGTGCACATTACACTGTGATTGTGAGAGCGTCAGCATGCTGACGTTTGCCTCGAAGAGCGGCGAGCACGGCTGCACACTTTTGATTTTACTTGACTGCTGGAAAAGTCAATTTCGATGCACGGCACTATATGAATGCATGTATTTAAAACTATGTTACAATGAAAAGAACGACCAGATCAATATCGAGTCTTTCACCTAAAAGGGTTAAGCTTCATGAGGAGTTAAAATAGCCACATACACATCACTATAGATTCTAGAGATGAACTAATGTCGATCAGAAAGTGGTTTAATTCCAAACCAGACTTTTCTATACTAAAGTGTCCAATACTGAAATACCAAGAGCTACATACATGTAAGAGAAGTGACTTATTACACTATACTATTATTACTAGTCTTACTTACTATATAACATTATGTATCGATTTTCTTAAAGCCACCTCATACAAACTCCCTCAATACAAAAGACAAGACATATAAGCTTTGAGTAATTGATGAATATTATATTCTTCGGTTAAATTATGGAACCAAATCAGTGTCATGCTTTTCGTGCTGCTTCTCTAACTGAAGCTGAAAATGTATTATTAGACTCTCTTCTCTGTCTTCTCTCCCCCCTGACTCCATTAAGCTCGCCCCTTTTTTAAGTATGAGGTTGGCCAATTAGTGGACTCGTGTCAGATGAGCCTGACTCCCAGCAGGCTCAGCGAAGGCTGCCGAGAAGTCGACTCAAATCCTGCTGCAGAAGCAAAGGAGAGAAAAAAAGACATGGGAGGGAAGGTTTTGCATTTTCTCCTCTTCTCTTCCATCACCGGTTAATTTAAGACTTTACATACAGATGTGAATGTAAATCAAGTTTAGTAAACAGTTAACTCCCCAAACTAAGATCACTTCAAAGCTGGGTGCTGTGTCGTGGAGCACTTGAACTTGTGTTAACTCCTTCATTTGGTTCCAGTTCACTTGGCCAAGAAAGAGCTTCAACACTCAGATGACTCCAGATATACTGAAAGTGAGACAAAGATTTCCGTCTCAAACATCTTCCGGCAGAACTTTGGCTTGGTTTGATAGGAGATAAATATGAGCACAGCCAGTGTCTGATCATGCTTTGAAAACCAAGTCTCACAACTGGGACAGGAACTAACGTTAATTTTCATTAATGATTAATCAACTGAATGTTTTCTTAATAAATTGATTGATTGTTAAAAATGGAACAAATAGGTGAACAATGCTTTTACAATTTCCTATAACCCGAGGTGACGCCTTCTAATTGCTCATTTTGTCCAACCAAAACCAAAAGACATTCAGGTTTACAATCACATAAGACAAAGAAAAGCCATGTCCTCACATTTGAGAAGCTAAAACAAGGAAGAAGGTTTGGACTTTTTGTCAAGTCATCAGGATGCATCCTCTGTGGACCACGAGTGTGTAAAAAATTTTTGGCAATGAAATTCATGGCTAAAAATCCCCACCTTAACAAATCCTTTACTTTGAAATGACATCTTAAACACAGCAGCTTTAAACACAGCAGTTACCTCAATCCAAATCAAGCAAATTACCATAAATTAGCAGCATGAGGGACGTGAGAAACAGGAAGTGACTTGTCAGTATTTCAGTTCAATTCAATGTGAAAAGATCAACTCAGCTCATACTGCAGCGAACCAGAGGAGATGGAATTAGAGACAGTACAGATGGGTGTAACACACACACACACACACACACACACACACACACCATAGACTTTATATGAGCGATGATTTAATCCAGGAGAAGATGTGTTTAGCATGTTAATCTTAATCCTGTTACATTAATCCTAAATTATGCAAATGCTAATATCTGATTATGATTTGGTGTGTGTGTGTGTGTGTGTGTGTGTGTGTGTGGAGACATGTGGTGCAGCATCTTATATGATTACAGATTTGTAGTTTTAGTTTTATTTAAATCATTGTCCAAGTTAGACAGCGATCAGATTGGACATGTTTTTAGCAGTTTCTAATTTGACTCAATTCAATGAAATGTTTTACATGTTGATTAAGGATTCTGGATATTTTGCAATATTCCAGTAAGTCGAGGAGTGCCTGCATCATTTAAGGTAGATTACATGTTTCTTCAGACCACTTTCTTATCCTGCCGTCAATCTTTGAGGTAAATTCATGGTATGCTGTAGATCACAATAATTGGATTGTGAAGCCATAACTTGAGGTTTTAATTGCAGATATTTACTGTATGATAATCACAAACTGCAGGTCACAGATATAAACAATCTGCTGACAGTGTTGTAACTGGTGACGAGTGAAAGGCCGGGCCGCCTCCCTGACTGAACATACACCCATATCCTGGCATCAAAACACGCACGAGCTCGCTCACTGAAACATATAGGAAAACACATTAACTCCACCCGCTCGAATGAGACGTCAGTGGAAAGTAGAAAAACACAGCAGAGGGAGGGAAACTTCCATTATTTTCCTACGATCCTCTGTGATGGTAAACATATCGCAGAGTGTCACAGATCACACAGCTCTTATCAGAGCAGTAAAAAAACAGTCATATGTGATTTATGAAACAACCTTTGAAGATACCTGATGACAGCACAGCGCAGTCTAATAATAGATCCAGTTTGGCTGTAAATGGGAGGTATTGACAGTAATAACTAGGACACCCACTGCTGCTCGGCTCCGCGTTGATGCTGTATTTCTCCTTAGAATAGTAAACAGTCGTGTGGGGTCGACGGCGGGTGTTTCAGCTCTGAAGCTATAGAGAGAGATTAGTGTCATTAGTGTCAGAGATTATATATGAACTGCGCAGAGGTCGTGAATTATCAACATCAGGAATGTGGCGGGACTACGGATGTAACCGTGGCCAGCTCTGGACAAATCCTCTCTGACGTGGCTTTTGGTCTCACCAGGTGCTCAGACTGAAAACCAGTGGAGATCCAGTTTGAGTTATAGATCCATGAGTTTGGAAATGTGCCATTGTCATTACAAAGTCAGCTACAAGTGACTCCTCCTACAAACTGACACACCATATAGTTTTCCTATAGATGTAGGAATGGTCTAACCCCTTGCAGTAACTCTTTGCCACCCCAAGGGGGCCCACCTCCCACTTTGAGAACCATTGCACGTCACTTGATATTTGGAAAGATTCATCTCTGAATAGACCCTTAAATTTTCAGCAAAGATTTCAGTATTCTCCTCAAACATCACAGCCGCCATCGACCAATCATTAAATATTTTACATGAATAAGATAACAAATTTAGAGGAATGACTGGTTTATAGTTCCAGATTTCAAGTTCAGAAACAGACTAAAACTGCAACAACAGTGTTCTCAAGTTTAACTTTGGTTTTTTGCTTTGCCAAAGATTTGCACGTCTAAGAGTTTAATCTAAATCTAGAAAATAGAGTATATATTTAATAATATAAGTACAAAATCAATAACTCTGTTTCAAAGTCATTGATTTATTATTATGTGAATGACATAATTCAAATTCCATTGTGTGATACGAGCAGGGACTTAAAATGTATGTATTCAAACACAGTCTGCTGTCAGTGAACCACTTCCATAGTCAGAGCTCATCCAGCAAACTGCCCCTATATTTCAATATTTATGCACGGCAATGAAATGAAACTGCACACACACACACACACACACACTCACACACACACACACACACACACACATTCCCTTCCCTTCCTGATTGTTTTCATTAGCAGAGTTAGCAGAGCAGAACAAGTGGGCTCTCACTGACAAGAGCTGCACTAACTGCAGCAACGGCCTGACATTTCCACCGTGACAGCACAGGATCTACAACTTGACCTACACACACTGGTCTGTTTCCTCACACACACACACACACACACACACACACACAGTTATTTACGATAATGAACAGTGGCAGTGCTGTAAGGCCGGATGGCAGAGGGGAGAGGAGCCGAGTCCACGAAGCCCAGCAGGGCTCTGGCATGGCTCAACACAACACAACACACACAGCACGGTGTGAGGACAAACACACACACACACACACAAACAACAACACACCTTCTACATATTCAACACAAATGAGCTCAGGAGAATGAGCTGGAGGAAGAAAAACGTGTTTGCTCATGAGACATGAAATGAGACTGAGAATCATTGGCGAGAAAATGAGGAGAGCCAACTGTCAGGAGAGAGAGAAAAGTGTGTGTGTGTGTGTCAGTTTGGATCCTGCTGAGTGTGTTTGCGTCCTTGCCCAGCTCCAGCTGTGGCACATGTGTGTCTGTGGGTGTGTGTGTGTGAGATCTAAATGGGTCTCTGGGGCGGCGGGGGGACGTCCTGTCACTTTCCTGTCACATGTCACCTACACAGGTCATCAGTGTGAGCTGACTTCTGTCTGTTCAGAGGCAACACACACATGCACACACATGCACACATGCACACGCACACACACATCCATAACATCCATCTTCACAAGTCACTTTGTTCAGTCGAGGGAAATCTCTTTATTACATCGTAGGTGTTATTTTCATAGTTTTGACCATCTCTCCTAGTTATTGTGATCAGTTATGATCACGCTGTAATCATCAATCATCATTTGGCCGACTGCTGATGCACTTGTGCAGTCTCTCTTATTCTAGTGTCACTATCTTGATACTTTTTTAAAATGATTTTCTTTTTTTTTATGCCTTTATTAGATAGCGACAGTGGAGACATGACAGGACTGAAAGAGATGAAAATGACAGATGATTGTAGAAACAAGAAAATCTCATCATGCAAGAAATTAATAATTAAGTTAATTAACCTTGACCTAAACCCTATTCTAAACTTAACCCTAAACTGAGACTTATCCCTCAAAGAGCTGACAAAATGTCTCTTGTTAAGGTTTAAAACTCACATTGGTCCTCAAAAAGACAAAGGTACGAGAGCAGACGCCCACATGCAGATCCCTGCTTCAGCACTAAAAAACAAAACCTGTGTAGCGTGAACAAAAGCAAAAATACGAGAGCAAGATCATAAAAATTACACACTAACACATGCACACACCCACACACACACACACACACACACACACTCACAGTCAGACACGGGGTAAAAGCGAGACAGTGGAGACAGCAGCACCCAAACAACAGTCTCCCTGCAGTAAACTGGGGTGACAGATGAGGAAACCAGGGAGAAGTCGGCCACAGCTCCGAGGTGTGTGTGTGTGTGTGTGTGTGTGTGTGTGTGTGTGGACATGGGGAGGAAATCTTCACCATGTGATCTAAAGACCTACTTCGGGTCAGGAGATGGACATTTTTTTGTCGGACGCAGAGAGAGCGAAGCAGAAACGCAATAAACTGTCTCCTCACTCACGTCTTAACGAGGTCTGCATAATTAACCTGCACTAATCAGGCTTTAATCGCTCATTTAAAACTTGTTAGAAATGAAGGTGGAATTACATGTGAACATGTTTTTTCCTGTAGTAATTATCGCCGCTACAACTCGTAGTAATCCTCTATGTGATGTGAACATTTTCGAACATGAAGCACTGTTTTAGCCCCTCGTCCTCCACAAAGGAGACGGCGGTGAATATTTTATGAATGAACGAGGGTGACGGAGAGGACAGCTAATGTCTGAGAGCATAAATTAAAGCCTCGAAGCCCAGCTGGTGACAGGAAATGCTCCAAATGATATATTTAATGTTCATGAGTCAATATTAGCTGATCTGACCTCCTTTATGTTTTCCAGCGCTCGGTTTAAATCCTGCTGAGAAGCTGGTGCTTGGCCTAAATATCCAAAACGCCGGCCCCCGCCCACCCTCCAGCAAATGACATTCAACTACATCAGACTCTGTTTCTTGGTGGAGAAAGAGAATAATCAATACGGGTGAGATTAAAAAATGGTATCACGTAACAGGGTTGCAATAAACCAGGCGGTGTAAAGTGAGCCCCGAGGCTTCAATAGCAATTACCCCCCAACTGCTGTGACACAAAACCACTTACCGCTTTTTTCCTCAGTGACGAAATAGGACAGAGAAGGGAGACAGATGAGGGCAGATACGGTTTTCAGAAATGGAGAGAAACAGAAATAGAGATGTAGATCAGAAGAGCAGAAGGAGGGGACAAAAAAAGACGGGAAGGAAAGAAGAGATGCAGAAGAGAGGACAGCGAGATGACAGATCCAGTCTGCTCCTGTCCTGCTTTGATAAACGTGTAAAAATCACAAGGTGGATTTGGAGATTTTCTTTGAAGGTGCACACGACGACAAGTTGGATTTGGGAAATTCTTGTCACTGATGTACAGCGAGGACCAAATGCTCTGACATAGCTTCCAGTACAATACACATATAATAATAATAATAATATTACCTGCACGTACTTTTTATATCTTGTATATCTTGACAAAAACTGCATCAGAAAATCAGTGCATGTTTCCATCAAATAGAATGCGACAAGAATTAAATGAGCATCAGTTACTCTGCTCCATCATGCAAATCAATTACATAACATTCATTTGGCAAATGCTTGAGTCAAAGCAACTTACAAGAAGTAGAATCAGCCTCAGTTGGTACAAAAGTCATTTTCATTTGCATTTCATTGCTGCTTCCAAACACAGATGCCATTTCTGTTATTTTAGTAAATTAATTAGTCTCCTCTGTCCACAAACACCCCACGGGATGTTTTCACAGACAAGAGACACAAACACAACAACTCAGAATGATGTTTCTGTCAGCCTTTTCTTTCTTGTCAGTTTTCTACCTCATTAGAGCTTTATTTGGCCATATTTCTTTCAAATGTCAGTGTTTTGATGCACAAATTCAAACTGTGCAATGAGACGTTGATGTAAATTAACTTTTTAAGTCTCTAAACTGCAACATGGAGCCAAAGATTTTTTAAAAAGTCTCACTGATTTGCAGTCACTCGCTCTTGTCCGTGTTCAGATTTGCGTTCGTACAAGTGGACATGAAAACTCGATCAGAGGTTTCAAATCTAAAAAAAAAACATCTGTAGCACATGGACCGTACTAGATATGTGATCAAACTACACTTTGTGTTTCTCCGACGTCACACAGAGACAGAACGGTAATTAGACACCGAGGATGCATTTAAATGTTGTTGCTCTGACATATTTCTCCCTGAGCCGTTTATACACTTGAGAATAAACAGCTCATTATCGGGTCCATACATCCACACCGAGCCACATCCGACAAAACTTTCTAGAGCACATTTACACAACTAATGGCTCATTAGTGCGGCGGTTTGAATGCAGGGATGAAGAATATGAAGCGAAAAAAAACCACAGCAGACGACCATTTTCCCCAAATTCAGGCTTCCAACACTATTAAACCGGCATTAAGCTCAGTCATGCAGTACATACAGTCCAGATACAGTCGATCCAACAGAGCGTTATTAATCTGATGAATGCAACTAAGAAGCATTTCAACTGCAAGATAAAAGAGACTGCAGAGAATAAATAGATCTATACTGGAGAATAAAACAGGGATTTCAATGCATTTCAGAGACCTAAACATTTTCTTTCCCACAACAAACATATTTACAGAGAGGCAGCGGTGACTGAAGGAAACTGCGACGCTGGCAGACTGAAAGAGCCAAAGAGAGCAGAGATCACGGATTAGTGGATGGCAGAGATAAAAAATGCAAATGGGATTCGCCAAACAAAGTGCTGGAAATTTTCGTGCGGGTTTATCGAGGTGATTGTTTGCATTGATGCATTATTCATCGGAGGCTACAAAACGGTATTTGCATGTGGCGTCGCTCCTCAACACGGCAGGAATGAGAACGATGTCCCGATCCTCCGCTTGGCTCCATTACGAGGAGAGTTAAAGTGCAATGAGCGAGCGTTTTATCTGACCTTTCTGGTATTTCAAGGTCAAGATACTTCAGGCGGTTTCAGTAATTTGTAAGTGTAAGTACTGGAAAACATTTTCAATCCCATTTCCATGTCAGGATTCAAAACTATCTGAAAGACTGGTGTACGTATCATCACCCTTCATCGTGTTTGGAGTCAGGTATTTTTATCTATTCCAGGTAACTTAATCTTTAAAACTCAATAGAAGCATCATATTTATTTGCTGCAGATGTGAAACTGGGGAGCGTGATCTGCTCCACCACACAATGTGAGCTCAGCTGTTTTAAAGGGCCGTAAAATTTGAAGTGATACTCCACCCACAATCTTTCTAATATCAAACACTTGTCCCCTGTAGGCTTGGAGGTGCCTGTAAAAGCAGAATGAACAGCAGATATTTCCAGCTTGAATTCATTTCAGTTTCAATGAATCCCAATGGTGAGAGTTTCACACTGTGGAAAAACAGCATCAAATTGTCCTTAAAACTTCTCACGCTGCATAAACCAATTCTCCTCTTTCAATTCACGTGTTGCAAACAGCAATAATCTGGCCAAAGACACTGCTGCCATTGTTGCAGCTTGCACACAGTTGGCTGTTAATGTGAACAACTATGTCCGACTATGAAACAAACGCCAAAGATGAATTATCAACCTGTGTGAAGGAGGAAAATTTGATGATCTAACTTCTGAATTCACTTATTTCAAGGGGGAAAAAGCATTGCAATTTCTATCTACTGTTTGAATTATGACTCTTGTCTGTTTGGAGCAAAGATGAAATGTGTTCGAACAAATAAAAACTTCACAGTGAAGATGTTGGGGTGGATGCTGGGGTTGTCAAACCTTTTCACCTTGGTTCATGTTTTTGCACAAACCAAACCTTATTCAGAATCACATTAGAAAATACTATAATCCTGGAACGAGTCACGTCTTGGAATGAGTTGAATTTATACCATTGTGAACGATGCTGCTCACCACGCATACTTGACAATAGTCCGTACTTATATAACACAGCAGATGTGGGAGGCATCCACTGTTAGAAGCTGACGTACTGTAACAGCAAAGCGTGGAAAGCAAAGGTGTCAAAGTCAGGAAAGTCAGTGTGGGGAGAAGAATGAAGTTATGAACAGTAGCTGTGATTTTTAAGATCATTGCATCCATGTCCACAATTTACAAAGTCTATTTTTAGATCTTCTTCTGCTTTCTGGACCAAAAGGTTGTGGAGTCGTCACTTCAAGCTAAACTCATAGGAGGCTCTTCCACCCTGACAGACCAGACCCCTGTGTCCGGGTACTTTACACCAAAATACTCCAGTGCTGATGCAGGCAGATGCACAGATGTGTTGTGTCAATGTGTATGCACAAAGAGTACGCACACCAGTTTTAACATTCATCTCACAGCTCCCTCTCACTGTGCTCAAACCTCCATCTGGCAAACATACTGTATGTGAGAGACCCAGTGTTTGACAGAAACGCACACTCAGCTGAATCTAAAGGCGGCGTGAAGCAGAGGAAACGACACGGGACGAGGAAACAAACAAGTGAACAAAAGCACTTCTTACCTGCGACAATTGGGTCACAGCGTCGCGAAGGGAGGACGAACGGGAGCAGGAGAAAAGAGAAGGAGAAAAGAGAAGGAGAAAAGAGAAGTGCATGTTAGTAATGGGCAGATATACAAAAGCAATCATTTCCATTTTATTAGGGAATTCTCCCCAAAATGTCTTTCAGATTCTGACTCTGTCATATCCATTAATTTTACTCTTGTATCAGAAGTTTGAATGAAAAAATTCACTCGTGCACTTTGAGACATTTTTATCAACTCGTGTTCCCATGCCCCTGTTAAACCTCTAATGATTCAGGTACAACCGAGTCATAAAACAACTGAAACACATAAAAAGAGCTGCAAAATCACTCTGAGGAACGCCTGATGTTGCAGAATAGCACATGTACACAGCTACAGCTTGCTTTGAACTACCGTCCAGGAGGAAAGAAAAGTTAAAGCGAGAGGAATTAATAAGTCAAAATTCAACCCATTCAGCAGCGAGGAGGAAAACTTGACAAACTGTGGGAGTAAGTAGCGAGGTGTGTTTGCCCCTCGGCCAGCTGAAATCATGGGGGGAGCCACCCTTCACGTTTACGGCCTGTTTCTGCCTGCGGGGTGCCAAAACTGAAATGTGCTGCCAAGCGCTGCCCACCCAGCTCACGGCCGGAAGACACGGGGTAACACACATCAAGTACTACCTGTTACACAGAGTACTGCGTGCCAGCCGGGTTTTCTGAGGAGAATTAAAGTGACCCCACCCCCACCTGATCATCGTGGCTGAGGACCTCCCACTCCCAACAAATTTCCCGTCCTCACGGCGACGTTTCCAGTATTTTTCCACATTGATGATCAGCGTTCACTTTGAGTATTGTGAAGTAATAACAGAGTTGGTTATGCCGGGTTTGGAAGGCGTAGACTATATTAACCCTGACTGAATTAACTATAACAACATGAATATACATTGATTTGATTGATTTATTTTAATGTGCAATGTAAAAACACCCACAAGGTTGCCCCTCCTGCATCCCAACGCCTCTGGTACAATGAGGTGTTTATTGCAATCACGGAGAGAAAAAAAAAAAAATAGACCAGCAACGAGATGAGCAGCGCAAAGCTTCCATGTTCAGTGTCACAGCTTCAGTTGATTATAATGGAGGTGTCGGTGCTCTGTGTATTTCTGCCATTAGCCCCTCTTTCTTACGCCTTCCATTTCTAGGTCATGCTGTTTGCACGGAGATCTAAAGCCAATAACAGCTAAAACAGGCCAATTCAAACTAAATGTCAACTGCTTGCACACCTGTTTTAACAAGGACAGACTCATGATCCTTTCACACCGACACAGACAGTGAAGAATAACAGACACATTGTGGGACAAACACAATTCTCCAGCAAAGACCCTCGATGGCACAACAGGAAATTAACACCACCACAAACAACAAATGAGAGTCCTAATGTAAGCATGTTGGTGAGGGAGCGAGGAAATCAAGTCTGAGGCTCATTTCCTGCCTCGAGGCTTTGATGGAAACACGAGGGTTACAAATGGCATTTTATGAAAAGTTGTAAAAAAAAAAAAGAAGAAGTTTATAAGTTTGAATGCAGGACTTTTAAATGTTCAAAGCCAAACGGCTCGGGAAGAGGAAACACATTGACTCCAAGCCACAAAATGGAACGGCAATTAAAGGCTCTAATTTGGCAGAGGTTGGCAGGGATGTTTCTAATAGGAGGCTGCACCACAAGCTGGTGAATAAAACAAAGAGCAGAATCCTGCCCAGACTCTCGAAAGCTGAGGCCTGTTCAGCAAAGGATTTATGGATGCGATGGACAGAAAGAACATGTTGTGTGCGTGTGTGTGAAGCGTATGCACATGTTGTTGCACGCAGTTTGCAGAGAGGGCTCAGATGGAAACACACCACACACACACACACACACACACACACACACAGCAGCACTTGGCATTAAAGCATCGACATCACTATTCGCAGCAGTTAATTGGCCAAACTCTACCGGTGGAGGCTGCGAGCGGAAATCCCCCAGAATAAAACTAAAGAGGTCCACGGCGTCCTCGCCACAGCTCGACGTGAGCCAATTTGGCCGCGATGAATCTGACTCCACACAGAGGCACCGAGGCCCGCGGCCATGATAGTTTGAATGCGCCTCCCCGCTCTCACGCTGTGTGGGCGAAGGTTACTCTGTGTAAATGTGAATGTTTTCACCGCCCTTTTTACACTGGTGAACTCTGAGAAAGCTGCATTTAGTGTTACAGATGCAACAAGGAACTCACAACAAGAACCTTTAATTCCTTTTATGTGTCTCATGAGAACATGATAATGTTGGTTGGAAGAACTGAAGGAAAACATACTCATGTGAGGCAAAGCAAAAAAAAAAAAAAAGGTTTTTATTTTTAAGATAAAAAAAGTTGATTAATAAAACTAAATATTTATCAGTGTTATGATGGAATATTAACTGCTACAAGTTTCCCATCTTTACTTGGATTTAAACATTACGTAAAACTTATCGAACCTTTCAGATGCAACCAGAAACATTTGCCTCCTTTTAGTTTTTCACCTTAAATCCAACCATACGAACAAGATAAAGCTGTTGTTTCTCATGCAATGACAAACTCAACATGATCCAAAAATCAAGAAATCGCGAACGTACTGCTTAAGATCTACATTTTTTATAACGTTGCTTATTCTTAAATATTAAATGTGGTGGAAGCTCCATATGTTCGACCCTCCCTCCAGCAGAGCGCACACTTAATTTCATTAATTTGCAAAACATGGAAACAAGATTATGAAAACTGAATTATCTAAATCTGAAGAACAGAGCTTGTGCATTTAAAATGAAGCTCTGCATCATTCACATTCAAATCCTAACGACATTGTCCTTGACTACTCATTCAACCAACGGTAATCGACTCGCGTGCTGTTCAGGAGCCAGTGGTGCTCTTCTTGCAGCAGGTGCCGCTTTTAAATGCACCTCAACCGTTTCTGACGGCGACAATCTGGAGATCAGATTAGAAGTTGTGCTCTTTATCGGTGAGCAATCCTTTAAAGGGCTTAGCGAGTGCGCCCGGTCTGCCTCCGACAGCGTGCCGGGTCAGGAGGGCTCCCGCTCCACGTCGCCCGCTCTCCGCTCTGCTAATCCTGTTTTCTGCAGAGCATTCATGCCGACCAGGAGCCAAACCCTCGGCCACGGATACAGCAGCACGGGGCGAGGAGAGGGAAAACAAAGACACGCAGGATGAGCGTGTTTATCCTTGTGATGACAACAAGAGGTAAAGGATTGAGCAGGACTGAGCTGAAAAGACGTGCTGAAGGCCGTGGAGCCGCAGCGCCGGTTCTTCATATGCTGAAACAGGTGTCCGTGGAATAGTGAGCGCTGAACATTCAGAGAATGCAGAAGGTTGAAAGACGCGTTCAAGGTTTGCAGCTTTTATTGCCTTGAGGCCTGAAATAAAATAACATTTAATTGGACTTTTTTTATTTCTATTCTAACATTTTTTATTTAGTCACCAGCAAAGTCAAGGTGATAAAATATTATCTGTACATTTTCTCTGAGTTATTTTTCTACCAACTGCTGGAATCATCTGTGAGCTTTAAAGTGTTAAAATGTGAAACATATTAACGCTCTTTAAACCCTCCAAACATTTGTTCATGTGTTGTGTGTTAACCAGCATTTATCATATGTTGTTTTGTGAAACTCTGGAACTCGATCCTCATCTACAACATGCGAACGGGTACGGGGCTGCTAAAGGGTAAAAATCTGCAGGAAGAAACCTCTTCAATCTTTAAGCTTTTACAAACACAGGATCTTGAGTAAATATCCACATCTTTCAAACTCCTCATCTCAAGCTTTAGTTTGCAGCTTTACAGATTACAAAGACAAAAGCACAAGAAAGAAATGATAAAAACAATCAAGGCAAGCAAATAAAAGCACACATTTAAAAACGATGAAACAAACAACAAACAAACAAATGAACTTGATTTAAGAGACCATCCATTCAAAGCAATGATAAACAGGTAGGTCTTTAACTTAGATTTGAAAGTCGGCATTGTCTTTGCTCTTCTGGTGGTTTGTTCCACATTTGAGCAGCACAGAAGCTAAAGTCAGCTTCAGCAGAACCTGTCGACCTGAGAGCTCAGAAAGGTCAGTGAGGTCAGCGATTCATGGACAAACAATAGAAAGGAAAGTTGCAAAGTTCATCCTGGATCAGCTGAAGCCGTCTGATCGCCGTGCTGTCAACATTGCCGTCGTCCAGTTACATGAGCTAAAATCATCTTCGTGTTTCTCTGCATTTGCGTTTTGACGCCATCAGGGTGATTTTAACAAAGCTTCTCCAGAACCACAGGAGACATTATGCAAAACATTTCACAACCTGTGCAGTATTCCCCGAGACTAGGATTAGCATCCTGCTCCAGTGGATTGACCCTTTACACCAAATCCTCACCAGAGTGTTTCATAGAGGAGCTAAAACGCAGCATACTAAAGGTTAAAACTTGAAAAAGAGGCTTTGTTGTTTACTGTGGTTGTTTGACTGGTGGATCTCCTTGGTTTGTCTTTACCCTCAGCGGATTTACTCACAGTGAAGTGAGCGTGACAGATAAAGAGGCCGAGCTCGCGCCTTCTCATCACCACACAGCAGCCACAGTAGCACAGCGAAGGATCATCGCAACAGCAAGAGACTTAGAGTAAAGAGCCGGCGCCGGATAGGAAAGAGGAGGACAGAGAATTAGAGAGAAAAACACACAGACGCCCGACTCAATGAAGACACCCGTCCTGAACAGCCATGAAACGATCCCGCAAGACGGCTGCGAGGCAAAGAGAACAAACAGAGGGAGAGAGGATGGAGATGGACAGAGGGATGCTGCGAGGGAGAGGAAGAGAGGATGGAGAGGAAGGAGGATGGAGAGGAAGAGCTGATGGAGGGGAGGAGAGGATGGAGAGGCAGAGAGGATGGAGAGGCAGAGAGGATGGAGAGGCAGAGAGGGGAAGGCGAGGGAGGAAATGACAAAGAAGGGGGGGTTGGATCTTGCTGGTTTGCACTGGGAGCCGCAGAGGCCCGGAGCGTCCTTTACAAGCCTCAACCATGTCAGATCACATCAGTGTCGCTGCCAGCTCCTTCGCCTCCCTACACATTTATGGACCAGTACACACTCGCACACACACACACACACACACACAGAGCAATACAAAAGATCTACATACACGTGTGCACAAACACGCACAAACCTTGAGTAATGCCTTCGTGAGATGCTTTCCTTGAACCTTAACTTATCTCCCTCCTTATCCTGCAGCCCCTGTGGTCCAATTTCACAGCAACAGCTTTGAGAAGCGCGCACACACACACACACACACTCCATCCCTGTGTTAAACATGGATATGAGGAGGTAAGCACATTTGGTGGCTGAATCATTTGTGTGATGCTGAGAGTGACAGGCGGTCCGCTCCCCGAGGATTTCGCCACAAATAGTCTCAGTTACCGTCCTCCCATCGTTTTTTTACCCCTCTCTCTCTCCCGCTCCCTCCATCAGCATCATGTGTGACCCAGTTCAGCCCTTCATCTCCTCTCTCTCTCTCTCTCTCCGTTTCTCTTTTAACAAGGGCTAAACTTTCCCGAGGAGGAGCACATTAGCAGAGCAGCAGCCTCCGTTCTGGCTTCCTGCCCGAGGACGACTCCGGTGCAACACAGCCGCTGTGATTCCAGTTAAACTGGCGTCTGGACCCTACAAACATGCTCTGTTTGAGGATCTGGAATTGAGTCTCTCACAGTGACAAAGCTATGATATAAAAAAATCAACTGTGTCCTCCAAATGTCAGGGATTTTGATTCATACACAAAATGTTTTGGTGATACGGATATGATATTTAAAATGTAATATTTAATACAAAGTAATAGAAAAAAAAAGAGAGACATGAAGTGAAATCTGAAATATTACAAGAATGACAAGAAAAGATGGTTATAGAAGAAACATAAATGAAACAAAGGTGCAAACAAGTCAAGATGAGTGATACTCAAAAGAAACCAGGGACGACTCACAAGAAAGACAACCAGCAAAAGTGAATTTTAAGAAGTGATTGAAAAAGAAGCTGCTGATTTGGGCTGTCAACTTTGACAAACACAATTGTATAAAGGATATTACTACACGGGCTCAGGAACACGTCGTAAAACCGTTGTCAGTAAACACAGTTTGTTTGCAAATGATTGCTTTTATTTCTGGTTTACACAGAATTCCCTGTTTTGCAGTGGAACCAGTTTGGCCGTATGACTTTGCAGGAAAACTGATTTTGCCTTTCAGCATTCAGAGCAGGCAACAAGCTGATTTCACTAACTCCGACGAGCCGCGGCGAGGAAAAACTTTTGATGAGTGCTGAAACATTTTGGATGAAACGACGGAGGAGCTGCTCGCTGTCAAACGCCTCTCTGCGGTCTGGGACCATCCGCCATCCGCTGGTAGTCACCCCGAGGCAGCTCTTCACAAACCATTCACTGGCAGCAGCGGACGAGCGTGCCGCGATTTTAAATGAGGAGCCGCTCGCTTCTGTGCAGCCTGAATGAATTTATTTTGGACAATAATATTTCCCTATCTCAATAGCAGGCTGAATCACGTGGGGCTATAATAGATTGGTTTGTTCACTGGAG
Source organism: Holacanthus passer (assembly GCA_025331565.1). Lineage (NCBI taxonomy): Eukaryota > Metazoa > Chordata > Actinopteri > Pomacanthidae > Holacanthus > Holacanthus passer. The sequence goes on along the minus strand of JAFREQ010000040.1, from coordinate 306,387 downwards.
GGGAAGCTGGGGACAGACTCCCTCCCCTCCCTCGCTTTTCCTCGTTGAGCGGCACTGTCTGGAATAATTGGTTTCATTGGAAGTGTTCCTAGAGGGCTCGATGGGAGAGGAAGGACTCGATAGATGACTCACCATCGTCACTGTCAAGTTCTGGAAAGTTAAGAGATTATTACAAGTGAAAAGGTTGATTATTCGACAAATGGGGGAACTTTCTCCTTGTGAATTAAATCCACAGTGGAATCATCGTCAAATGTTTCCCTCGTGGAACGAAAACCTGGAAACTGTGGGTTTGGAAAAGTCACACTGTGTTCATATCGGCCTCCCATGTCAACTTGAAGCCGTGCAATGAACTGGCAACCTGTGCCGGTGGGGGGGGTGTTTCTCTGCCTTCTGCCCAGTGCATGCTGGGACAAGCTCCAGCATCACCTTCTACGACCCTGAATGGGATTAAGCTCGTGGAGAAAACGGAAGAACGAATGTCAGCTTCGATGTGGTCAACTCGTACTTTGCAATTAACCGGCCGGCTGAGCGGTTCAACAACTGAGCCGGCTCAACAAAAACCACACTCAGCCGTTCTCTGTGTTTGTGTGAGGCTCCGCTGGAACCGAGCGTTTATGACAGTTATTATTTACGTGGCCCTCGAGGCAGCAGGGACCCGGTGACAGGAAACAGAAAGTGACAGGAGATAATCTCAGTTTACCCGGGCGTCCGAGGGAAAATCCATACCAGGTATATATTGGATCATAAAGTACGGATGGATTCACTGTAATCCTGCTCAGTCATTGGTCCAAACTAACCCCAGGAAACCCCAGGATATTACCACCAGCCTGGAGAGGGGTCATCTTTCTGCTTTTGCCCCGAAGCCAAGCGACGGTGACATCTCCGTGACCCCCGCTACTGCTGAGCTCTGGACTTTATATCGGCCCAGAGAGATGAGGGAGGAAGGGGGGCGACCTCACAGAAGCTGAATTAAGGCTTTAATCTGAGCCTTCGCCTCTATCAACTGCTCTCTCGAGGAGACTTTGTTGGAGAGAATACAAGTCTAAACAAATCATCTAATGCTTCGACTGTAAATGTCAAGTTTTGGCGTCAGTCCCTCGGCATCAGAGCTTCTCTTTCCAGCTGACATTTTACGCCGACATTTAATGATTATAAACAGAGAAATCCACCGGAGAAGAGACAGGGAGACCATCTGCTGTTTCTCACAATTTGGACAACTGGACAAGACAACAAGGCATTAAGAAACGTTTTCTGGCCACTATTTTATAAACTGATCTCTCGAGGTTTCCAGACGAGTTGACACTGTTTGCAGCAGTCGACTAGTTGTGGCTTCAGCTGGCATCAACAGACCTTCAGCAGCTGATTCCTAAAACATTGACGCTTGCATCTATTTACAACATTTTCTGGTTTGCAGCAGACAGTATTCTCACAGTTCTTTTTTATGGCAGTTTAGCAGGAAAAGCAAGCTGCTTCAATCGTTTCCTTTGACATAATTAAGCCAAGAAGATTGAGGACTGGATAATAAACAAACTTTGCTTTACATGAAACCAAACCTTCAATATGAAAAAAGTCTATAACCCCTTTATGGAGGGTGAATACAATGCACTATATAGTAAAAAGTGGGATACAAGCTCAGCCTCCTTATTGAGGATTTCTGAAAAGTATTCTGGGTAATGTAGGAAAGCACCCAAACAATGAACTACAACACATCATCACAACATAAAGGATGAATCTGTTCCAGGAGTTAAGTGGAGGCCGAGGCTCACCAGGAGATTTCCATATAAATATAAGCGGGTCTGATGGCCGACTCTGGAGCCGGTCCCAGACTGATGCTGGCTGCGTCCCAGCTGTACCTCTGCTGAGCTGGCACAGATCCACCGGACTCTGCAGCCACCGTGCAGAGCCCAGCCGGAGCCGGTCCGAGCTGACGGAGACAGATGCAAACCAGAGGAGGCGAACTAACGGCTTTCCAAAGCTTTCACAGCCGCCTTTAATCCATTCTATCCCCGAGACAGGATCGGCTGTTGGATGGGAACCCAACTTGGCGCCTATTGTCGGCTTTAAATGCTCAGCAGGTGAACACAGCACAGCCAGCTCCCGTCCTGAATGAGCGGTTTATCTGTAGTTTCTGCAGGAAACTCTCAAAGGACGTGGACTGATCATCCTTTCCAGCAGCGTTCAGGTTCATGAATTGAACCTCATGTTGTCCGTTGGACAGTTTGTATTTAATGATCTGTCAAAAAAACCCAAACTCTCAGCAGATAATTAGCAAGATTCTTCATTAAAAAGCTAAAACACACTTTCTTCAAATATGAGATGAGATGCCGTAAAGTTTATGCTGCAGAATGTCTTTGTCCTTGAAAAATGTCCTCATTGGTCTCATTCCTTCAAGATCTGCTCCCATGACTCCAAACCTGATATTCAATTAAACAGGCATTTCTGATTCAAACCTGTCTGAAAATTGAATTAGACTGACCTCATTTGAAACAAATCGAATTGGAGGAGCTCCCTGATAGAGACGTCACCGTGTTTCCACAAAACGGGTGCACGATCAACAGCTGAGAGGCGTGACTCACATCAGATTTAATCAGCCCGGTTCTCCTCCTCCTGAGATCTCCGTCTCCAACCGGGTCTTGTGGAGCAGAGTAATTACTGTGATCATCGTGGCAGGAGGTGATATGTTCTGTCTGTGGGAGGCTCTGACGGTGACGCGGTCGACATTTCAGATGGTTAAAGAGTCATCAGGCAGCAAAACTGTACATTTCCATCAGGCCTATACACTAACAATTTCTCCCAGCTCCTCTTTCCGTCGTGGCCTTCTGCTTAATTTCTTTCTACCAGTGTCGTACTCCCTGTGGGCCCTGTGCTGATAAGTGTCGCCTCGGGCTGATTGGTCCCTCAGTCTCAATCAAACGAAGAATCCAGTCAGCATGAAACAGGACCATTTTCTCTCACACACTACCTGAATGAACCCAGAATGCACAGCTTCTTTTGTAAAGGCCTCTTCTACTGTGACGGAGCTGCTCTGCTCTAAAGGCTCCAGCTGAGTTGAGTCAGTGGAGGAGATGTGTGAGACTGTTTCTTCTGATGTGAATTATGGCATCAGACAAATAAGCATCAGGAGCTGGACTGAGCAACAGCTGCAATAAAGAAAACAAAGCCGGCGAATTCTTCCAAACTCCCAACATTTTGTCGAGAATAATGAGCGAATCATTTGACCTGCAGAAGGAGCAGAGAGCTCCCACGCCGTCTTCTGGAGGAGATACACATAAAGTAGATTAATGAGGGCAAAAGCATTAGCGGTGATTGAAGTGCGCAGGAAATTATTTCTTTCCAGTCATTAGGAGGAATATGAGCTTACAGCAGTAACAGTAAACTAATTACTGTAAATTCAGCGATGACACGTTCACATGACGCTTATCTCCAAACTACAAGCTCTGCAGATGTAAAATGCACCACGTGAAAAGCAGATCTAATTATGACTTGTCCATCACAGTAACGGACAGCTCTGTCACTGTTTTGAGATTTGTCTCCAAACATTGTTGTCACATGTTTGATGGAACCAGAGGAAGGTGTCAGAGGAGGAGGAGGAGGAGGAGGAGGACGCAGCGTCTCCCCAGAAACACAGCTGCCATTAACATAAAAGATGGTCCTGTCTCGTAACTGTGGCGCCCTTTGAGAACGTCTCACCGGGAAAATAAATCTGACAGATGGCTTCTACTGTCCTGCGATGCTGCACATATACAGGACGGCTGAAAATCACCTCTTGTGTCCCCTGATACAAGACCAGTGTCCACAAAGGCTTAGGTTTTATGAGCGGAGCAAACACTGCTGAGAGGGACGGTGGTACCTGAGATATGAAGCCCAAGATTCATAATGCAAACACTCACACACTCACACACACACACACACACACACACGGTTACTCGAGGGAGGCCTCTCTGCCCCTCACACACACACACACACACACACACACACACACCTCTGTTCATCGTCTTTGTCTGCTGTTTCCATGGCGACGTGCCGCCTCACTCCGCAGCACATCGATGAAACGGGCTGAAAAGCGTAGAAAATAGCAGGGAGAGCTATTTCTGCTCATTAGGCGCTCAGTGTGGCAGCGACAGACAGAAGCCGCTCGGAGCTGTGATATTCTTTTCAATCACAGTCAATGATAAATAATATGTATGTATGTGCAAACCTACTTTAGCTGATTCTGATTTGGACACTAAACCGGAACCGGTCCAGCAGTCAGCAGTGAGACTCTGAGTTTCTGCTGACTGCAGGTCCGACGCCACAGTACAAATTAGCTGTGATTAAAACTCAACAGCTATAACTTCAATCGCTCCAGTGCTTTAACACTGTAATGAGTACACTGGAAACATACAGTCATAAATATAAATGTGCTCTGAGAGCGAGACAGTGGCTCTCACAGCTCCCATTTCCACAACACCTGCACATTTCCATATTAACTACAGCTATATTTCTAAGTGTACAGGGAAGAAGCCTTAATGAGGTGAGATGTGAAGTAAAGATGTGCTTTACTATGACTAGTGGCAGCAATAAAAGTCCCCTTGTGGGGGTAATTGGGCTTTTTAATAAAACTGTAACTCTCTTTAAGTCCTTTATTGCGAAGCGGAGGCTCAACAGGATCGAAGTAATCGAGAGGAATCTTCAAAACTCTGCAGCCAAAAGGATCTGTTTTATTTTGCACTGATTTATTTGGACACCTGCGATACTAAATACGAAGTTTATTACAGCGCTATAAACACGGCGGGATCAGACATAAAAGGAAAAATATCCATCCTTTTTATTGCAGCATAAAAAAGCATATGTATATATTTACAGTTTACCTACAGTCTGAGAGTGTGTGAGGAAGAAGTGTGTAAAACTCTTACACACCTAAAAGCAACGACTGAGCACAGAGCTCACACTCCATTAAGTTTTACTCTCATCACAAAGAGCCAGAAAAGTTAAATCCATGCAGACAGTGACACAAACACTTTGCCAGCGAGGAGGAAAAGGAGTGGCTGCTTTTATTGGTGCCTCAGTGACGCACGTGCTGCTCATGTTGTGGTTGGAGGTGCTGCAGCGGCCGCTAAACTCGGGGGGTTCGGGGACCACCAAGGAGCCCTGAGTGGGGTCCTCGACCAAATCAAGGATAATATTATTTCACTATTACATTACCTGAATGAGTCCTGAGGAAAGAGGAGAGGAGCGGGATGAAATGCAAACACGATTATACTCCTCTTGTTCAGCTCTTATTTCCACTTTTATTCATTTTACAAGCAGTTTAAAACTTCTTACTCTGACTTGCATGTTCATGTTGATTTTATACATCAACTTATAGCAGAGATGGACTAAACTTGATGCTTGAAAATAACAACTTTCAGATAAAAATCACTTATTGAGATTCTGTTTTTTCCTTTTTTCTTTTTGTCTAAATTCTAATTTTGAGTCAAGTGCCAAAAATCTGAGTAGTATTTCTCTTAAATACTAAAACTAGTGGTTGTGAATGATTCTTCCTCCTCCAGTACTCACAAATATAATATTCAAGTATGAAATTAACAACATGTCCTCCTAACAAGTTATTTGTCCAAAACAATCCATGAATAACCATGAAAACAAATTATTCACAAAAGCAGTTTCTGATTCTCTGCCGCCTCTATTCTTAAAGTCAGGTTAAGTTTGAGCAGCTGAAACAACTTGGTTAAGATGCAAGAATCTGGGTGGTGGTTATGAGAAACCAACGTTGACTGTTGGAAGCCGACGGGAAGCAAAAGCTCTGTTATCAAATTCCAACATGGCTGCACAAGCAACATCTCAGACTCACATCCTATCAGATTCATTTTATGAAACTGCCAGCAGGAAGAAGAAGCTACACTACAAAACCATGTTTGATGACCAATGTTCAAAATGGACCACGGATATAAGATTCATCCAGGCGTTATTTTACCAAAATTATTCAGAATCTCAGGACAGAATCACAATTTCACAGATTCACAAGTAGTTCGAATCCTACGCTGTGACAATCAGGAAGATTCAGTTTGTTCGAATTCATTCAGAAATGACGTTGACGTAATGAAACTATAAATGATAATTTCAGTGGGGTTTTTCCCTTTAAGGGCAGCAGAGCAGAGAGGGGAAACTTGGTGAGGGCAGCGATGAAGGGTGGGTTTAGGACATGCCAGAAGATACAGAGCAAATCTGGAGATCGCTCATCTCCTTCCTCACGGCTTTCCGTGGATCTCACCAGCTGATCCCAGCTCCAGCATCGGTCAGCCTCAGAGGAGGTTTGGACGAACACACACAGTCTCTGGAGAAATCTGCAAGCTATCATCCCAACAGTCAGTCATAGTCTATTTCGTTTTATTGAAAGTCCATTACTACTTTATTAACGTTTTCTTTTATTCATCATGCACCAGGGAGTCATTTCGGCTCAACATCTGGCTCAGTGACAGGATGAGTGGTGCAGGAGCTCGGAGGCAGAGAGGAAGATGGTGCTGGCAACACGCCACAGCATCACACATGTGTAAACTCTAACACACACAAAGTTAAAGTCTATACGTGCTGCAAGAGTCCAGACGCAGTGATTTATTTATATTAGGCCAATGACGCAAAATAGAGTCCTAATTTCCATGCGAACGTCCCCGAAACCTCTAATGGAAGGCTGTGAGGTGGGAGGGAGGAAGCCACATAAAGGGAATCAACCAGCATCACAACTTCAGTTCCACTTGGGCTGTTTTCCAGTTGAACCATATAGCTAAACATCTGGCGTTCGACACCCTCGTCCTCCGCCCGCCTCCTTCTCCTCCAATTAGCCCGCTCCCTTCTCCCTAACAGCGTCGCCTCCACGGCCGTACACGAGGTTCTCGTCTCTCCTTCGTCCCTCAGTCTGACCTGTTTACTGAGTTTGAGCTGTTGGAGAGAAGTCTTAACCCAGTTCTGCTCTAAGTAGGTTTCAATCAGTCTTTTGAGGATGTTGATCATGGCGATATTTTCAGACTGCAGTGGACGAGACGCTGTGAAAATATTCCATCTCCGTACATTTAAAGACAACAACAGTGAGAAATCAAACCACTGCAGGTGAACAAAAACAAGGCTGCTCCTTAAATTTCACCACATCTTTGATTTTATTCATATTTCCTGCTGCGATTTCTTCTTCCTGATGTGGAAAAGCCTCTGAGCCTCATAATAAGACACTTCAATTCTTCACTGAAACTAGACAAGAAAATCATTTCATTCATCCGTTCATCATGGATTCATCTGCTGCTTAGATGTTTTAATTAAACTTTTAATTAACTTGTCTGTGAGATGTCAGAAAATAATGTACAATTACCATCAAACTCTCATCTTCCAGTTGCTTGCTCTGTCCGACCAAAAGTCCAAAACCCAATTTACAAGAATATAAACGCTGAAAAGCAGCGAATCCTCACTTTGCAGAAGCCGGAGACAGAGAATACAAGTGATGCATTATCCAGATTCGTTTCGTGATTTGTTTTCTGTCAACTGACGAATGGATTAAAATTATTTCGGCAATGAATAAGAAATTCTGTCAGGGCTCCCGGCGCCATCACACTTCTGTTTTTGCTGCATTAGGCAAAAAATTTGTTTACTACAAACGTGAAAATGCAACATGAAGAAAAAATCCAGACTGTTTTCCTGAAGTTAAGAAGGAAAGTCGTATGACAAGAAACTAGTATGTTGCTCCAAATGGCATCGACTGAAGGTTTTCTTCCATACATTACTGTCAGAGTTCACTGAGGACAAAGTTCAAATCTCATCTTCAACTTTTTCTCATCATCTCATATAAACGCTTTTTAGACATCTTGGTGCAGACTTCACAGCTGTTTCTCCTGCCAGCTCCTGCTCACATCGACTTCATCACATTGTGTTAGCTTGAGTAGGTCGCAGCCGCTTACATAACCAACTATGGAAGACAAAGTGGCATTGAGCACTTCTTCCAGGGACCGGGGCCGTGCCCTCTAACGCAGGGCCAGGACGGGCATTCTTTCCCGGGCTGGCACCGCTCAGCGACTCCTGCCAGGAAAGCTTCGCTCACGGATAACAAGGTGTATAAATAGACCTGCGGGTAACGAGGCATCAGAGGTCCGGAGGAGACGAGACAGACACGACAAGAGGACACCGGGTGTCATGTCTGTAGTCGAGTTAAATAAAATGAGCCACTCATCATTCTCTTGAAGCAAAAAGAAAGTCAAATAAAGTGAACACAGTGGACGCACTATATTCTAAAGTACTTAGTCCTGCCATAAAACCCAGGGCAGTGCTTTGCTTGGCGGCCGCTGCAGCGCCCACAGCTCGGCGGTGAATGACGGACTTATTTGGTTGTTCTGTTACCAGACTCGGTCGCCAACAAAAGCAATAAGCAATAAGCCAACACAGAGGACGAATGCAAATAAACTGTAACAGTGAGAAAGAGACGGAGAGAAAGAGTGGACGCGACCTTTCATCGCATTACCTGTTGATTTAAAGGCAGTGCAGCAGCAGTGTTTGGGAGAGAGTGGGCTGCTGGGTAAACAGACGGCCATGTGGGTGGACTCCCAGGGCTGGAGGGACCACCAGCAAAGACACACACACACACACACACACACACACACACACACACACGGATGAAAGCCCAGCGCTCAGGGGAAGAGAGAGAGGAATGACAGAGCGAGATCTGACAGGTTTTTGAGGTGAGAGACTGAAATGTTGGACACAGCAAGGTGAGAGAACGAAAGGTGCAGAACTTAGAACTAGACAGATCAAATATTGAAGGGGTTAAAACATATATTCACAATCAAACTGAGGAAACGCCGACACACTGCTGGAGTGAATTCAGGCAGAGTGGAAAGAAATAAGGAATCCTCATCTGTCAATGAAGCCGTGAGAACAAGGTCTCTTTGTCAGAGCCCTAAATAATGCACAAATACTAAGAACAGAGTAAAATGGAAATATAAATCCTAAACCTGAACGTTGATAACACTTTATATGAAGGTGCACATATTCACAATTAACTAGTTGCTTATTACTGTACATATTGGTAGCATATTGGCTCTTTATTAGTCATTATGAATGCATTATTCTGGGAGTTAGGTTGTTAAGATCATAATTCATCAACTTCCTATAATCAATATGCAATAATTAAGTTGAAGTTACCCATTCACTATATGCATTTCTATTATTACGTCGATAAGTAAACCTGCACTAACATTAAACATCTCTTATCCTCCTGTGACAACTGCACAAGCACATGAGATTATTAATGTGCTTATTTTCATTTTCAGGTTCTGACATCGAGAGCTGTCACCGCAGAGGGACACAGCAGGGCGTCTCACATCAAATATAACTTTTCATCAACCAGAATTTGTCCCACACCGAGATAAAAGGCCCAGTTTTTATTAGAGGCTGCAGCAGTCACGCTCCCACGCGGCACATCTGCACACAGGCTCCATGAAGCCCACAGAGCCGACAGCTGATCCAGGGTCAGCAACAGTGACAGCAGAGCGGTAAACGAGGCTGACGGGTGGACGTGACAGTCGGTCCAAGCTCGACTAACACAGGGAGACAGACAACGAGCAACAGCAGTTCATGTTTGCGTCCACCTGATGAATGAACGTCCAGTTTTCTCTCTCCTCTCGGATCTGGTTCGTCTCCACCAGCTCCTGAGAAAATTACCTGGCTCTTTAGTTGCTCGATGTTCCACTTTGGCTAAAAACATCTGCTGGAAATGTGAATGATGAGGCCACTGAGTAAAGTCAAACCAACACAATGAGGTAAAAGACTTAAATGCTAAGTGAAGCTGAAGAGCAGGTGGGTTTGTCACCAGTGATTAAAGTTTTACAGACCATTTTAATGTCTCCCAAAGATGAATACGACACAAATTCTCCTGCAAAACAACAATTATAAAAAAATGGAAAAGTACACTTGCATTCAGTGTTTATATATTTTAAATCCACTGTGCAGAGGATACGACTTTTTTTAGCATGTGTGCTTCGATCTGATATGAAAATCCAGTTCCTCTGAGCTCTGAAGGTTTTGGGAAATTGTAAACTAAACATCACGTCTCATAAGATTAACTACGTGGTTTGGCCGGTTTAAAAGAGCCTTTGTGCCTAAATTTGGAGCTGGAAACCTACACTTCTCCGAGCAGGCGAATGTTGATTACGGCTGATTAAGGTAAACCACAATGTACTCAGCGATGTGTCGATGTTAGTAAGCATGTCAACAGGTTAAGATGGTTACGTTTGTGATTCGTTCGGCTGCTCTGCACAGATCCGATCGGGAGGTTTTGTTCCACGGGGACAGAGAAACGTTCTTATCAGTCGTACAAGAAACGGTAGACAGAACGCAGCCTTATCAGCAGAAACAGGGTGGAGATACTGCTAAGCCACTTACTGGCAATTACAGGGATGGTTTCACACACACGCACGCACACACACACACATACATCCACACACTCGCTCTCTATTTAAAAACCATCTTGAACTCCAGCAGACCTCAACCAGCCTTTGAACAAACCAGAAACAATCTGAGCATTTTGTAAGAACTCCAGAGATTTTCTCCTCTTTAGTGAGACGTTAACAGAGATTAAGCTGAATCAACTTGCGTGTGCGACAGTAGCCTGGACACACACACACACTATTTCTTCAATCTCTTTATCGCTGCCTTAAGCTTTTTGGACACCCAACAGCTCTCAGTGAGGTTTCTAATCTACACCCTGTGATGTGCCTTACGTTAGCTGACACTCGCTGACATGGGACAAATTAGATCTTTCTTTCTAAACAGATGTGCACGAATGAGGAGAAATCATGATGAAGACAGATTCTCAACTGCAGCTCAGCACAGTCTCTGTTTCAGGTTGCAACAGGATGAAGGAAGGGACAAACTGCTCCAGAGCCCAAAATGACTAAACACACAACACATGCATGTCGATTTGTACTCAACTGATTACTGTGTGTCCCAAACGTGAGGCCAGGAATCTCAAAACAACGTGTTTCATAGGACAGGTAGTGGATGGGGACTTTTAAAACCAGAGATGATATTGCAGATTGATTCTCTGCTAAAATTCTCAAATAGATATTGATTGAGAAAAGGTAGAGGGATTTTGCAACAAGGAAGAAATTACTGGATTAGTTGAAATTTATTCTCATGCCTTGAAGTCTTTCTAAAGTTTCTAAGTCTTTCTAAAGACTGTTGTAGAAATGATGTGATTTCAAAGCCAGATTTCTCCAGAAGCAACGATAGACAAAAATAACTTGGTAGAATTAACCTTTTTGCAGCTGATAATGAAAGAGGAAAAGGTAAAAGCAGATCTGTTCATGTTATTGACTCCTGAAAACTGGGGAGGTGAACAAAGCAACAGAAATGTGTTGCAGTGGCCTCTAGTGGTCGCTCAAAACAAATGCACATACCTCATTCCAACAGTAGACACAGTTTGAAATCTTTAAAAACCAAACAATAAATATATATTTTAAATTAATATTCACTGTATAATCCCTCATTCAGTAGTCTGTGAATAAAAGCTGTACCTGGACACAGAAATAATTATAATACTGAAGAATTAATAATGTATGAAAACATGTGAACTTAGTTTGGAAACATCTGTTTTTTGTCCAGAATCAGCAAACCTGACCCACTTTGAGCAAACACAGGTCCTGTCATGGAGGGTGGACCCTCTCCAGGAGCATGAAGCGAGCTCTTCCTCTTTCTCAGGGTGTTTCACTCGACTTCTGCCAGTTTGATCCGACTCGCAGTGAAAGCGCTGAGCTGGTGTCCAAAACAAACGTCCCCCTGCAGACAGTAAATATTGAAGTCTGCTCCAAACACTGTCTATTGTGTGAAGGTCTGCAGCGCTGAAATATTAAAGCACGTGTCTTCACCTTCCAGCTCGAGTCTTTCAAAGCTTCTGAAACAACACAGCACGTGTGAAAATGTGGAGAACTAAGACTTGAGAACTCAGTCAAACAGGACGTCTCTGTGCAGCTTGTGAATGCAGCTCATGTTTCAGCAAAATAAATGGACTCTAATAAGTGTAAGTAATAAAAGCACAGCGCGGGTCACGAATATGAGGAAGAAATTAGTTCAAATTGCTGCTATTTATGATTTGGCTGCACCTTCTTTTTCTCACCTCTCGTGAACATCGACTTCCACTTCACACAGGTCAAAAGAACCAACACAACAGCTTCAACAGTGTTTCAATGTTGACAAAATGTGAGAGGAGAAAGAAGAGTGACAGCTCTAGATATTGATTTTAATCTCACAAAACACACCATCATACTCCAGCAGATCTTGCCCAGGGTGCCACTTTAATTCAATTAACTCTTATCTCAGGCATAATAATTTATCCTTTTTTTTCTTTGGGAAACGCCCTGAAATCTCTCTGCACATCCCCAGATTGGATGACAAACAGCCTTGGAGGGAATTAGAATAGAATTCCCTCATTTGCATAAATCTCTCCTTAATTAAGACATTAAATATGATCTTCTGCTTCAGACACACGTGAGCACACGGCAGACGTAGCACACACACGCACAGATTCAAGTTCCCCCCCGAGGACGGGCCTGTAACGCGATTAAAGCCCGCCTGAAGACGCCCGTGCACGCTTCCATTTCACACTCATTGTTTTTGCAGACAAAAAGGATTAACCGCCAGTCGGGCTCGTCTCTGTCACGTTCTCAGTGAAGACAGAAAATTCAACATCTCAGAGCTCTGACAGGAGCTGAGAAGCAGCCTGGCGCAGATGCATCAGCCCGAACAGCACATCTGGAAATGTGCTTAATGATGATATCCTTGTTTACAGGGAATCCCATCCAAAGATACACTTGTTGGAAGAAGCTATTTAAAGACACTTCACCAACATCTGTGCCCCAACTTCAGCTAATACTTTCCAAAATTTCCCAGAATGCATATTGCATCTCATCTGTCTTGAAAGAAGACAGAACAAGAAATATAGCAAAACCAGAAAGATGCAGAAGTTCATCTCCAGTAAAATGTGAAGGTGTTTTTTTCCCTTAAAGCAGGTAAGTAAAAAAAAGACATTTTAATTTAAAGCCACTATTTCAGACACTCCAGGACCAAGGCCACCATGTTATCATGTTCATCCACTGCTTTGATCAAGTGCAAAGTCATTTTGGAGTTTTTGCTGATGGAAGGCGTGGATGAACTACTCTGGCGAAAATATTACGCTCTACAATTTAAAACATGGAAAAAAAAGTTCCAGATGTCAAGAATTAGTTTCAAACTCACCATAACAACATGTATTTTCCTTTCCAACAAGTGACAGACCACCAACCAGATGAAACTTAAGCTGAGTTTGAAAAACAAATTTATTTTCACCTGCATCAAATGGCATCAACCTGTACTGAGCATGACTCACCACTAGGTGGGAGCAAATAGACTGACAACTGACTGGATATGGAGTTGACCACGGCTCAGGATGGAATTTGTGCTGAATGGATGCTTGTTTTTGTGAATCTGAACATGTAAACAAACCCCTTCAACCCAGTTAATGAATGTATTTAACTGACACCAAACAAAGAGCGGCGTGAAAATGAGATCAGTGATTGATGGACAGAAAGAAAAGACGTCTCCTCGGCGAAGGACAGATGTTTCTTGTCTTTTCACTGCGCAGCACTAGAAACATCACATGGAGAAGTGGTTCGTAGTAAAAAGGGATAAATAATGTAACGAGCAGAGAAGGTCTCCAAACCCACACCCACTCCCAAGACATCAGCATCTCTGCTTCGACAGCAGAGCAGACAGAAGGAGGAGAGGACACACACGCACACACACACACACACACACACACACACACACAGACCCCAGCACAGGGTGAAGTGTCCTTTTCTGTGTAGTGAAGTGGGTCGGCACAGAGAGAGGTCACTCCACAAAAAAAGAAGATAACATAGCTCAGTCCATTAGGAGGTCTGTGGGAAATACAGCAAATGAAAAGGCCTCCCAGAGAAGAGTTGTTCAAGCAGCCCATTACCTCATTCTAACACACATGCACAATCAAACACACACACAAGCCCACCGCCGCCCCCCCCTCTGCCTCTCATGTCGGCGTTCACACACAGACAGGTTTTCCTGCAGGACGGAGCCAATTAAAGAAGCCCGGCGATGTTTTAGCACCAGTACGCTTCGATAAGCAAGAGACAGACAGGGAGGGCAGAGGGGTTTCCTGGAGATCTCACCCTCAAGTTATTCTCTACACGCCCTTGTTAGCCTCCTTTTCCAGTGGTTGTGAGACTGAGGAGCAGCGACAGTGTCCTCAAAGCTACGATCCTCCTGGTTGACTCAGCGACACCTGTGATTACAGGTGGTGACGACAAGCAAACACACCGTGTGCAGCCAATCTGTCAAAGCATGCAACAGAAGAGCAACTCATCTTTTTTAGAGTTTTAATATCCTCACTTTCTATTTGTCCGTGCACGGCAACTGCGATACAGTCAAGGTTTGAAAAAGATTGTGGTTATGCCAAACTATGGTAAAGGTCATGGCAGGATCAACGTCATGGTTCAACAAAAGGAAAACTCTCTGGCATGAAAATCAAACACGCACTCTTCTTCCTGCATCTGTACCGAATTGGCTTTTGACATAACCATGAATTGTGCGATTAGATTTTTGGGGATACTTTGCTGCCACTGACAATAAAAACATACCATGTGGAGCAAATACAGAATGCAAACACAGCACATTGTTGAAATAAATGTCAGCCAAGAATTTGATCAAAAATGACGTCGGACATAAAATATGATGGATGTAATATAATCTTACGACCTGCTGTCTTGCTGTGTTTCAGAGGTGGCGGATGTGAGGGATGACAGCAGAAACGGACAGTTACAGGAGGTTAATGTTCAGGATCCAGTGGAGCAGGTTAACTGACCACTGCAGCTTTACCTCTGGGAATGAAAAAGGCACACGAGGTCGGGTCTAATGAGACCATTACTGGCCTCCAGTGCCTCGGGCTGGCAGAGCGACACCAGTACACACACACATACAGGAGGATAATTAAGTTTTACTGCACCTCAGGATCAGGCACCAAACTGTTGGATGAGGAGTGGCTGAATTATTGTTTAATGATTAAAGATTTTACGGCCTTTTCTTCTGCTGTCTGCTGCTTCCACCGTCCTCTCCATCTCCCCTCTTCTCTCCTTTGTGTTTTCCTTTTCTCACCTATTTTTCCTTTGTCTTCTCTTTATTTTCCTCTCCGCTGTTGTTTTCTCATTTCTTTTCCATCCAGCTTATCTTCTCATTTTCTCATCTCCTCCTCTTGCTGGATTCATCAGACCTGTGTGTTTTTGTTACGTGCATTTCTTAATGAAGGATAATGCACTTTGTTTCAATTCCAATTCTCTTTTCTCACTTTAACAGCTTTCATTATCACTCAGTTCTTGGTGAAAATACACCTGCGCAGCACCAACGCTGTGAATTTCTCCGTGATATACTCCGAAACACTCCTACACACACACACCAACGCAGAGTAATAAAGCCGTGGATCTTCTGCATGATGTGACTGATCACTCGCATGTGAAGAGATGAGATTCAGACCGAGCTCCACAGCTCACATAGGTCTGTGTGACTCATACTCATTTCTTGCTTAACAGGGAAATGCATCGTGCAAACATTCACATCAAGCTCAGGATAACTGAGAAGAATGCAATCAGAATTTTTCTCTGGCTGATGAGGATGCACATGCAGTCATTTTTCATATTTCAAACCTGATTCTGATAAGTTGTATCTTAATATGATCTGGATATCAGACATAAAATGTTCCAAAACGGGGCCTGAGATAAGATGTCAGCATGTGAGCAGGAGTGCTGCTAAACACAGATCTTTAAATGCAAGTACAACTGTTCATCTTTGAAATGTCCATGTGACATCGAATCCTCTCTCTTATTAATGAATCACTATTTTCTCAGAGTTTGTGGCAAAGCATTAACATGCACTTGTATCTCAAAAAGGTGAATCAGAGGTGAATTGGAAACATGAACACAAGCTGTAACTCAAAAAGCATCTGAGCCACATGTTGATTCCTGATAACTAATCCAGCTCATCTGGATCTACAGACACACTGCATATGGTCTGAACATTCACGGCCGAGGTCTGGCTGGATTTTTTTTTTTTTTGCTGTGTCGGTTGCCAGGTTTGGTTTTTTTCATGTCAACACAGTCTCACTACCAAATAAAGCACCTGAGCATCTGATGGGAATCTGCTGGCTGGTGCTGTTGACATGCTCTCTGCAGACGCCTCCCTCCTTCCCCATCTGTCTGCCGTCTCCGGCTGCTCGGTGACGGCTCCATACCAGGACCGAACACACAGCTGGGACGTGCACACACACACACACAAACACACACACACACACACTAGGTATTCAGACCCACACAGAGGCACAACGCCAGAGCTGTCCTTCCAGTTCCAGAGAATAACACCAAAGTAAACACATATTTTTTCATACTTACAGCCTTTTTATCGAGGTCTGTTAGTACACTTATCAGTAATGATGCTATTATTTCATGATGTATGTGTAACTTTTACTAATTTTTGATGTTTTTAATATGTAAACTTGTCAATACTAGTGTTAAAGTAGTTTTCAAATAATCAAAAAAAATATATACTCTGTGGTAAAGTAGCCACTGAGTGTCCATCAGTTGTGACCGTAACGCCGAATAAATATAATTTGGACACACCAACAAACAGCCCTCACAGTTGCTCCATTCTTAAATTACTGACTTACATCATCTACTTGGTCATTCACGGTTTATCGTTTGGCTCAGGAGACTCCAGCCGCCCAGAGCTTCACCTCCTCACGTCCTGTATTACACCACAATGGTTTCAACATGGCTGTCATCAGCTGTAAGAGGCAACAATCTGTCTCTGGAATCATGAAGCAAATGTCTTGGGCGTAAAAAGAAATATTCAACAGTTTGTTCAACTAAAACAGTTTTTCTTTATGGAACCATGTGAGAAGACAACAAGCACGTTTTGGATTTACACATCCATTTCATTGAAACTAATGTTTTCAGACTCTTTTTGTGATCTAAGCAGCGTGACACTGCTGCAAACCTGTAAATGTTTTATGGTCCATGACATAATTTTACTTTTTAAATCAAATATCCCATTGTGGGTTTGACTTGTTACTGACTGAACATCACACACATCAGAGACAAACCTGACTGAAACATTTCACCACTTGAACCATCATTCTCTCCTGAACTAACTAAACTAAATCAAGCTTAGAAAAGACGGATTAATTATAAAATAAATCTCGTCTTGTTTCCGTCTGATCATCAGTAACACCAAATCAAACATCTCATCCAGCTGAAACAAACAGATCCTGGGTCTGTGCTTCAGCTCTCAGTCTTCCTAAGGACGAGCTCGCTGGACACAAATCAGAGCTTGATCCTCTGAGCTGAGAACCAAAGCTCTCTCATCTTAGCAGCCCCCCACTTTCTAATCTTGTTCCTCTCCTCTTCTTTAACCTCTATCAATCCTTTCACCCCCTCCCCTTATCTTTGCCTTCGCCCCTTTGCATCCGTCTCCTCTCCCATCCCTCCTCTTGTTCCTGACACTCTTCCTCGACTGTACTCGGCTGCAGCGCTCTCTGGCCTTCATGTATAATTCATGAGGCAGACATCAGGCATTGCCAACAAAAGACCCAACTGACAGACCGTTGGATGCAGGGAAGCACACACCACAAAAAAACCCACCTACATCCACATTTACACACATCTACATACATCAGAGTTTGAACAAATCCAACATGCAGCAAATCCAACATCTCTGAAGCTGCAGCGCCCGAGGTTACACTTTAAAATAAAACACGAATCCTTCTTCTCCCTTTGACTCCCTCACTTCTTTTTTATTATCTTTTCAGTTTGTTCAATCCAAACATTTTCCTCCTTCCCTCTATGTTTACTTCCTTCACTCCCTCCTGTCTCTGCAGCCATCTATCTGTTTACGCCAGTGGAGGATTTCCCTGGGAGCATCCCCTCCATCCCAAATGGGATTACACCAAATTCCCACTGCCAATCCTTCCACCACCCATCCTCCCATTCCCTCCCCTCTCCTCCAGGAAATACCACAACATCCACCGGGAGAATTTTGTTTAAATCCAGTTACTGGTGTAAGAACTTAATCACATTTCAGCAAAACGTGGCTCCTTTTCACTTTCAAATGGAGCAGAGATTCCTTTTAGCGTCATGACGGCGAGCACAAAAGCAAACGCCGCCTTCCTGACTTCCTCCATTGATTCTATCTGACTGCTTTTTGTCATTAATTCCAGCAGCGGTGACACTGGATCCCATTCTTCCCCATTCTTGCTGAACGACCCGACGATTCATCCAGATAAAATTCCATTTCTCCAGCTGACAGGGCAGCCCTCGCCGACTCTCCGTCCTCCTCGCCGCTGCCGGCCTGCTGACAGCCAGCCGGCCTTTAACGCACACAATTGATTCTGTGGCCTTTCTGAGGCGTAACAACACGAGGAGCTAATAAATGGGGGGGGGGTGCTCACCACGGAGTCTGTGACCCCAGATGGATGACCCTGCCTGGCCAGATAACAGGCAGCAGAGGGAGGGATGGAGGGCGGAGAGCTGGAGAGGTGGGGGGAGATTTTCAGAAACAGAAGTGCAGAAATTAAGGGCAGAAAGTGACGACGGGTAAAAACACGACAACCTGAATCTTTCTCCTCCCAAAGCCAAAACCTTGGAGATACTCTGGCCTAGTTTACTATTTATACATGTGTGAAGTATGTTCGTGTTCGAGTACATGCGTGTGTAATGATGTGGACATAATGAGGACGGATGAGGTCATTGGAGCAGTCGGGGTGGTACACCTGTAGGGGCCGCGGCGGCGCTGGATGAGAGCCATGATGTATGGGAGCCGGGGTAGAGTTTGGATACTCAGCACCAGAGTGCGGTGCAGCCCAGAATAAAAAGTCACCGTCATCACCATTATCACAGTCATCATCATCATCCGCCATCCATCATCACCTCCGTCGCCCTCGCCATCATCATCATCTATCACCCGTGTCAGGAGGAGCAGTGTAACTGGCTGGACAAACACAGGCGGAGGAAAGTGAATCAGTAATGTCCTTTCTCTTTGCTGAAACATGTTTCAAACTGCCACAGCGGGACCATCGTCACGTCAAAGCGCTGATCTGCTCTTGTTTTGGTCGCCACCTTTGTTAGTCGGAGCTTATTGCTGTGCTGTTTTTGATGCATTTCCCAGAGATGATCTGCCAGTTACGCTTCCTTTAAACAGAATTCGTATTTCATATTTTCACATAACATCCTGATAATCTTAAAGCCTTAATCTTTGGAAACATTGTCACCTGAAAATTATAAGAATATTCTTGACTGTAAAAACAAAAATGCTCCTGAAAAGGTTGGACCTCTTGACATGAAAATGAAAACACCAACTGTGCATATTTCCTGCTTCTTCACTCAAGTTCATTGTCTGCGTTCCCTATGTTCGTGCCATCGATCGGAATAATGTACATCTGAGTCACAGAGTCATCGAGTGCAGCCGCTGACGTTGAGCGACATTAACGTCACGGTGGCATTCAGAGCGGCGCCGTCCCCCCGGGGTTCAACCAATCACCACGGACAAACCCCGCTGATGTGTCAGCAGGGAATCGGGCCAACAGGAGCAGCGGGGAGGGGTCGACCCAACAGGTGCACAGGCAGGTAAAATATTTAACATACAAGGTCAAGCAATTGTGCACAATGCCGGAAATGTGCTTGCTCATCCGAGGACGACATCTGCACTGTCAGCGGTTCTGCCGAGAGGCGGCGATCTCCGAATGATGGCAAAATAAACTTTCGCTGACTTTTGTTATCCCAAACCTCCCGAGGAGATGAAAGTGATGACGTAAGCTGTCTTCTAAATTAGACCCTTCACTCGAGAGCCTCCTCTGGAACAGTGACAACTGCTGTTCGATAGCATCGCTTGTCATTCTGCGCGAGGTGTCATCAAATCGAAATCTCCGAGACGCGGGAGGATGGAAAGGAAGGAACTGAGCAGTGAAGTGAGAGAGGAGAGGTTAGACTGGAAGCTTTGTCGGGTCTTCCACGCCGACGCGGGTCCACAGGCGATGTGTTGAGCGCAGTCACAGCACAAATCAAAAAGGATGTGTGGGAGCGTGTTGCTCTGAGAAGAAATGAGTTGTGACAGTAGATTTAGCTTGTTATTTCCTCTGATTTGCCTTCAGCCGTCCATGGACACGTTCTATGGTGATCACATTTTAGTTGAAAATAACAGTCTGGCGGTTTCAGCACATTTTAAACGTGAGCTCACCATAATGCAGATTTCCGGGGCCGCGACATCTGTCTAAAATTTTCCTCGATATTGTGCAAAGTAACGCCTCCACTTTTATTGCATATGAAAGGCCCGTCTCACTCGGCTGCACTGACAGCGTGAAGTAAATCTTCCCGACAGTGATTTTAAAGAAGTTACAGCCCACTCATTTCCACCGATGGCACATTTTCTTCAACTTCTTGAAATGCATGCCGCACAAAATAAGATTTCATTTACATATTTTGTTTGTCTGTCAGACATTGAAAGTGTCTGAAACATCCTGAGCGCACAGATGGACAGTGGTGACAGGGTTTATGCTACGGGATGTTTCAATGGGCATAAAAGGACCAAAGTGTGGAATATAATTTTCATAATTATGACAAACCAGACACTGGCTCTACAGAGGGACTCAACACTAGATGCCAAGAAATCCTTCACATCATTCTTGTAATTGTTTTCATTGTTGGAATCTACGACATGATTTCACTAAACACAGACACAGTTTCTTAACAGCCAACTTTCAATCGGACAGTGAGCGTTACTCAGTGCAGCACCACCTCCAGGTGTCAAACCTAGTTTCAAAGTTTCTGCCTCAGCTATAAATAACTCCAGTTATGAAACGTGTACAGCGTGTGATGACGAGCGCTGGAGGCTGACACGTGTGTGTCGGGTGATTGACAGGCAGCAGACAGCAACAAACAAGTGACGGGAGCAAAATGATGATAAACGATGTCCTGATATCTTAATCTGTGCATGAGGAATGAGAATATTTCAAACCTGATGAGAAGTACATGTGACTTTTTTTGCACCATTGTCCCACATCTCCCTTCACATATCATTTCTGGAAATGATGAAAAACCTGATTTAAAATTAAAAACTAAACATCAGTGGTTGTGACAGTTTGAAAGGCTTGTTTCAACAGCACAACTTCATCACATCAGAAAGTCGGTGAAGCTCTGAAGACTGAAGCTTTGTGACTGAACAGCACTAAATGAGTAAAGATGCACGTTTCAAGACAAAAGTTACAAAGTGCTTCACATTAAAAGTATTAAATAACCAACAATAACAACAATCACAGTAACAACAAAACTGAATCTACAGAACAAATGACATCCATCTTCCATCTTCCACTTATCTGAGGCAGGTTTGTCCAGACGTGCATTTTCAATCTCCTCCATGAGAACAGAAAACTCTTATTCTCCATAATGTCCGATCTTTAAAAAGAATCAATTCAGTATTATTCCGTTCAGTAAATCTATATATAGTCGTATTCACATCACGTGAACCAGTTTACTTCCTGTGACTCCTCCTGTCTACTCCAGGAGCAAAGATGTCAACTGAGTCTCTCTCAGCTTTATCTTTTTATATTTAATGCACATCTGAACAACAACACAAAAAGCACTTCAATGTCTCCTGTAAAAAAGAGCTGTAATGCATTCAAAATTGGCATAAGTGAAATAAAATTGGCCGTAAACATGCAGACAGGCCTACAGGAGGACAGCACATGTGCCCTGATGGAGCTTTTATGGAGCAGGACACAGCGACGACAGCACTAACAGCCTCATAATGCAGCGATTAGCCTCAGACGGGACGAGCTGTGGTGGAGCGTCCCGGTGGCAGCGCTGCTCTCAGGGGAACCTGTCAGAGAGGCCTCCATCACTGCCGCTGCGGCCGAGGACTCGAGCTGGCAGAGCCTCCAGGCCGGGAGCATCCACCCCCTCCCCCAACCCCCACCTCCAACACCTCCCCTGAAGGAGGTATAAATCACCTGGGCTCCTGACAGCAGCAGCGTGGAGAGGAGTCACCTTGGGTGGAGCCGCCGACTTCTTCACTGGAAGACATTCACTTAATAATGAGTGTTTTTTTTCTCCCTGCATCACCATTTATCCTCACACACACACACACACACTGAGGGCTGTGGTTTGCGGAAAGCTCCGAGCTCAGCAGCTGTTTCTGCCCGGCGAGGTGTCCTCCTCAGTCATTAGGGCAGTGTGTCACTACAGTCTGCAGCCATTACTGCCGCTCAGCCTCTCGTATCTCTGATAGCTGCATGTGAACGTCGCAGAACAAATGGCAGATAATGGAGCCGAAAGAGCCGACAAGAAATAAAACCGCTGCGTGTGTTTGTGTGCAGGGTGCCAACATCCCACTGAGGTCTGTCATCCCTGTCTGACAGGTTGTGTACAGTCTGCTGCGTCCTGTCTGTCAAACACCTCCCGTAAGAAAATCACGGCTTCAGAGTGTGTCGCCGTCCTCGTCTCCCTCCTCCCACCGGTGGGACACACAGATTCCTGTTTACAGGGTCGAAGGAGCCCAGCGTGTGATGTGGTTTAGTGGTCATGGTACACTGGTTGTATTTCTATCAGAGGAGGAGCTGAGCATGTTTCAGTCCTGTTGTTAATAAAGTCTGTGTGCATTCCTGGGTTTGGACACCAGTTGGGGTTTGGAGAAATGGGAGCACTGGTTGAACTGGTAATGACAAACAGGGGCCAAGGTGAGAAGTTTGCTTTGTTTATTATTCTTTACATAAGATTTCCTCCTCCTTCTTTTTGGGGACAATTCCATCATTATGGAAAATAACGGGGCGGGAGATATGAATTAAATCCTGTATTGTCGCATCATGGAGCCCTTTTCTGAGATATGGTGTTTGCATCAACCAATGTCATCGCAAAGATTTTTCACCTGCCTTTTTTAAAAACTCATCACATTTTGGATTTATGTCAATGCAGCAACGTGTGTGACAACCAGAAGCACCTTCACTGCATGTTTTCTCTTTCAAAAATCCAACAGCAGCATTCAGGCATAAATTTTTCATGAGTCTATGAACAAACCATGAAAAGGGTCAAATGCAAAAATGTTAATTATGAGGGACGTTTTGTGGCCCTTCATTCTTTATTCAGAGGCATTGTGTGAACTTCAGCACCACAGTTTCCCCTGAGTCCACCGTTAATTCATGACTGAAGACTGAACACATCCATGATAATTTTATAATAATAATTTGACTGATCATTTTGGTCTTTTTAACAACCACCTTGACCAATGGTGGAAACTGCCTTGCCACATCTCGCTGATCCCTCCTGTTGACCTCCACGGTTCATCCCTCATTTATGCTTTATGAGTTTCTGAACAAAGGTTTGACATCGTTGGGATGAAACAGAGACGAGACGTGTTCTTTCTGCATATTTCTTGACACATTTAGGAAAAAGCCTGTCATCACTGCCGACGTGTCTGGAGGTTTATTATGCAAACTGTCAAGATGTTTCCGTGTGTCTTTGTTTGAGACACAGAGATTTTTCCTGAGAATATTGAGGAACGTTGTCTGTGGTGATTAAACATGAGCGTCAAATAACAAAATAATCACTTTAACCTTCCAAATTGTGAACACAACGCCTGACACGTCTGTCCAGGTTCATTCTCAAATTGCTCATTGCTGAATGTAGTTCTGTTCCTCGATGACTCTGATGGCTCCAGTTGTGTCTGTCTGACGGCTTCTTTTAGTGCAACTTCATATAAATATGCTCAGGTATAATGTTTTTATTTTTTGAAATCCTCTTAATATACTGAAGCTGGAATTGGAGTTCTTCTACATCTCCCAAATCTCAAAATGTGATTGTAAAACTCTGAACATCAACCAAGCTTGATTCATCCAACTTCCTGCCATACAGGCAAATTTGCACAAGCATAAACGAACCAGCTACACAAACATCTTCAGACAACACCTGTCCACATTCACGGACACATGCAGCTCCAGTGAGAAGAGAGGAAACACATTCAAGTTTTCATCTCTAATAAACTTCACTCCCTGATGCACTGCAGGACTCATACTGTTCATACAATACAAGGTAAGTGGTACACGGAGATGAAAGACAAACACTGAGCATCAATTTTAACTTTGAACAGCTGCTATTTTCAGGAGCTGATAACGAAATCACAAGATGGTAGGTTGTGCTAATTTGTGCAAATATTCCTCTAAAGTGATACAGTGCTTTGAGGCTTTCACTGCAGCATCTCCAGGGACCTCTGACAGGTTCCTCACATCGTCGGCCCGTGTGCACTGTGCTGAAATTAAAATGCAGACACGTGCTTATTTTAGCCAGAAATGTGTTAGTCGAGGTGAAAATGGAGGCAGGGAGGAGATGAATTAAAAGAGAGAAGCGTGCCAACAGAAAACTGCTGTGCACAATCTCTCTCTGTTCATTTACTGTAAACTGGACATTTAGTAATTTCCATATCAGCTGTTGAAGTTTGGAAGCTAAAATATGCATTTTTTTTTAAATCGCACTGAAGCAGATTTTAGTTTGATGTGGCAGCAAGAGGATCGCTACTCATCTAAAAATCAAGGGAAGCATCTCGTCTAAAAACTCTGCTGGTTATTGATCTCAGATTCTCGGCTCGTTTCCTTCGGCGGCCTATTTTCGTCTCTCAAAGAGCCGATCATGTCAACGTATTTATAGCCGTTACACTGACGTTTCGCTGATCTGAAGCTTTTGTGTCTGTGCCTCAGAATAGAAGAAAGAGGTTTTGTGTGTGGAGCCGCCCTTTTTGTATTTTTTATTTATCTACATACACCAGTACATTGTGTATCCAATGGACGACTTTCCTCTAATTGATGTCGTTAAAATAAATCCCAGTCTGGGACTTACTGTAAAATTATGATTTATTTAGCCCCTTATTTGACAGCGTGCACAGTTTGCACTGTTTCAGAGATGCAATAAAACTTTATTATCCCAGTGTGTGTCCGGGTATATGTGTGTGTGTGTGTGTGGGTGCGTGTACTATATGAGTGTATCTGCTCTTCCTCGCTGTACATACTAATTACTTTAAATTAAACCACAGGCTCTTCTTTGTCTGAACTTATTGGCTTCTAATTACTTCAGGGTCTCTGTACGGCAGCACGGTGTATCAGAGGACGATCCTGCTGTGGCACAACCTCAAGCACCAACTAATGCACCAACTAATGCACAACCTGGAGACGTCACTGATGAAGACAAACTGACTGGGTCAACATCTGAGATCAAGCAGGCAACAAGAAAGAAATGATCATTTTTAGAAAAATTAAAGCTCCGTAGCTGCCGGACATTTTGTTTCAGACTCTAATCTTCGCTTTGAAGTTTGGTAGCATTTTATCAAATCTTATTTTAGTACCAACTCTGCTCATCAAACCAAATCACTTTGACCCTGAATCAAATCAATTTAGCTCTAAATGATGGTTAAGCACCAAAAGCTATAAATAACTGAAGTACTAGAGTCAACGAATGACATTCAAAGAACTGTTTGCCAGATGTGCTGTGTAGCTGAACTGAATGATTTTCAATATTGATGCTGGTCACTACACATTGGGCGACACCGACTGTAAACTGGCATCACCCATTAGTTTGTGGATTACTGTTTTGAAGCCTTGAGTTTGGTCGCTGCCATCAGTGATTCTGATTGGCTCTGACTGACAACCTGAGGACATGCCTTGGTAGCGACCTGTTAATCACAAGGTGACCACGCCCTAAAGCATATCCTGCTGTAGCGTCGATCTGTCTGAAGACTTGAAACGAGCAGCTGATACCATAAACTCATTAGGAAACTGTTTACTGAAGTAATAAATCAAGTGAGAAGTGGGGTCATTTTCTCATGAGCTTACATTGGCTTCACTTTTCAAACCCGGAAGCTACAGGCGACACAGTAACAGGCATGAAAATCTCATTCACATAGGCTGCATGAATGTCTGAGCAGCTTTTCAGTTCACTATTCACATCAGCAACGCGGCTAATCTGCCTCTGTGACGTGTTTCCCACCTCTGTTCGTGCAGGGTGGCTTCGAGGGACAAATCCCAATTTCACACTTTCATGATGAGGCACGCTGCAAACACAGCCTCACACGCCGCTTCAGATCGCTGCGTGTTAAAAGCACCACACGCAAACTGCAATTAGCCTTTCAGCTCTGGCCTCTGGCTAAAAAACATGAAATCACCATCACTTTTCATTCATTTAATTCATTCTTACTGCGATGAAAACAATGAAAAACTAATAACTGCACAACATTTTGCACAGTTTGGTGTAGTATTATGTTATCTCTGGATACTATGTCTGTTTAAATTCCATGTACAGAAGTGTGTCCTGTCAAGAAGTAAACAGGTGTAAACATTAAATTTAGGATTGTATCTGACTTGAACTGGACTCCATCTGCATCACAGGTAATATAATGTGTGTATATAAATGTGTTTTACGGTTGGATGTAAGTCCAGTTCTGCAGAAATTATTATACATCATAAATTGTGCATTTTGAAAAGATTGAGCAACACAACAAAATGTAGAAAAGAAAGTAAATGGAACTGGGTATTTTTGCAAGTCGCTGTATACAAAAGCCTTCAAACACTCGTATAGGCCTATCAAGAAAACACACACAGAAGACAAAGCAGAGAAACGCACAACGCCAGCCTCAGTTTCCATAGAGACAGGGCACTCTGGACATATTGAGGATTTATTAAAAAAGCCTCCCCGGCTGTATTATTCCCTCTTCGCCCCGAGAGCAGAGACGCAGACTGTCACCGCGCCGCAGGAGCCGGAGACACACCACAGCACAGCGTCTAACAACTGTTAGCAGAAATAATATTCAATATCCGCCCAGGCTGCCCTTTCTGCTTCCACACCGGCCACGATGCTAATGATCGGCTTCAAGCTCCACGGCGGCGATATCATTACCGGGGTTACAGTGACGGGGAGTTTCCACTGCCGGTCTCTGGTGTAGGACAGTGTGAGCTAACAGAGAGACAGACATGTCACGGCCCTGTAATTGGACTGTACAGTGAATAAACTCCAGAGCCCGTCGACTGTAAACAGCTTCAGCTCGAGTCAACAGACGCTCAGAGGAGCCTGACAGGTAGTGACGCTCTCGCTTTAAAGGGAAGTCTTAGTTTCATAGTTTTTCATCATTCTTATTAGTTCACCGTACACGGCTCCTTCTCTTCTCAATATTCAAGATGGCTTTACAATTCACAAGCCATCAGACAGATCGAGTTCGGCCCCTTCAGGATCCTGGGGAGGCTTCATGTAATTATATCAAACAACAATGACCGAATTAACTACGGCTTTTCTGAAATATGCATCGAAAACTTGGGTTATTTTGCAAGAGTATGAAATTGCGATTGTTTGAAGATCCCTTGAGATTTGAGACACTTTGAGATCACTTGTGTTGCATCATTGAAAAGGGAACAACAGTGACGCAGAACATTGTGGGTTTGTTTTGCATCACCTTTGGTTGTTATTTCAGTCGACACGTCTGAAATGTTAATGGGCATTTTTGTCAGTAATCACAAGCCTGTGCAGAGGGTCAGGTTTTCTTCTTCCCTGAGCGCAGTCTGTCAGGTAAACTCATTGTTTCCTGCCTCCAAAAAGAAAAGGTTTGTTTCAGGTGTTGGATCAGAGACAGATCAGTTTTGTTAACTTTGGGCCGAAATAAGGTCGATGTGAGGAAACTGAAATTAATTAGTTTTATGTAGAAAGCTGTGTTGATTGCTTCCTCTGGTTGACCATTCTCTGTGAAAAAACACAGGGATTGTTTGAATTTGTATTAATTCTTGCAATCACAGGACCATAAAATCCTGGAGGGACAGAGAGGATTAGAGGAGCGACTCGTTTGGACATGAAAATGGACATGGACGTTGAAAATGGAGACGATGCACGTGAAGTGTCCCAACTGTGTTCAGAGAGAAAGAATTCAAGCACCAGAGACGTGAGGAGAAAGAGAGATAAAAGCAGAGGTGATGGATGACGGTGGGAGCAGCCGTGTCAAGACTCCTCATTCCAGGAAGTGAAATCAGTTTCCTCCTGGTTTCCCTGAGGCTGTTCCACATGAGAGCTCCGGCTCCCCGCCGCCTGCATCCACAAAGCAGAGGACGGCCGAGCCGGCGAGCCCGTGACATTTGACAGGGAGAGAGAGAGAGTACATAGAGACGGCAGAAAAAAGGCACGCCGTCCATTATTTCATCTGAGTACAGAAGACGGGAAGCCAGGAAATAAGTTGGGGTTACATGAGGAAGCGCAAGGATGACTGAATGTCAGAGAGAGTGAGGCACGGGGAAAGAAATGGGAAGTGGAAACAGGGTGAGATAAAAGACTGTCATTCCCTTTACTGAAAAGATCAAATATGACTTATAGAGGACATGAGAGAGATGATGAAATAGGGCAGCGAACAGAAATCTGAAGACGCACAGAGACAAAGGAGAAGCAGATGGAATTAATGTGACTGCCGCTACCCATTTGTAAAGTCTGCAACTCACCTGAGGATTTCTTTGCGACCCCCACTTTCGCTTCATCAACTCTCCCCTCTCCCCCGTCTATCCCCACACACACTCATCATGTTGCACACTTTCACCTTTGAAGTTGCCTCGCATGCTGAATCTTTTTATAAGCATTGCCAGGGGTCCCAGCCAGGCAACCAGAACGTGGAGAATGGGACAGCAGAGAGAGGCGTCTGGGAGGGGGGACTGATTTATATTCAAGATCACACAGACGCAGACGCCGCTGCACCTCAAGCAAAGCTAAAATTGAAGAGAAATCCCCCCAAAAACCAATCAAGAGGACTGGCAGGGGAGGAAAACGGCACAGCCCGCCGATTTCGGCCAACGTGGGACGCCGGCTGCACATGCGCGTTCGTGGCGGCATATGCAGAAATGCAAAGATCAAACACAAACACACAGCCTGCAGCCTGAGTGTGGGTGGGATGTGGAGGTGTGGGACACGGGGGAGAGATCACAGCCCTTCCAGGCACAGGTAGCTCTCTAATAAAATTAGCTTTGGTCTTCAATCAGCTTTGTCTGCAGAAACGAGAACACAGAGGTCCCTTCAGTCCCCGGACTACTGTTTTCAAAAGGTCAAGTTTCATCCAGCGGCTGAGTGCGAACATCAGCAGAGGAGCAGAATGATGTTTTCATCTGGTTTCTGGAGCCACAGCGGGCAGAGAGATTGACACGCAAAGATTTCCAGATGACATTATTTTCAACTTTGTAGTTATGTCAGTCATATTTTTAGTTAAGCTTCTCATCCGAGGTCACGCACGACAGGTTGTTTTTGATTCATCTTCATTCATGAAGCTTATGAGTTTGTAGTTTGAGTTTAAAGTTAAATAAATCCCGACTTTATAAATACAAATGTTGCATATTTGCTCAAAAGTTAAAGTCATCAACATCAAAGTCAACATTAAAGTCATGTTTCACATCTGCACGAATTAAACCCTGATTCAATATCGGTATCTTCTTAAAGCACGACGGACTCTTCAGACAGACTTACATTCAAAGTGGTGCAGCAACTGATTTTAGATAACATATGCCTAATGATTAAAACTGTCAAAAAAATATAGTCTGCATTAAAGCTTTCCTTTGATGGTTTCCGTCTGTTTTATGTACCGAGTGTATCAGTGTGGATCTGCTGCGGCAGGAAGGTTCGCACACATGAACAAAATACAGAAGAACCAAAGCAGCATTTGAGGCAGCGTCCAATTAAAAAATGACCGAATGTTTGTCGAAAGATGAAATGAAAATCAAAAATGCCAACTGGTCCGGCTTGTGAGGATTTGGTGCTTTTCTGAATTTGAACAAATCAGCTTGGTCTATATTTCATTACTTTGACATTTTATAGACAAAACAATGAATTGATTAGTGAAGATAATAACTGGCAGATTGATCAATAATGAAAATCCTCATCTCAAACCAAAGCAGCTCTGTTCGATTTGCTTTCTTCTTCATTGAAAACACTGGCTGGCTGCATTGTTAACTCAATACTGAGCTCAATGCAACGTCACGCAGGAGGAATTTGATCTGGCAGAAAATAGCCAGTGCCGATCAAATTAAGAAAGTCTTCACGAGCTTTCTTACAAATCGATTCTTGATAATCTTCCCTGCATCATCAGTCCAGTCCACAGGAAAACTTCATCCTGACAGACAGCACAAAGTAGAAGTATATAGAAATGAAATCATGATATTAAATGCTTCTCCTCTTCATTTAATCTGTTTATTCCTCCCACTTCTTCTTCTCCTGTGTTTGAGTTTACTTGAAATGCTCCTGGCCTCTCTCCGCCTGCCTCCCTCTCTCATTATTGGTTGCGATGGCACAGTGAAGGCATCAGCGTCACATTAAAAAGGTAGCGAGGTGGGGAGATCAAGGTGATCCCTCTACCTTGCTTTCTTCTTCCTCTCCTCTGAATTATGCATTTATTCAATTCCCACTTCTTTCATTTCCTCTTTTTCCCCCCCCCTCTTCGTCAATGCTCGCTCTCAGCTTCGGGGGGAGAAATCAGCTTGTTACGACGCCCAGATGATGTCCAGACACGGCCATTAAGATCGGACACAAAAAAATAGCTTTCTCTTTCTCTGAATCTGAGTCTCTCTGTGCTCAGAAAGACACAAGAGGACAAAGCCTTCAAAGACTGTCCATCGCTTTAGCTTCTCACTCGCTCTTTTCACATGACAGTGACCCTCCCACCCCTGGGATTTCCTCTTTTCCCACGGGTGACGGTGCCTCCCTGGGACACATAATTAAATCTGTGTGGGGCACAAGGAGCAGATCCAGCGGAGCAACGCCACTCAGTACTTTACAGTGTCACAGCTGGAAGAAACACAAGTCAAAAACACACATATACAATCCACTCCCCCTTTTTCAAGAATCCAAAAGACTGCCCAAATTAGCTCCTGTTAAATAACGCAGAGGTGGCCAAATTCTCAAATCCCATCAAAAAGACAGTGGCTGTCAGTTATACTCAGAGAATAAAAGCTTCCCTGGAGTGAAACGAATCCCTTTGAGCTCATACAGTAGGCATCAAAAACCACAGAGCGGCCGCTGAAGTGACGGAGAAACCGGCAAGATTAGGAGAAGAAAATGCAAATCGCTGCTTACCAAAATTCAGCCTGTGTCGGAGTAAATGTAGTGAACAGAGAGAGGAGATTAGCTTTGAACCCTACAGCACCTTTCTTGTCTAATGAGTGACCTCACTGTTTCGATTCAACGCTTTACAACCGTCCAATCAGCAGCAGCAAGCGATTTGAACTTGGATCATAAAATATATTTCTGCACCGCTGTTTCCTGTTCAGCTGTCCATTTGCAGACAGGCCGGAGTTGAATATTAACAGGGATGATGACAGGGGTTGGATGAAAGATGACATCATGCAATAAAAGCAAACGCTATAATGGCAGGAGAAGGAAAACAAAGTGAAAGGAAATGACAGGCTGCTCTGAGCCAAATGAGCACTCTGACCTTGATTCACCTCAGACATGATTCACCAGCAGAGCCGGAGAGGCTTCAAGACCAAAAGGAAAAAAAAATACAATTCTCTTCAACTTGTAGGATGAATTTCCACGAGTACAAGATGCGTGAAAAACAGGCTTCAGACGCCATGAATCATCCACTGTCCCGCTGAGCGAGAACAGAAATATCAAACCGTGCAGGAGCTGTGTGCAGGAGTCACACGAGGATGAAGACAAACTCAAATCTCATTGATTTACATGCACACTGATTTTTCTGAATGCACTGCAAATTTGATAAAGGTCATGTCAACAGCATAATCTCTTATATGATGATAATCGAATTAGGCCTTATTCCAAACATAGCAAATTCCCAATTAAGATATGTGGGATGCAGGTTTTAGGAGCATTATGCATGAATGGAGGTTATAACTACACTTTGCAACAAACTGCCTGCTTGCAGTCAGCTGTGTGTTGCAAAAACACGATTAAGGTTTGCAAGGCTGGGGTTGAGATGCAAGCACAAAAGCAAAGTGCACATTTCTGATTGGGGAGATGAGACACAACGACTTTTAATCATAATGAAACAACATGCACAAATATTATAGAACAGCAACCTTTTCAAGAAGGTAGTTGAGCAAACACCATTATTAACCAGGAATATTCTTGGATTCGTTTTTAATAATCAGATCAAACACCTTCGTGGGAATATTTTCTTTTTCAAAATCCAGAATATTTTGTGCATGTAAATGTCGTCACTGTTGCAATAATATGAGTAGATGAAGGTTTTGATATTCAGAAAATGATTTTATAAAAATGTAAAACCAGACAACCGGTTAAACTGCTCGTTAGTCAGACTCTAAATGATCAGCCTTCTCTTCTAGATTCTCTCTACAGGATATTCAATCCTGCACATAAAGTCAAATCTGTTGTTTCAGATGATACAAATATTGATCGTCTCGGGACAACTGGCCGACGCGTCACTCCGAGGACGCCGCACTCAATCATCTTGGTTAAGGCACTTTTCTGTTCTGGCCTCTCAGTGGCTGAAGTTTTTCCCCATGGAGGTCAGACTCTGCAGCTGCAGACTCACAACATGCTAAAACTTCCTCACATCGAGATGCATTTCCACTTTTTGATGGCATGTTCCTCTCGTTCCTGTGGAGTTTAAATGCACTTCTTCATCCAACTATTAATTTTTGAGTTTATGAGCATTTAAGCGACTTCAGAGGAGGGCGTTGATGCCAAAGATTCATAATTAGTAGTAGCAAATTCTCACTGAGTGAGTCACAGTATATGTTTGTCCTCGCCATCTGCTCGCTGGAAGATAGAAGGTGAAGAAAAGCGAGAGAAAGCCTGAGACGTACCGGCTTTTGAGTCGAGGCCTTAATCACAAGTACAGTCACAACCCGACATGTCTTGTGGCTTCGTCTCATTCCTGTTTCCCTTGGTGTGCAAATTTGTGCCTCTTCCGCAAGTTTAGCAAGTTGAAGAGTTTCCCTTTGATGTCTTAGATTTCAAAGAAACATTTTTATGCAGTTAAACTCCATCAGAGCTCAAATGAGAATATACAAGCAATTTATCTGCATTTTGCCCAGAATTACAGGGCAAACTTCCTGCAGCTGTTTATCATCACTGTTTGCATTTAAGTGTGGATTATGGTTTCAAAAACTAAGTACCTCTAAGTTGATGATGCATCTGGGGACAAACTCATTTCTGTTTTCACCAACAAGACGAAGCTGGGTCCTGAAGACGAAGCTGCCACCTGAGCAAGAGTTAAAGACCGTCAGCCATCCTGAGGTGTATTATGCAGCAGATAATTAAAGACATGCTTGGTCTTATTTAATATTGATGTCTGATAATTAAGGGATCACAGGCTTAAGAGGATTCTGCCTTATCTACCTCTTTCTCTTTTCTGGCGCTTTCATCCTTAGCTTTCTCACTCCGACACACACGTGCGCACATGCACACACACCTGAACACCTACTCCACACACACACACACACACAACAGCATAACTAAATGAGGTCTTTATTGTCTAATGAAGACTCTGGTGCATTCACTGTACAATGCTGTAATATGGCATTCGGGTGGGGGTGGGGGTGGGGGGGGCAAAAGAGCTCACTGGAGACTTCATTAAGAACTAATTGATTTAATTTGCTGTATTTGGAGACTGATAGCCTGCTAATTTTCTCTGAATAAGCTTAAACTGAGCCATTTATATGTGTCTGCAGATTACTGGTGGGAAATAAATGGCACATTTTACAGCAGGGGTGGGAATAATAGATATGGATATGGCCCGTGATATGATGGTGTTGGACAAAGGAAGAGGGATTCACTGCTCTTTCTCCTCCCTCCTTAATTCTCGGTCTATCCACAGCTCTGTTCCCTCTGAATCCCGGGCTAATTGAATTAGAGCTGCGTGATTAGAGCCTATATGGCACAGCGACAGTCTCTAGTCTTCATCATGTGTGTCACTGTGAGGCCTTGGTTGGAAAGAAGGGGTGGGGGTGGGGAGAGTGAAAGACAGTGCGGGGATAAGAAGTGGGTGCTTCAGAAAACGATGGTCAAGAAGAGGATAATGAGCAAGAGGAGAGCAAAGAAACTGATTGCAAGGACGCGACAGGCTTCCAGCTTAAACTCAAGTAACGTCTCTCCAGAGTGAAAAATAAAAGCTGAAACCGAGCCAACAATTGCTCTATTATGTGGTTCGACAATGACTGGAAGACGCCGCACGTTCCAGTCATTTTGTGCGAGATCTGAGCCGTAATGACCGGCCTCGTGATTTATTAGCCTGTTAGGATCTATCATAAAGCAGTCCGCCGGATGAACGGGAGCCGTAGATACGCCGGGCCCCGCTGGCCTCTGTGTGAATAGAGAAACGACCTTGGACACGTAAATCTCTGGGGGACCTCCATTAGCCAACGACAAAGCCACAAAGAGCCATCACACAGCCTCTAAATGCTTTGCAGTTGGCCGCCGGCCTTCAGACGGCGCTGCAGCCTGGTCGTTCACACACCCAAGCGCCCTGACCAGGAGGCGGTGCAGGAGTTGGCCCCCTCAATTTAGCAGCTTCCCTTCAAACGGCCGACACTCTGGCCTCTTCCAGTCGGTACTAATTAGCCAGGATCCTGAGGTGGTTTCGCCCATTTTCAGATCGAGCCTTTTTATCCGAGGGCTGCCAATAACGCGCTCCCGACTTCCACTGTGCCGGCTCACAGTCGAGCAGCGACGGGAAGCAAAGTAATAACAGCTGTCAAATGTACGTTACCCCAGCAACCATCTCTCTGGCAACTGGCGAAGCAGCCGCCCCAGCCGACACGGTGGGAGACGCCGTGCTGCAAACACAACAAACGCTGGATGGTTGAAAAAGCACGAAACAAATCTCAAGAGAAGCGAGAAGTTCAGAGGGAGAATGCAAATATGCAAAGGATGAGAAAGACAGTTTTCTAAGTGCTGCTGCTGCTGCTTCTGCACAGACAACAAGCAGCATCCTGTGATCACTGACCCCGACTGCATGCAGCGCTGTGGAGAACAGCATGACAGCAAAACCTCTGTTTACTCAACAACTTGGATGCTATTTTCATGCTTTCGGCCTCATTCCTTTGAGGATTATTAGCAGTCGCTGTAGAAGCTGCACTCACCAAGTCTGTTGCTGAGATCTGGGGTGAACACGGTGATTCTGTTAGAGACAGACAGAGAGGTTGTAAACAAACAAACACGCCAATTATTCCACTAAATCGAGGAATTCACGATAAGACCTATGCATCCATTCAATCATGAAACTCCATGTCAGAAGCAGTTGGACCACCAGCATGCATTGAGCATCCTGGACAGGTCACCAGTCCTTCACAAGCAGGAAGGTTCAATCACAACCTGATCAGTCATGAAAACAAGGATCAGGATTATTTTTGGTGTGGTTACTGTGCAGCAGACTTATTTAAAGATCACGGTCGCTCCAGCTGCTGTGTCTCAGCTGTGCAGCCGCCACCCACAGCGAATTCACCGCAGGGCTCCAAGACACACAAAGACAAACATTTTGCTTCAACTCTCTCAAGTCAGTGTTGACGAGAGACGGTTTGACACATAAAAGGAAGCGCATACATTCATAACTGCACCCCCAAACACTGGTACAGGTACTGGAACACAAGTACCTGTTTTGTCATATGAGAGAAAAACTGGGAAGAATGCTTCATCCTGGGAGAAGAACAGAGAAAAGTGAAGACTTTGTCTGCAATGATGCCAAAATTAGTCTTAAAAAGGGAGACAAGAATATTCTAATGTGATTTTTTTAAAATGCTGCAGCAGAATATTTGGAACACTGATGTCAAAGGTTGACTGGAAATTTAGTAAAACACACACACACATATATATATATATGAGCATCTGGTTCATAGGACAAAATATATAGTATATAGAAATAT
This sequence comes from Holacanthus passer, assembly GCA_025331565.1. NCBI lineage: Eukaryota > Metazoa > Chordata > Actinopteri > Pomacanthidae > Holacanthus > Holacanthus passer. The sequence goes on along the minus strand of JAFREQ010000040.1, from coordinate 270,440 downwards.
AACAGGAGGAGAAAATAAACCAATGTCTCCACGTCAGCCCACATCACAGGTTTAATATGTCGATGAGTATCGAGTTAAACCAAAGCGATTTTTCAATCTCAGGTTTATTTTCTTCGTGCTTGAAAGGTTAAAACAATCAAAAAAAGAAGTATTAAAGACAAATAAGAAACATGTTTCTGATTCTCACTCATCACATTAATGACCTTTTGACTGCTCACATTTATCCGACACACATGTTGGGAATCATTGTTTTACAAGTCTTGAATCACATTTGTTTGCGTGTCTGTCTTTACTTTGGTTTTGTTGTTCTGTGTTTCAACTGTTAAATGCTGATGAGGGATTTAGCTACTAAGAAGTCAATTTGTTTGAGTGGAAATATGATGAAATGCGAAGGTTTAAAAATGCTTTAAAGTAAGGCCAGAGACAGACTCGGAGTTTGGTCTGAAAGATCTGCTGTATGAGGCTGAAGATGATTCAGCTGGGCTGGCAGAACATATCCATCTTCCTGCCCACTGCCAATCCTCTCCATACTCTTCATCTCAGTCTGAGGTTGTTAAATGGGCAGATCCCAGTCCATCTCGTCTCCAGCCTCGAGCTGTCACCTCCGTCTAATAAGCCGGTCGCTAACAGGCAGAGTAATGAGTCCGCTGCTCGGGCTGAACGGCCGCTCACCATTACGGCTCCACGGGCCGTCGCTTCAGACGGCAGCTCGGCCTCTTTCAACCGTCCCGCGCTTTCACACATGCTGCTCTCACATTTACTCACTGCACCAAAAAACGGAGAACCGGACAAATTCCCTGAGGACGACCACAAGGGAAGGTTGACAACATAAATCCACACCTCTCATGTACTGAGCGCCTCCAAATTATGACAAATGTTTGAAGTTTAGGGCAGGTTGGGAGAAAAAGCGGAGTCAAACACGACTGCAGGACCTCAGCACTAAATCAAAGGACTGATTAGAGACAAGGCGACGGAGATCTGAAGCTGCACTGTGTTCCAGCGATGACAGGAGGGAACAGGATGCAGACACATATCACATATATCATTCTTCAGCTTCAACAGTTTTTATTCATGTCAGCTCCCGACTGGTTCTGAAATCTAAAATTGAATCTGCACTAAAATCAACTTGAGCACAGGTTGGTTGATATTTCCTCAGAACATCGAATATCAGGAGCAGAAACACTTGAATTTAAGATCCGACAGCAGCTGTGGTTCGAAAACATAAGAATATTTCATGCTGACCTAAAACATACGATGACTGTCATTATCGATGAATCTGCCAGTTATTTTCATGATTAATTGATCAATTGTTCTCATCTATAAGTCAAAAAACTGTTCATTGCAATTTCTCAGAGCCCAAAATGACGTCTTCAAACTGCTTCTTTTGTCCAATCAACAGGCCAAAACCCAAATACTCTTCATTTGCTACCATAAATGACAAAGAAAAGCAGCAAATCATCACATTTAAGAGGCTGGAACCAGAAAATGTTGCAAGAAAAAAAATGTCCTTTTTGCTTGAAACTGAAACAATTAATCAATTATCAAAATAGTTGGCGATTGATTTTCTTTCAATAGTTGCAGCTCTGCTCTCCGTGTGCGTACAGCTGTGCAAAACTTCGAAGTGGTTCGGCTTGATTAAGTATAAAATCTCTCGCTGGTAATCACTTTGTTGCCTCTCACATGTTTGAATTGTTCTGAGACCGAGGAAAATATCAGGACTGGACAACAGCACTTCTTCTCCCTGCAGTGCCATTTAATATTAAACATGGCCGCCCTCCCTCTTCCTTTATAATCTCATCCATTCTTGAGTCTCGAGCACGACCGTGACCTCTGATACTAAAAGCATGATTACAGGCCCCTGGGTTCGCTGCCTCCTCTTCTCTCTCATTATGGTTCCTGTTTGCGTGTTGAATGCTGAGTGAACGAGGCAGAGCTACCTTTCAGTCCCACACACTGACTCATGTGTGACTCAGTGCAGCGATGACGGTGACCTTCATAACCTCTGTGCCTCTGGTGACGCTTCACACGGGCTGATCACGCATCAGCTGGATGCTGATTACAAGACTGATGAATATGCATCGACTCTGAGGTTTCAGCGTGCACGTCAGACGACAGAAGAAGCTTGACGAGACATGTGTAGCCTCGTCATTTTAGTTTTATTTCTCTCTCACTGGACTGATTCTCTGTCCACCTGAAGGATGTCAGGTCAGCAGCTCAACCTTTCCTCTCATCAGTACACGTTCCTGAGAAGGAAATACACTGCATGCATGGATTCAAAGTATATATATGTATATGTAACTGTCTCTGCTTTAAACAGGATGTAGATGAAATGGTTTTTACGTAATTAAAATTAAATTTGACAAAGGTTGTTGTGGTTGCAACTTGTCATGAGTTTTATCTGTGTGCTGTTGACTCCATAATTCTTTCCATTACTTCCAGAGTTTCAGTCACACTGCAGTCTCTTAGTACTCAACTTGATTTACAGCTCGGATCCTTTTTTGTTAGAAGATCCACATTATGATTTTTAATGTTTTCAATATTTCTCATAGCCCAAAATCCAATACGGCCTCTGAAGCAGAGTCTATGATGGTCTCATCTCACGGCTCCAGTGGCTCATATCTTGGTTTATGGCTCGAAATGAGGTTTGAAGAGTCGAGTTTTAAAGCTCTTAACTTTTCATTGGCACAGAATCCAAGTTTCGCTTTGGATGCTTTGAAGTAAGAGTCCTTCCACTGAAAACCATTATTACAGGTGGTCTGTGTGTTTCCTGAAGCACCAACGTGGAGTCAAATGCTGCATATGTTTGTCCTTTGCTACAAACCAGATTTAGGATTAATGCTTTTATGAAAGTCAGTTTACGTTGTCCTTGATATATTCACATTAAAAAACAGATCTGAGCAAAATCTGATCCGATGTCAGCTTCACCTACATCAGAGAAGTGTGTCGTGCTGAAGGATAAACTCTTGCTGAGGGATGATCTCACTCACCACTAGACCATCCTTAAATTAGACTAACGCAGGGAGTTCGATGCGTAATGACAGACTGTTGAAGGAATGCACAGAAAGTTAGAAAACATGCCAAACCAGGGTAACCAGGGCTCGAGTGGACATGTTTCAGTCGCAGCCTGTCAGCCGCTCAGTAACCACATTAGCCACATTTCTTCCTCATCAGTCTGTTTGACAGCTCCGAGTCTCCCGGCTGCTTCACTGTCAGCCGGGCTATCAGTAACTCTGCAGGCTGCTAATCACCTGTGTCATTTAAATATAAACTCTACAGAGCCCGTACGTACACATGGCCAAATTACTGGGCAGTAGCTGAGCCAATCGCCACACTCTGCCAAATATCTCTGCCATGACGAGTGGCGAATCCAAGCCAAGCAATCAAACATAACTTTGGCCAAAAGACAGACGTCGGCCAAGTCTCGACCCTGAGCTGAAACGTGACGACACTGCTGCCGCTGTTACACCTTTGTCCTGCACCTCGACAGCTTCGACCACAAAAACCATAATCAATCCCCACACACATCTTGCATTTTCACATATATTACAAACATGAAATAATCCACATTAGATTCACCTTAAATTTGTAGCTGGTAGCAAATGAAACTGTAGTGAAAATGGCAATAACATTCGATTGCAGCTTGCAGCTACAATTTCTCTTAACCATCCCACCACTGGCTGCCTCATGTGATTCAGTCAGGAAACGTCGTCCTTCCAGTTTAAATCTCATCCTTGCTCATCAGTCAGAGCTCCACGGGAGACAACAAACCTAATGATGTCTGTGTCTCTGCCAACGTGTCTCCATCTATCCGGCACCGTCTCCAAGCCTTCGAGCTGCAATTCCCACAGGGAGAAAAGCTCTTCGGGGAAGTGGATCATGACAAGAAAAGCCACTTTCACACCAGGAATTTCTGCATTATAACACAAATGACACGATAACAACATGAACAGAAAAGACATTTAAGACAAAAACCGAATCCGCAAGTAAATAAATTCCTCAATCTGCGGCAATTTCTTCCACATAATGTGACACAATTATTATTTTGAAAGCATTAAATGAACTTTCCATAAGCTGTCACAGTCTCTGGCAGGAAATGCTTCTGTGTTTATTCCACAGAGAAGACGGCAGCTCATAGGATCGACTGTAAATGGGAGCATCAGTGGAGCAGTGACGTTCATGAAAGTCATGAAGTTCTTTATGTTCGAACCCCTCGGCCGTTACATCCTGGCTTTTGAACGTTGGAGACAAGAGGAGGCAAATGTCACGGCGGAGCAGAAAGCCCTGAGCTGAACATGTGACGGTGACTCGGCTTCTCTAAAGGCCAGTAAACACACACACCGGGCATTCGACCTGAGCCACAACCTCCACTCTGAGTCATGAAACATACAGGCCTGCATGTGATTCTTTACATTAGATCTCTGAACAACAGGCTGTTTGACATCTCATTATATTCCTCTACAATTAACAAGTATGCAGAGTTTATTCCCAAACAGATAAGAGACAGACGACTACATTCATAACAGAGGTTAGTTAGTGACTGTTCGTGATTGTTATGGTGACACTTAACTGTTTCAGTCAAACAAAACCAGTGCTGGATGCTAAATACAAATATTAGTCCTGAATGTAAAATTTGCACTTTGCACAATTTCTTGAAAAAAACTGCAAAGCAGTTGAAACAGATGCTCAATTGCATAAGTCGATGCACATGCAAAAGTTGTGTTTCCTGCTCCAAAGAGACACAGATCACCACAGTTTTAAGTCATCGAGCAGTGAGAACAGCTTCAATTTAAGGAAAATAAAAGGAAATATGAAGAGAAAAAGTCAAAGAGCTGCTGATTACATGACAGTTAACCTGCAGAGTCTGCAAATGTCATTCTTATCTGAACACAGACTTTACTCATTTAATCTCAATATATATTAACACATTTATATATTTTCAAAAACTAAACAAAAATGATGACCCCTTCAAATGTTAACGTCTTTGCTGAGCAGATGTGATCTAATCGTGATCGTGTGTGTGTGTGATATAAGATCTGTTTTATGATCATGGCGAGCTTCCACTGATCCGCTGCTTAGAAATGCAGAGTCACAAACACAAAATTAGCCTGAACACAAATGTCCCTGACATGTGGTCGAAGCTTTCCACCTCGTTGTCTCCGTGCCAGGGGAAATGGCAAACCCGCCATTTAAAATGAATGAACACATTATGCAACACGCCCTCCTGGTGCATCCACCCCGGGGGCCCGTGACTGGCATTCACAGGCAAAGTTACGGTCCTACACTCAATTACCGGGCTCATTAGAAGGAGGTCTTAACGAGGGCCATCTCCTTTCTGTGTTAATCCGGGCAGGTGCGTAAACGTCGGGTGAGGAGAGTCCTGGTTCTCAGTTTCAGGCTCGGGCCAGCGAGGGCGAGATTACAGCACTAATCCAATGTTTGTCTGACACCAGCACTGATCCCTTAATCCAGACCGCTGCCATCTCCAGCCAGCAAGCATGCCAGCACCCCCCAACACCCATCACACACAAATACACACCGCAGGACATAGACACCAGCTGTTGGGCTCAGCTGTGTCACGATGCTCGGTGCTCTGTGTGTGTGGGTAAATAAATGCATATATACGTACATTTATGCACACACAGATGGTGTGAGTGTGAATAGCAGGAGATCGTCTCACAATAACACATGAACAGCAGTTTCCTGGATGCTAAATTAAAACGCACGACTCATACAGAGGAAAACAGAAAGAGAGATGTTAATGAGCCGCAGCTTCTCTGAAACAAAAGCGTGGAGCCGGTCCAGTGTGTGTGTGCTGTACGGTAGAGGAGGGATGTGTGTCCGGCTCTGTGTGGGAGGAGCTGATCTGTCTGACATCTGAAGCCGTGTGTTGGAAAGTAACTGCTGAAGTACAATTCTGAGGCATTTGTATGATTCTTGTGTCTTTCTTTATACCTCAACTCCACTACTGTGTGAGAATGTACATATTAAAATAATGAAACAGCCTGCAGTTAAAACTGGCTCCATCGCAGCGTAAAACATTAAAATCCTGCCGACACCTTAAGGCACAAACAATAATCAATAATGCAATACAACACTCTGCATTTTGCTGCTAATACTTTCACTTGCTTTTACTTATGAATGCAGGGTTTTTACTTTCAATGGGAATAATTTCGGGCTGCAACTAGCAATTATTTTAAACTTGATTAATGTGCTGATTTAGTCCAAAAAAAGATAATTGTCCGAGCAAACGTGTCCAAGTTTTTGTTTCATCGATCCAAAACCCAAAGATGTTTAATTCACTATAGAGAGCCAAATGATTAACAATTAACAAATGAGAAGCTGAGTAATGTTAAAAAATGACTTGATTAAATGACAAACAAAACTGTTGCCAATTAATAATCAATCGTTTCAGCTCCGGACTTTTCTGAACTAAGACTTTGTTCACCTTTGCAAACTGCATGTAGGCCTGTTAAATATACATATAGTGTGCACGTAGAAACACATTAAGGCATTAAGGCAAGTTTTCATCACAGAAAATCCTCTGCAACTTTCAATAGTTGCATTTGAGGAAAGGAGTCCTGGGATTCGGGAGGAATGTACAACAAAGGGGAGCGAGGCCGGGGAGGCTGTAAACTGGCTCTGCTGCTGATGTGTGCAGCCGGCAGCAGGAGGAAGCCTTTGTACTTCCCCCCAGGTATGAAGGGAACCTGCCTCTAATTCCAGCCGATCGCACCGAGGAGCTTCCAGCATCTGGGCGGCATGTGTGAGCGTCCGGGTGGATCTGAACGTACGTGGAGAACGTTTCCCAGCTCTCGCCGACTTCATCACGTAACGCGGTCATCCTCCGTCCAAACTGCTCACACATAAATCTCTGCGTGCGTTTCCCTACGTTTCCTTTCCGGTTTCATGAGAACAAGAACACGCTCAGACACAGTAACGTGAACCAGAAGTGTTGGTAGATATTATGGATCATGTGCAGACACACAAGTCAAAAACACCTCAACATGTCTGTACACTGAGCAAATATCAACACATTCTGGACTAAAACTATAACCTACTTTATCTTACTTAATCGACTTTAACTTCTCAGATCGCTCATATTCAATGCCTGCTGAAGAAAGACAAGAGATTTCAGAATGTTCAAGAGGGGAAAAGCCAGGTATAACTAGTTCCTGTCTGTCTCAGATGAAACAACACACCAGCTGCAGTTGATCATCACTCGACGTGTGTGTATTTATATGCACATACGTGTGTGTGTGTGTGTGTGTGTGCGTGTTCTTGCACATCTACAGTATCTTTGTGAGAATCAATTTGAGTTTTAGATCTTGAGAATGAGGACAGTTTTGGAAAGTGAGGACATTTTGGCTCGTCCTCACTTTCTGACAGATCTTCAAATGATTGTGTGAAGGTTCAGAAATGGCTTTCAGGCTTAAGGTTAGGTTTTAGTTGTGATGGTTAAAGTTAGGGTGAGGGGCTGGAGAATGCAATATGTCAACGAGGGTCTTCATAAGTATTTAAGTACAAACGTGTGTGCTTGTGCATGTGTGTGTGTGTCCAACAGGTCACATGACAGGCCAGCTGCAGCTGAGATGGCTCCAGTCGTTGAGGAAGAACATGAGATATAGTTAAGGCCAAGAAGAGCTTGTAAGTGGACCTCAGCACACATCTTTCTTAGCAAACATCACAATAAACACACCGGTCGTTCAGTAGCTATTTTAGGGGGCTGATCTCTTTGAGGTAAATTCATTCGCAACATGGTTTGTGTACAGATGAGATGAGACTGAAAGAGAAGGAGACGAACCACGGAAAGCTGGATGTTAAAAAACTGGCTGCTTGAAGACGCGACTGAAACGTTTCCACTCGACACTGAAACGACACCACGTTGGCATCTTGAGGACGTTCCAAGTGCAAATTTTCACCTCAAATCCAGCTTAAAACCAACTGAGCATTAAATAAAAGTATAAAATACAGCAGCAGATACACAGTGTATTCAACACCCCAGAGGAGCTTTCGTCTCGCCCCTCTCTGCCTCCGTCTCCAGGCTGGCAAACCACCCGCTCTGACACTTTCCATGCTGTCTCATCAAACAGGTAATTAAAACCAGCCTCCACGGGTCGGCGACTCGACACGATGGTATATACACACGACGTAGGTGGCCCCCAAACAGCGTGAACCACAGCTTTCCATTTAGTAAGACGACACAGACAACAGGCCGTAAAGTAAAGTCTGTGGTCGGCAGCGAAGGTGACATGTTGCCAGTGTGGAATTACACCAGTCGAACCTGTTGGCTGGAGAAACTGGACCACTGCGGTGTTAAGCAAACACTTGCAGATCGGCTGAGCGGCGAAGGATAACAACACTCCATTCTAGCAGAGGAGGTTTTCATTAAAGGGAGAGCCTTTCACATGGAAATGACTCGCAATGAAACACTACATTACTTTCAGGTTTGGAGTAAAAGCGTTCATGCAAAGTGGGTGGAAATTATTAGTTCTCTGTCTCTCTCGATAAACATTCAGATCAATATTTCCAGCCGGCCAGTGCGTTGACAGCACGGCAAAATGAATGCAAACACGCTGCTGAAAATGTGTTCTGAAATGACCCGCCTGGTGGATATATTTTCTTTTTCCCCCAAAAGAAAGTGTCGGGCTAAAATTAACCCGAGGTGCCGTGTGTCACTCTGTTATTCTGCCGGTTTGCACGCGCTCCCCTCGTCTCCTTCAAAACACCACTCCTCTGTGGATTGGAGGTTATGTGCAGCCTCTGATGTCGGCGCGCTGGCCCTGCAGCAGAATCACAGCAAAACACGGAGGCAAACATCTCATCAGCGCCGCACGAGTGTGTGATGGTGTGTGTGAGTGAGGATGTGCTCGGCAGTAAACACCTCCAGCTTTGTACGAGGCTTCTGTTTTTATTTTTTTGTCTCTTAAAAGCAGCAGGATTCTGTTTGTGTGCAGTGAGTCTGTGGACGTGTGCTGGGACTTTTTCAGTATCACAAACCTGCAACGTGTTCAACACTACATCCACACTAACACACTTAGTTCATCTTCAGTTTGGCCTTTTATCCACACTGAGTCGGCATTGTACAAAAGTGATGCTCTGCAGGAAGAGGCGGACAGACTAACCACGCTGTCATCACTCATTTTGAACGCCATCATAGCACATAATAGAGCTGTTGTCATTTGGATTGCAACTATTATTTTTATTATCTGTTAATTGGCAGATTATTTTCATGATTAACTGATGCATCATTTTGTCTATAAGATGTCCAAAAACTTTGAAAAATGCTCATCACAATTTCTCAGAGCCCAAAATGACGTCATCAAATTGCTTCTTTTGTCCAAACAACAGTCCAAAACCTTCATTTACTGTCAAGAATGACAAAGAAAAGAACAAAAGCTGAAATTTAAAAAGCTGGAAACAGCAAATGTTTGACATTTATGCTTGAGATTAATTTTCTTTTGACTGACTAATTGATTAATCAACTGATTGCTGCAGGTGCCAGTTGTCATTGACCTGTTTATTTGTGTTTACTTTATTGGATCGTTCATGATCATGAAACAGTGATATGATCCACGTCTCAGTGCAGAACCACCACAGCTAAAACACAGTCCAGGTTACCATGAACTGCATGAGGAGACTGAATGGAGGTTCAGCCAGAAAAGTAACTGTGCTGTGTGTCTGTCAACTCTTCACCAAATGATAACTGAGACACAATTTGCTTGCACACACAGGATTTTCACATGTAAACAGCATTTCCAGATGTGACTGAGTGAATGTGGACACAGTGAGTGTGTGAGTTATCGCATCAAACAAGCAAACATTACCTGCTGTTTGTTAAGGCTGTGATGGGGGAGGAAACCCATCCCATCACATATCCTGTTCCTTCCAGCTCTCTCCTCCCTTTCTAAACGACTGGAGCTCCATAATGGCCCCCCACCGGGGACAGTTTATTCTGCACCCCATACAGGATCACACAGAGCAGATCCTCCCCGCGTTCATCTCCTCCGTCGCCTCCATCCAAATCCTCATCCACCCCTCCGGCCCGACTGGTCCCGTCCCTCTGGGGGACGCTCACCTGTCACCATTAATGAGGGCTCCCTCGCTCAGGAGGGGGGGAGTGGGAGGTACAGAAAGGGGGAGGGGAGGTAGTGGTGGGACGTGAGGCCCTGACAGCCCTTTCCCCGTGATGGATGACGGATGGGAGATTAAGAAAACCACGAGCAGAGTGATTTCTGCTGGGAATAGCGCATCGTCGAGCTCTTGTAAAGACTTAGCGATGCGCTCGTAACTATAAAATGCTCCTTGAATATGCGAGTTTCTTTAAAGAGCGCTGCAGGCGTGAAAAGATACAACAGAGGAACACACACCTCGGTACGTCTGTCGGTTCACAACAACACTGATGAAGCACAAAAAAAGCACAGTTACTAAAATGACAGACACAAATATGCAGACGACACAGTTGCTGTCAATCATTCTCTGGTTTCAGCGTCTCTCTCTTTCATACCGGGTCAATTTAAATATGCCTGAGTTTTCGACTGTTTGTCTGACAGAACAAGCAATCTGAAGATGTCAACTTGCTTTTCAGGAACTTGTAATGAGCATTTTTCACTATTTTCGGACATTTCAGACGCTTGATTCAGTACAAAATCATTGACTAATGATGATGATTGATCGATAATGAAAACAGCCGGTAGTTGCAGCACATTAACATCTGTACTTCATCTTATCCTTATTTGCGTTTTTTAATAACATGGACTCTTTATTGTATTTGTACTGTCCTCTATAGTATTAACACATTTTAATGCCATTTTACCACCATGATGCAAGAATTTTCCTCTTCTACATTGGAGGTGTAAATAAATACTTCTCTTGCATCAACGATTGTGTGCATTCGTGCCAATGCACCAGCTGCAGTATTGCCATATGTAAACACTTTGGTTGTAGCTGCTGCAGAACAACAAAGATCTGAACTACATTAAAAACAAGGAGTGAATGCCAGAAAGGTAGAAACTGGAGAAACACTGTTTTCTACAAAGATTAGCTGTGTCTGGTCTGTCACCTCCTTTTCTTCATTTTGCTTGTTAACTCGGTGAAAGAGAATATCCCAGCGTGTCTGTCGGCAAAGAGAATATCCCAGCGTGTCTGTCGGCATTCGGTGCTGGGAAGCCGCTTACACTTTTAAGTGACTGTCCTGGGCTGCAATTATCCTCCCTGTGCATGTCTTCTGTTTTGGTTTTTGTAGTGAGGTCAGAAGTTTTTTTCTACTCAGCTCCAGCAAGAAGAAGTGCTGAAACTAAACGACTGAGCAGTAATGTATTGCAAGCAGCCGGAGTCTCACTTCCAAATTGCCGCAGACGTGCAGCATCATACCCTGAGGTGCACCACCTGCTCGAAGACCCCCCACCAACTGCCACCCACCTCGCATACCCTCGCACACCCAGAGAGCGCTCAAGGGCACGAAGGAAGAACAAAATAAGGGGGGGACACAGTGTGACATCGAGACGGGTCACATACAACGACGCCCCGAGGAGAGCGTGAACGGCACATTACGACAAAGAGACAGACGCACGCACGCACACACGCCAACAACAACCCACACATGGATCTCACAACCGAGCACAGCTGGAGATGATGTGTGTCGACGTGTCAGCGATGAAAACCAACAATTAACGTGACGAGAGAAGAGGCTGTCAAATGAAGGGTAAAATAGAGACAGAGAGACAACAAACACACACAGGAGGAAAAATCTGTACGGCCTTTTTCAAGTGTTACAAAAACCCCGCTGCGATGATGAACCCTTAAAATTAACTTTTAAACATCTGCAAACGCATTTTTGACTAATCATACTTGCAATTTGACTAGTCAGCATTATAATTCAAGTTATCCACAGTTGCATTCTAGCTGATAGCAACTAGTGTAAAAATCCTTTTCAATAAACTATAATGACTTCATAGAAATCGTCACTTTATCATTTATAGGACTGACAGGAGTCACATCAGATATCCTCAATGCATTTATGACTAATCAAAAATTTAATTTCATAGATCTCTAAATACAATGTGAAAAACCACTCATGGCATGGAAAACCTAATTAGAGATATCTACAATTATATTTTGCCTATTCAAAATGTGAATTCCAGACATTGCCATTTAAATGACAACTGGTCAAAACTCAAGTTCAAGATATCTTCGGTACAGTTTTGTAATTTCATTTAAATATGCTTTAAATTCAGCTCTTTTTTTGACATCTCCAAATAAGATATTACTTGTCAAAATCCAACTTTAGACTGTAGGAAGCCAGTGAGGGTTCACATCATTGTCACTGCTCTGCCAGCTCCTGCTGTTTGAATGGAACACCTGGGATAATATCAGCCTCCAGCATGTTACACCCTCCTGGCAAAACTCATGGCTGGCAGGTGAAAAGAAGCAGAGGTACAAGATGTCTCTGCACAGGACGACAGTGGAGTTTGCAGAGACGAGAGATGGGAAACCTGGGAGCAAATCCCATAAAAACTTCCGCTACAACTGCTGCTGAAAATATCTGGAAGTAGCATCACATCACCCACAGTTAAGATGCTTTAAAATCACTGTTTAGCGGCGGACGACCTGCCCCGGCGGCCCGGCGTTCACACAGCGAGTCTGACATTTCATCGTCTCTCCACATTAGCCTCACACTTTATCAAAACACGGCTTCATCCTGCAAGAGGGCAAAGAGGGCGATCTCTTCTCTAAACACACCCTCTATTATTCTCTGACACCCCTTCGTCTTTGCTCTTAAAGGTCAGGTCAGCTGCGTAAGGTGACCGCTCTCCATTTTAATCGCTCTCTTTGTCTCTTTGTCTCCTTTCCTCAGTGCCGGGCAGAGAGAACCACAGTCCAATCACATCTGCTTATAATGAAAAAGACAACACTTTTCGTGTGCAGGAAATAGAAAAATCAAACATTAAGCCAGGTTTGTTTGAATGCATTAAGCTGCAACAGACGAGAAGCAGCAGAAAACAAATAAAGCTCCTCATTCTTTATCTTAAACCGACAGATTGAGTCTCTCGTGCACCTGCAGAAGCTCACCGAGTGTGCAGACACAGAATCTGAGGAGCGGATTGAAAAATGAAAAATAAAAGGCGACGAGTGATTGAATTCCTCTGTGAGAATTGATAAGATTGTGTTGATACCAATAACAGTCCGATTCTTTATTAACTCCCTTATTGATTTCTGATCAATTGTAGTCTATCTAGAGCTACTGTAACTGTCATCATCTGAAACGGATAAAAGACAGAATATTTGTATGGCAGCATTTATTTCCATTTGGGTTTTCTTCAAACAGAAAATCTGCTCAGCCTGTGTGGTGCTAATGTTTTTATAACAGAGGATATTAACCCTCGCAACAGACGTGCTGCTCCATCGGGAAGCACTGACACTCGTGCAGAGTGTCAAATACATTTCTGGAATTGAAGACCATGACCAGAAAAATGTTTCAGCATATTTCTGGAAAAATTGAAATCATCATTATTTTAGAGACATTACAACCAGCACTGCTGCCACCATGACTCCTTCTTGTTCCAAGTGTCCAGGAGCAGGAGTAGCCACTGTTTTGCAATCTATCAGAAAAACATGCCGGCATTGAGAAACTGATAAGCTCGCAGACATATGATTCCAATGGATCGGACAATTTGGAACCGGTTCTGGTTCTGAATTCCCATCCCCGCCTCTGATGGCTGCACCTCCACATTCCAGCCTGATACAAAGACTCGGCCTCGATAGTGGTGCAGTGCCATCATCCGCCCCCTGTCAAACAACAGACACACATAAAGAGATCATATAATAAATATATAATGGAGCAGCAGTCAGTGCAGCCAGCCAGGCAGGCTGGCAGAACGTGAGTGAGGGCTGAGGTTTTTTTTTTTTTTTTTTTTTTTTTTTTTACAATGCTTGTTTTATTATTCATAAAGAGGATGAGGTTTCCAGGATGCCGGGCTCGTTGTTGGCTGGAGTCCTGAAGCCACTCCATTCATTCACTACCTCACACACACACACAAAAACACACAGCTACTGAAAGTGTGATTCTGCTGGGATATGTCTGCACAGCGGATCCGGTTTCTTCTGCAGCAGCTTCCCTGTTTGAAACAAGGCAACACCATGAGGCTTGAAAGGAGTTTTTCCAAAAGTGCCTAAGTGTGTCTGTCATAAAAATAGGCCGTAAAAAGAAACTTCAAATCAATGCCTTGACTGGGCGCGCTCTTCCATAGCGGTGATAAAAGCCTGGGTTCAATAGCTCATGTCACCGCGTTATGGGGCCTAACACAGACGCCGGCCTCCGCGTTTTAATATTTTATTAGTCTCATCCGCTATCTCTACCAATCAGTCGATATCCTGACGGGGCGAGAGAGAGACTGTGACAGCGTCTGGCGTCAATCATTTTTGCAGCCTGAGTCAGGAAAGAGTAATCCAACAGATGCTAAGCTCACAGGAGCTCTGCCAGCACGCCACGGCTGAGCTTTGCTTTTCAGGTGTGACTGAGAGAGGAGAGAAGAAAGAGAGGAAAGAAGAAAAAGAGAAGAAGAAGAGACTCCAGAGAGCTGTGTTTGTCCCTCCGAGTCACAGTGAGTGGGGCGTCAGTGCTGCATCCATCAGCAGAAAGAAATCCCTCCACCTGCAGGATCAACAGCGCTCAGATAAAGCTGCAGAGAGAGTTCAGCGTAGCTTTTACTTATAAATGCTTCTGCAGGAAATGGATGACATCACTTTCTCATGGGGCAGCGGGAAAGAGATCAGGCTCCAAACTGCAGCTTCCACAACTGTTTGTTTCTTCAGAATTTATGTTTCAAGTTTTCAAGAGCTCAAAGACAGATTCTCCTTAAATCCATGGATCTCCAGTGGTTCCTATCTGTGTCTACTTTGGGTATCACACTGAGATTATAATAACAGCACGTAAATATAATGTGTTCAACTTCCTGTCGGCTCTGGAATGCAGGAAGACAATAACCAACAATAACACAATGAATCACCAATTGTGGATCACCACAAAAATCTTACAAACATACAAAAAGACTTGGATGGGGAAAACAATGCAACCATCAGAAACACAAACAAACATACGAGCAGAAAATGTTTCGTTATCACACAGACAGAAGCGTGCGAGCGCTCACACACAGTCGGGTTGTGGTTCATGAATTTCAATATGTGGAAATTTTCCAGTTATTAGATAAACCTGTTCAGCGGCTCCAGGCATCTGGCGCACGAGTAACGCCGAGCGGAGGAGTGGGAGGAGGTGGAGGCGAAAACCTTCGCAGGTGAGAGAAGAGCGAAAAGAACGAGACAAAAGAAGACGGAGCGAGAAAGGAAAGTGCAAATGAGACGATTCAGAAGCTCCTTCGCTTGTTACGATGCTGTGAGACGGCGTCCGTGTCGGGACGTTTAAGGATGAAACATGAACGCTATAGAATCTGTATGATTGGTCAGCTGACTATCAAACATGCATGAAGCAAAACTACAAACTCTTCTGTTCCATATTGTTTCTAAAAAATGTGCATTTGCTTGTCGCCTTCATGAGATATTACATTACTACTTCACCTTCACAGACTGATGCAGGTGGCAGAGATAAATAAAATCAGTCGTCCAATCAGGAGCGAGGACGGCGGCGTGTTCATTCTGAGTATCACAGCCATCAGACAGTAAATGTCAGGGTTAAAAAGATGTCGATTTGCCAATAGAGCCAATTGTGGCTATCGGTAAGTTGGTGTGATCCATATCCAATTTGAGAGCAGCTCTTCTGTGAGCACAACTAATGTCATCAGTCGTCTGTTGTCACTATTTTAAAGAGGCCTGTTCTGGTTTAAATTATGTTTCTCACATTGTAAAACCTCAATTCTGGGCAAACACTATTTTTTGAAAGATGAAAACTAATGACATACATGGACATTCATTATTGATTATCCATGTCCAAGTATTATTGTCTGTCCAACAATCTAAAGATATTCACTTCATTAAGATAGAAAGCAGAAAAAAATCAGCTAATAATTGAAAAAAAATAACAGTTAAAATAGTTAGTTGATTCCTTTTCTGTCAAGCAGCTTATCAACACAAACAAACGTGGTTTTGGCTTTGTTTCTTTCTATTTAACTATGATTTAAAAAGCCACTAAGTCGAGTGCGATTAAAGGTGATATCTGTTAACTACCAACACAACTTGCATAAAAAAATCTCATGCCCACACTTAAGCAAACATCCTTAATGAGCAGTTAAGAGGAGGATGATAAGATGGGAGACAGAAGGGAGCGTTTGCATGCAGAGGAGGAGAGGAAGAAATTCATTTTGTTCTCATAGTCTCTCACCACAGATTGCCTTGATGCTGTCTGCACCAGCTGCCCGTGTGCAGAATATCGATTGCATTTACCCAAACTCACCTCGTCTCATTACCTGAGCGCGCGGGTGATGCAGGAGTCCGTCTAATATTTGGAGCGTGCACGCCGGCCTTGTTATCCCTGCAGTGTGGAGCCGATCGGCTGATAAACAGCACGTCTCCAGCGCGGAGATCAATAGCAGCTAACTAGAAAAAAACCTCTGTGGCTGCAGCAAAGGACGAGGAAACTAAAGTGAAGGGACGTGATTGAGGCCTGAAGCAGCAGGAACCAGAGCAGACACACAGAGATGAAAACAGGGAGCGAGATAAAAACCTGAATGCAGCACTTTCTCCTTCATCACCTCTACACATATATTCACTCCTAAGTCAGACAAGTAAAATTAATTATTAATGGTTCTATATAAACTATATGTTGCACGGGAGCACCAGCATCTCAGGACCAAAACAAAAGGCCACGTCGGCTTCACATCCACAGAAAACAGCCGTTATATCGCTCACCTCAAAGCACCAGACTCCATTGACAAAAACAATGATTTCACCTCGCAGCGGACTGTAAAACATGCTTCATTCAAACTGAACAGAGACAAATAAAACCCACCAAAACCGGCTTGGCGAGGAGCCATTTCTTCAATCTGATGACTGACTCCACTTTGTCTTTACAGAGCAAATAGTTGTTTGCTGCTGCAATTATCTTCACAATCTCATTCACAGAACTTATAAGCGTTCTTTAACTAGAAACAAGAAACTTGGACGAGGCTTCTGTGACTTTTCTGTGACTTTGAGCGAATCTGTTTGTTTCCTTCGCCTAAAAAGTTTTGCTCCTTCCTGTTTTATTAATTTTGTTTTTCCAGCTCAGGAAGATTCTAGCGGGGTAAACAGTCTGTTTCCCACCAAGGAAACGAAAAGGCTAAAAAAAAAAAAAAAAAAAAAAAAAACAATCCACCGCCGTATGAAAAGGGAATACAGTTTCATAACTGATCTCATTTTGTGGGGTCATGAAATGAAGTCAGGGGTTCTTGAACCAGCAAAAGGCAACGATTCCTATAACAGGGATAAAAATTATATCATTTATATCAACCTTGCAAAGACATTATGATGAAACTGTTCATCCTGCCTGACATAACAATGATAGTATTACTTCATTGAACATGACATTTAGTTAATATGGGTAATGTATTTTGATTTATTGCCTTAAGCTTTGACTGATGTTCAATTCTAGGAGGATACCACACTGACAAATTATGACCTGTGAATCAACATATAAATTAAAAGATGAATGAAGAAGTGAAAGTATGAGGAGGTGTGTTTTTCACTCAGCCAGTTATGGAGTTGCCTGCGAGACAAAACTCAGAGCAAAAATCACAAATAACATCGGCTGCTTAACGAGCATGTTGCTGCAGGTACAAGGCAACGGCTGAAGGTGATGAGCACGTCTGTCGTCTGCGATATGATGAAGCACACTGAGCTTCTGGGACTCGCTAAAATTGGAACTGTGAAACAGTAAATGTAAGAAAATTGGGATTTTGAAAAACCACGACTCAGAAAACATGTCACAGTATATTCCAGTGAAATTGTCTAATGGTCCATGACTTCCCAAAAAAAATGTCCTTTTCTGTCACCAATCTGTAAACCAGGCTGAATTCATGATCTTCCAGAAACAGCACAAAACTCTGAAGTGCCATTTTAGAGCAATAGAAGAATGTAAAATGAAGGATAAATAATAAAACACAATTTCAAGATATGATGGTCAAAGCACCGTGCACGTCCACTCATGCACGCTGATTCTTTCTATTTCTCCAGCCAACGCTATCGACGTCCAGATCTGCCTTCAGCTCCGTCTCCCCTCCATATTCCTCTCCTTTCGCCAGCTCTCTGGAGAATCTGAGTGAGATGGCATTAAGAGTGTGTTGATATTCTGCAGAGGTTGCAGCGTCTGGGTCGCCACAATTACCCGGGGGGGGAGGAAAGACGACAAAGAGACGAGGAGAAAGGAGAGGAGAGGGAGAGAAGTGGGGTAGAAGAGGGAAATGTGCGCCTGGAGTTTACACAGCGAGTCCATTGTGTATTCAGGAGTGTGACTGTTTCATTTTCCGAGCTCTCTGGTGGATTTTCTGACTCGGAACAAAGCCGAGCGCTTCTCTGCAGACTGCAGGCGCGGGTCCTCCGCTTTATCTCGTCAGG
Organism: Holacanthus passer; assembly: GCA_025331565.1. Lineage (NCBI taxonomy): Eukaryota > Metazoa > Chordata > Actinopteri > Pomacanthidae > Holacanthus > Holacanthus passer. The sequence goes on along the minus strand of JAFREQ010000040.1, from coordinate 251,900 downwards.
ATGAATGAGGCCGGTGAAGGACTCCTCTCAGGTGTGTGGACAATGGCTGAGGTTTGCTCCGGCGTGGCCTCTCGTCCTCCTCCACACCGACACACGCAGACGCAGAGACACTTCACAGGGGAACACGGCGTTTCAGAACAGAGGAAAGTGCTCGATCAAAAAATTCCATCAGTGTGTGAAAACGTAAATGGGATGTGCTCGATGTTGTTCCACAAAGATTCCTCAAAAAAACTGTGGTTAAACGTGGGTAACGTTAAATTAAATCATCAAGCAGAACAGAAACACATGATCACTAAATTCTGAGTTCAACTGTGGGCTAAGAAAGTAGGCATCAAACTGAACCAAATATTGTTCGATCCCTGATCATCATGTATGTAACACTCCCCATTTCTGTCCAATTCCACAGTGAAAAAAGTCTCCCAACGAGACACCAAGAAGTCAAACCAGTCTCACATCAAAATGTCCAACAGCTACGTTGGTCCACAGCCCAACATGGATTAGTTTTTACAAAAGCAGCTCTAAAATTTTGAGACGTCTACTTTTCCCTGGTCCATTATCTGGCAGCCCTGTGCACAAGAGAGCATCTGCATAAATGTTAACTTTTCTCATTTCCCAGTTGTCGTTCCACTTGTTGCCACTTTGCACCTTCACACATCTGATGCTAAAAGGATCCTTGTGGCGCAGATTTCCATTAAAAATAACTAATATCATGCTGCTTCTTTTCTATTTGTAGCTGCATGTGTGAACACACCTTAAGGTAATGAAGTAAATGTAGTTCTCTGAAATGTCCTGACAAGCATAGTGAAAAATCCCAGCATACATCTGTGTTCACATGTGTGAAGGACCTGGCGGCGTCTCAGTGGAGCCCGAGCTCGGCTGCTTCATAACAATGTTAATACCTCAGCCAGGTGTCCGGCTCGTCTCCTGCCAGCTCGCCACGAGGAGTCCGCGACATGGGCCAAGGCAACCGGGAGGGGTGTGTGTGTGTGTGTGTGTGTGTGTGTGTGTGTGTGTGTGTGTGAAGGGGGGTCTCAAAAACATCATGCTATTACAGCCTGAGTAAATCAGCGCAGTGGGGTGAGGGGCCTGCAGTGTCTCGCTCACAGCGAGGGGCTTGCAGGAAAATCAATGGGAGAGGGAACCCCTTCAGAAACATGAATGGCCGCAGGCGAAAGAGAGACAACAGAGGGGAAAAAGAAAAAAAATAGCATCTAAGAAAAAATGAGCAAAAGGGGAAGAGAATGGGAAGATGGTGGAAGAAAGAGAAAAGCAATGGAGAGAAGGTAGATATCTTCACACAGTGACATGATGGATGAGCTGGGATGAGCAAGAGGTATCTATATATATACACAACACATAATAACATGAGACAAACAGTGTTGGTGCTCAGGCACAAAACCCTGCAGCATTTCTTATGATGATAAACACAAAATATCAAGGCTGCAGGATGTGTCCATTTCATTCTTTCATCCCAATGGAAAAACAAATAAGGGGTTGAATCGACAGCAAGTTGATTGTAGATGCTACTATCTACAGTCGAGTCCACTTGCCTTATTTGAATACCCCGACCTGGACGACTGAGAACCTTGACACCCAATGGAAAACTGCAGGAAGAATGCAAATGTAAATGCATTATTAAAGACGAGCCGCTCAACAACACACTGATCTCAAATCAGAATAACGGCCATGTCTGTGGAACCACAGCAAAAACGCTTCAACACGAGCAGAGCTGAAACCACAACGACTCGTCTGCCACAGATCTGATGGACTGATGCATAATCAGGTGCCGACTCTACAAATCTTTCTGACATTTCCTGTTTTTCCTCAACACCTTCCTGATTTTCATTTTTAACTTGACAACATGGAGGATGACACGTCGACATCTCAGTGTTTTCCCAATCAAGACAACCAGATGAGGCGAATTACATCCAGCAGCTCCACTAAACTAACTGTACACTGATGTAAATATTATCCGTCCGTGTTTTCACTTTCTGCCACTTATCCAGCTCTGGGTCTCAGTGGCAGCCGGCAAAGCAAAGTAACCCCGACATCCTTCTCCCTAACCACATCCTGGAGGATCCTGGGGGATCCAGAGGTGTTCCCAGACCAGATGTGTGTTCTGGGTTTGCCCCAGGGTCTCCTGCCAGTTGGAAGGATGTAAAATACCTCTGCAGGAAGACGGGGATATCCAAGCTACTCATTCTACAGGACTCTGAGACGTAAGGCTTGTTTTATCATGAAGAGGCTACAACAGGAATCTGGCTGTGGTGTGCACGACTGACTATTCACACGTATACACAGGCTTTACTTCTGCACACATGTGTTCGTACTCATCAAGAGTTCATGTTGGAGAAATTTAATCAAAGTCAGACATTAAACTTTGTATTTGCTGGTAGCATTCATTCATGCAGAACAGATAAAAACAAGGGGAAAGAACTGAAAACACAGGAGACACAGATGTGCTGTGTGCTGCTTTATTAACAGCCAGATATCTGCCATCTCTCAGCACTGCAGCACACACACACACACACACACACACACACACAGCACGGAGCATTTCCATTCATTAGCATTTATTCACTCCATAACTGGCTCACAGTGAACAGCCAGAGCCGAGGCAGAGAAAATGAGGGAGAGAGGAGAGATACATCAAAAGCACACACCTTGTCAGTCAGCTGCACCGTGTTCCACCTTAACAATACCCGCTGCTGGATGCTACTTCTTTACATCACACAAACATCCCCTAACCCCCAATTACCAGAAGGCAGCGCAGTAAGCGGTCCGCCGCAGCACATCTGCCTGCCCACGGTGGGACACGAGAAGAAATGATTCTCCATGAGAAGAAAGAAATGCGTGAGAGGAAAGATTAAACAACAGCTGCAAATGTTTGCTGATGCAAGTACAGTTCTTCAACTTTCTGTCAAAGCCAAATACATTTAAATATTTCACTTGGCCATGAAATTAAGAGTCATGATTAATTCTCTTCCTCTGCTAGTATCATTGTAATAGCTAAGACTTTAATATCTTCACTTCATGACCACCAACATTTAATCTAGTGCTCTTTGGCCTGGTCTCATCTATCATTGATAGTTGTCATTAAGATTTTATTATACTCTGCTGATAAACCTGAATTCATTCATGGATGAAAACAAAATCTTCACAGGTGGAAAAACAGGATATAACCTCTCTTCTGTGATGCAGGACTTGTTCTGTAAACTAGTGCCTCGCGTCTCAGTTTTTAAATCAAGTCGCAAGGTGAGACAACAAACGCTTCATGGCGCACATCTGCATGGAGTATGCAAAATGTCAGGACAATATCAAGACCACCTGTTCTCTCATAAAACCTCCTGAGCAGCTGGGACAGGGACGAGGACTCCAGATGAAAGTGATGATGCTTTATAGATTTCATCTGCTGAGGTTTCTTCAATCATAAAATGAGACGAAAATGGGGAAAATCAAAGAGGAGATGGATCTAAAAGATGGGAGGTTAAAGATGACTAAAACATGAATAATCTGAAATGGAGCACCACGTAGAAAAGTGTCGCTAATGTTCTGTATCAGGAAGTAGAGCACATTGAAATACTACCATGCTAATACGTTTTCATTCATCACACACTTCACCAGTGTAAAAATATATGACTTGCTTTCAGTGCTCAGCACCTTACAAACTTCAGGTGATGCATTCAAGTGATTGAAAATGCTGCTTTAAGGGTGACACAATCACTACAAACTGTAATTTCACAAGTGCCATAAAACTATATGAAGAAAAATGCCTCACAAATGATGAAGGCAGTCCTCCAATGTGCAAAAGAAAACATGCATCATCATCAAAAACACTGTATTTTTATACCATGCTGCAGGAAATGCTTCATTAAGACAGATTCACTCCTTGCATGAAGTAATATTTGTGCAGCGATTTAATTTCTTGCATCACTTCAGTCTCTGGTGAAGCTTACTGCCCCAAGCTGGAGCACTTCCTTCAATCTCTGTATCTGTACAGTATGTTGCCAACAACTCATAACCAACAATGAGAAGGTCCAAACTGTGCTTTCAGGAATAAATAAGCTGAATCAAAAATCAGCTTTCTCAACAATTTGTAAATGTACAAATAATGTGGACACAGAGAACCGGCCTCTGTGTCCGACCTACTCAACCCTCCCTCACAAGTTCTGGGCTCGTAGGGACATTGAATATTGAACGTTACAAACAAAAGACAAACACAGTTGTGCACACAGATTTCCGAGGGTTCACGAGTTATTCCCTGAGCTGACTAAATGAGTTAAAGCGCAGGGAAGCAGAAATCAATTTGGAATATGCACTATTCATGCCTCTTCCTTCCCAGACTCCATTTACCTCACCTCCACATATTTACATATCCATTTATTCATTTATCTTTACTGAGGTCTTGCAGGCGACTGCAGGGGATATATGGAATTTCAAAATGCTCATTAATATTCAGATGAGCTGGTTTTACATGGTCAGATTGAGACAAATAGCTAAAAAGAGAATTATGACTCCACGGTTAAAAAAAAAATCTATACACACACAACAGAGGTTATAGTGTGTTTACGAGCTAAATGGATGCAGAAAGCCGGTGTGTCCGTCTCAGGGAGGGTAATTATACGGCAGCGAGGGCTGAGAGGTTTTACTCCATCCACAATCCGGAGCAGCTGATTTCACTGATAAGCTCCTTCTCGCTGGCTGAAGGTGAAATTAGCTGCTTTTGTGTTCGGTTGGAGAGGAAACTGTCAGACGCTCTACCTTATCTCCTCACTGGAAAACATTTTTACCCATCGCAAGAATCGCTCAGAATTAATAGAGCAATTTTGTGTGTCAAGATTTTGCAGTCTCTTGGTCAAACACACACATCAAACGACAGAGATTTTGTGTTGCTGTGCATCTTTGTTGTACACCTTCCCCAACAAAACTGTGTTTTCCCACAACACGTTGATGCCAGAGCCAACTTGGCGAATGTGCCAACTTGGAGCCGACGCGGCCTGTGTGTTTGTTTTGTGCCACAATTTGTGCCGAGAAAAGAGGGAAAAGACAACAGAAGTGCTGTGAGCCATGAATTAAAGAGGTTCGACACAGAGGTTTGTATGAACTCAGGTAAACAGTGTGTGTGCAGAGCAGGAGGCAGAAAGCTTTGGCCGAAATGAAGTCTCAGAACCCATCAGCTATCATCTGACAACTATTTCGCTTTTTATTAGCTTTTTCTTTTCATTATTTATCTGCATTTGCTAATCAGACTGTAAACAATGACGAGTGAGTGTTAGAGGAAGTCTTGGCCCAGATATCCATTATCCATTAACAGCTACACCAGAAGCACTAAAACTTTGGCCGTTGACCCCAGAGGTTCAATTATTGTCAGACGCCAGCTGATGGGTTCGAGACTGAATGTACATACATCGGTGTAAAGACCGAATGACAAGTGTCAGACAAGTGTTGGGAGTTCATGTAACCTCAGGAAATTCTACCCACAGAGACACTCACACACCTTCAGCCTCTGAAGTTGAATGTGGTCCAGGAGTTAGTTTGAAGTGCTGCAATTTACATTACTGGCCCTTCACTCCCTCTCATCCAGCTCTACTTCAGTTTGGGAGTTTTTTCGATTTTTCAAACTGCATTAACGTGTTGTATTCAGAGGGTGGTGGTGGTATCCGCAGCACACGAACAGCAGGATGGAGCGAGAGGCTTGTACTCAGTCGGAGGTGCAACACGACCTGAGCTGAATTTCAAGGCCCATTTCACCAATTTCCAACAAAATCCACTGTTCACACTCTTCACACGAGTTGACAATACGCTTGACAAAACTCTTCACGTCATCAAAAGCCTCCATCCAAATCCTACAGGTCATGGATGTATTCACGAGCAGGAGCGACAAAAAAAAAAATCGGTTTCAAAGTCCAACTTCTTCTTTCCTGGTTTAAAAATCTAACTTTACTGGATTCAAAGTCTCACAGTGTTTGTGTCTGACTGAGAGAACGAGTCAAGGTCTTGGGGTTGAAATGAGGTTTTCTTGCCGCTGCTTGGCCTGCGATTGCATCATCAAGTGGAGGATTTGCTGTGATTCCCACGATTAGTGACAAGTGTAATGCAGCACACCACAGGCTTGTCATGCTCCGAAAAGATGAAAGGATATGAGCTTAAAAAACGGTGATGTGGTCCTTTAAAGGGAGACGAGGATTATGTGTTGATGACCCACAAGTCTGCTGACCTTTGCCCTCAGGGGACCGGATGACAAACGCTGATGTGATAAACCTCCATGTGAGGTGTGTGTGACGTCGTGTGCTCAGGTCTGATTCAGCAAACAGCTGAAGTCTCACACTCCTGACATCATGAGTAACTTCACATTTGAGGGAGCTTTCATTCATAACTTTCAGGGCGTATTCAGTCCTGGGATTCATGGGTAGGACTGTGCCAAAAGAAGCAAATAAAAACATAAAAGAAAAACTGGATCTGGTCCACAACAGTATTCTGTGTTTCACCATTCGCTGCCTTGACTAAGATGCAAACCTTCTTCCTCATTCAGTCGAACTCTGACGGATCATGAAACACTGTTTATTGTTTGTCTGACCTGCTGGTGTTGATGCTACTGAGTCTTGTCATTAGGAAAAGTACAGCCAGATTCTTAAAAAAGGATTTTGCATCCACCATTACAACATCACATTATTATTGCAACACTGAATTAAAATATAATGTTTAATGTAGTACATGCATGTTCGACAGATGCACAGAGGCTCTTATTGACTGTAGAACACGATTCATTACAACATACAGTTTAATTCAAATTACCTTTCATATTACAGACTAAAGCTGCAACTAATGATGATTTTCATGACTGATGTATTGAATAAGTTGTATATGTATGTTTTTTGTTGGAACCTACATATTTTTGTTATTTTATTTCATATATTTTAAATCAGATATTAATATTCTTGCTGACATATTTTCTGTCAATCGACAAATCAATCAATGGACATTTCAGCAGCATTCCAGACACTGAACTAGTTCACAAACACTTTTTACAGCAAACAATCTCCACCTCCTCTTCTGCTGGGTTCACCAAGTTTAATGTAAGGCCTCTTTAATACCACAAAGAATGCAATTTAAAACCGGTTTTACAATCATGCCAGCCAGTACGCGAGTGTGATGGAAAACCATTAGAGATGTGTCCTGATGGATGGATGGATGGATGACCATTTTAAAATCATTAATTCTTTCTTTATCTTAAGTCCATTTGAGTTTTTGCTAAAACTGAGTGTTACCCATTACTGCTGATTCCTGGCTGCTGTATCTAGTGACAGTGTTGCTGCAGATCTGATGGTGTCGACTGAAACCTCACGAAAAAAACAGATTCATCAGCCTCCTGCACGCACCCTGTGGTTACTTCACCCAACATATAACTAAAACAACTGCCAGCAAGGGGAAACATGCGATGCACACGTTCAGTAACCTTGAAATCTGAGACTCAAGATGGTCTGTTTGCTGATATGGGAAGTAACGGTCGGCACAAAAACCCCTGAGTCCCTGATTGAGGAGGAGGAGGAGAAAAAAAAAGAGGGATCGATAAACATCCAGAAAGAGAGCGGGTGAAAAGTGTCTGAGAGGAGCCACTGTGATGTGAAGAGGTGGGGGTGGAGAGAGCGTGATGGATCCTCACTCGGGGCGGTGACAGAGAGAGAGAGAGAGAGAGAGAGAGAGAGAGAGAAAGAGAGAGAGAGAGAGAGAGAGAGAGAGAGCAGTGTCTCGGGATGCAGGAGTAATCTCCCATGCCTTGATGAACGCTTCTCCTCACCTCATACATCATCAGCAGGCGACAGCGCCTCTGGACTCCAGTCGATATCATCTGAGTTCGATGGCCGTTTTTCTCTCTTCAAGTATCTCACGCACACACATTACAAAACTGGAGCAGCGAACAGCCGCTAATGGAACAGCACGGGAGAGGCCACAACAAACTCCAACAGGAAGGAACTATGATTTTCTTCTCTAAGTCAAGGAGTCCATTTTGAGATCATAGTGTGATTGCATGGACAGGATCACAATTCAGCAAAATAATCCAGCATCATTCCAACATTTCTTCTGAACCAGCAGCATCCTGGTTTACATAATTAAACACCTGCTTTCTCCCGTATGACGAATGATTATGGAACATAAAACCAGGACTACCAAAAATAAAACAAATGGAGCAGAGAGACTGCTCTTCCAGGTCTCATTTGTAACGGCTGTAAACCCTTCATGGTGAGAGCTGTTGTGAAATGAGGCCAAGTTTCTGTGAGGAAAACAGTCACTGGAGTTTGCTCTCCTGACACACTTTTACTACAAGTCAACACACCCAAGTCCTTGAGAAGTTATTTCCTGTGACCTTTATCCAGACATCTCGGCCTGTTGATAAGATAAGAGATGCAACGGTCCAATAATCGTTGGTCAAGGCCTGCGAGCCAACAATCATTAATCACGTCAAAGCTCACCTGAGAAAATGCTTTAATGTGAAGGCAAACTGAATTCATCCCGTCTTTGGAGTTTAATTCTGTCATGCTGTGCTTCCAGAGCATGAAGAACTTCTGGATATCAGATGTCAGCATCATCCTCCTCAGACCCATAAATCTTGTTTTTATGTTGTTTCAAGTGCATCTATATATCGCAGAATCACAGGTTTGGGCTGCAAACTGTACATAAAACATAAACCTCTAACATGCACCATAGATTCTGAGCAGGGAAAACATAACAGAGAGAAATCGAAGGAAGCAGAGGAGGGATCGATCCTCCAAGATGGAGAGACGTGAGAGGAGCAGCTGGTTTTGGAAGCAGTTTTTTTTTGCAACTATCAATTCCATTTTAAAGTTTTTCATTGATGAAATCTTTAATGTTCCAAACATAAAAATGCTGTAGTCTCTCCAATTAAAATCACAACACTGCAGATTCATATTGTGGCCATTAGTGTTAATTATGTCAGTGTTGTTGCCATTTTGCAGAATCAGATCTATGACAAATCCAAAATCTGACAGTCCACTGATTTAAAGTTCTGAATTGTTTATCAGGTTTCCACAAAGCAAAATCTTTAGCTTCAGCTCGCTGTGGTATTTGCACATTTATACTTGGTAAATTGGCTGTTTCTCACCAAAATCCTCAGGTGTAGCTGACTTCGCTCTTTAACTTTATATTTACACAGACTTGTTGTACTTTGTACATGTTGTCTTTTAATTACAGAACCAGATAGTTTTCACAAAGCTGCTCATCTTTGCACTGATGATTCAAACAGGAGCGTTTCATGTCAAGTGCTTGCAAAACGGTACCAAAGCTCTACTGGAGTATTTTTACAGATTAACTGAGATGCTTGAAAATGCTGAGTGTCAACGTGCCCTCACAGTGAACTACGGAGGCAACGTGTCATCTGTATTCTGCTCACAGTCGCAGCAGAGGCCCCATCGTGCACCTCCGCAGCCATGATTTAACAAATCGCCTCGGCTGCTCGTTCTTTGTCCTGTTAGAGAATAGTGGGCACCAAAAGGTAATACTGCTGCCACTTATATTCACACATCACCCCCCGTTTCCATTGCTCTACATGTACAGCTCTGGCGGCGCTGTATTTCACACTGCATCTCAATGGGCTATTTTCCATACTCCACCACGCTCTGTTATCACCCATCGCCCAACAGTGAGATATGGTTCAGGCTTTATTGCATTTCCATGGAGCTGAGTGTTTCTCCGCTCCGGCGTAGTGTTATCTCAGGCAGCTTATGGTGATCCTTCACTAGGACTTACTCCTCTCATCAATTCTGTCCGTCGCTCCGCTGAACCTCACGCGTTCGATTGGCTGGCAGCTGGGGCCGCCTCATTGGGAGCGAGCTCCGATTGGCTCGGCCGTGTTCTTCATTAGAGACGACTTGGACAGCGGGCTGACCCCTGGAAGGTTCCAGAGCATGTTGTGATAAATGAGCTTTTTCTTCTCTGTCACGCCATTCGTTCATACACACATGCATGCACACACAGACACACATACAGCACATGCATATACACAGACACACACACTCTTGCCGTCCTCTCCTCTGAGCACTGCATCGCTACAAAACAGCCGAAGCTCAGCTGCCTTCAGGCTCGGCTTCCAAATCTAAGATAACCTTTAGTCAGAAGTGCTTACTGTAGTCTAAATTAAGATATGCGAACACCCAAACGGCCTCATTTGCATTCTGGATGAGGAAAAGTGTTCAGTTGTTGGCAGGTGCTGCGGAGCCCGAGCTGACCTTGATAAACTGCTCCAAACAAACCAAATGAGCCTCTGCAGCATATAGATTCATCCTGTATGTAACTGCAGTCAGGATGGTAACACGTTCACTTTCCTATTGTGGTTTAACAGAGCACACATGCTGGGTGGAAAATACGTTTAGCCTGATTGGCAGAATTACAAAGGATTCGCACCTTCAAAGCTAGAAATGTCATTTTCAGCTGTAAGGATAGAAAATTCCCCCACAGAGAGACTAATGTAGTACAATAAAATAATATAATCTGGCCTGAGAACAGGATGAAAAAGGACTAATAAAATGGTTTCAGTTACACTGAGGTTTGTCTTTTCAAAAGCTACAGTAGAGCCACACTTGCTTTGGTGGGATATTTTTTGGTTTGGGGTTTTGATATCGTTGTTGCATCCTGCTTCCAAAACTAGAGACAGCTGACAACGACCTGTGTCAACTGGAAACACAAATTCAAGCCACAAACAACCACAGAACCTCCCTGTGCTCAGAGAAACCTTCCACTACAAACTGAATGATTTACAGAGGGAAACAGAGAGATGGGGGTTTTACAGGAGTTCCCAGGATTCACAGCTCTGCAGTTAAAACCTCTGAGGTAAAGATGATGCAGAGAAATGAGCAGGTCGAGGAGTGAAGAGAAGCAACGTATGAGACTAAATACTGAGGCAGAAAGGAATCATCCACATCATCAATGACTCTGCAGAGATGGAACTGTTTTCACGACACTCCGAAAAAAAAGACTTAATTATTTAACAAATGCTTCTCATAATCTGCGCTTTAACGTCTGTTTGGTTTCAGAAATATCACTGACAACCTGACTCAAGCTGCAAAGTCCAATGCTGACGTAAACAAAAAATATCCATCATCATAAAATAATAGTCAATATATAAAAATACAGCATTTAAAACATTCAAGAGCCATAACTTATTCTGCATCTGCGACAAACACACTTATGCCGATACAGCTGCAATAAGCCAATATCAGTCAATAACACCAGCTCAGCAGTTATCAGCTGGTCTCTTAACTTATGCTCTTATGTATTTTTAATATCAGCTCATTAAGATCGAGGCAATTCATTCGCTTCCAGTGAAAGTGAGAGAGTTGACAACGTGGATTCACCTGAAGACAGTTATCACACAAAATGCCGAGGATGAAGGTCGGATGAACGGGCATCATTCAAGTCATTCATACAGAATTGAAAACAGAGTGGTGCTCAGACACGACACTGAGGGACAACAACTGATTTGGCTTTGGAAAATGACCCACTGACATCCACTATGTGTGTCCGTGTGTGTGGTAAGAAATGAACCATTTAATGGCCAACTTGCTGAAACTCCCATGACCTTTAGCTTGAACTGATGGACACCATGATCCACAGTGTCACAGGAGTTTTAAGGGTTTAACATGACCATTCGACAGACATTCAGTGGAATGATGTTTAAACACACACACACACTTTTGTGTCCCCAGCCACTTTTGCACACAATTCAAGTCTGTATGTTCTGCACTGCTTCAACCACTTCAAATACACACACACACACCTCCAAACACGCTGCTTTTATGTTTCGGAGTGTGTGCGTTAGTGTGTATTTGTGTGTGCGTCTTATCTCCTGCTCAACAGCGCATCAAGGTACGCAGCTCCTGTGCCTCTGAGTCACACACTATCATTCTGTTATCGCTGCAGCTACAGCGGCTCTCTTCAGCGAAAACCCATCACTTTCTCGCTGCTTCAGCCAACTGGCACCACCTCCTGCTCTCCTGCAGCACCTCCTCCCCTCGCCACTCGCCCCTGCCAGCTCCACAGTTCAGCGGGCCGGGGAGGGCTGATGTAAGAGCGCTGAGAGCCGCCTGCCAATAGCTGAAACAGCTGGAAGGAGAAGCTCAATGGGAGAGAAAACACAAGCAGTGAATTAACCCCCTGAACCCGACAACTCAAACAGCGTCAAACCTGCTGGAGACGAGGGAAGAGTGGGCACAGAAACACAGATCAACATGCACCTATTAACACAATCAGGAGCATCAAGAGCAACCCTGCAATCACCAGCACACCCATCCTCGAATTTTGGAGTAATCCTTTTTCCCCCGGCGAAGGGAGACGAGGGAGACACGGCTCCCGACAGCCAATAAATTAACATGTTTTTACATGCTGTTATCATGTGCGTTTTGGATGAATCTTGTTCGAGGAGGAGCTGCTAATGTGCTCATCTCCGCCTGACAAAACATCGCTGTCGACGGCTGAACACAGCAGTGGAGCTTTACACAGGGCGGTTAGCACAAATTAATTAGACTGAAGGTGAAGATCTTTAGATCGATATGGCGTCCACCATGTCCAGGTTTTTATGAGACACCTGGTTAACATAATAAAGGAAAAGGATGACTGAGAGGAATGCAGAAATAAAATCATCACATTCACAGTGAGAACACAGGTCAGCACGAAGGGATGGGGAACAACGTGAAAAGATGCCAACCACCGTTTGCCAAGGTTAACAATCCCTTTAAAAGACAATAATAATACTAATAATGCAAATCAGTGAACCGAACCGATGGAGGGAAATATTGAATTTAGAGGTTTTCAGCATCAATGTGATTATGATTTGTTATATAAAAGGGTCTGTTCACCCAAATTACAAAAAAAATACACTGTATATTTTTCTCACTTATCTTTAGTTATTGACTTAAGAAGAGACTTTTGGTTTGATCAGTTCATCTCTTTCAGAAACGTCTCCAGTACTTTTAAAGCAATGTCTCTTTCCAGGAAAAGAATGTGGAGAACTTGCTCAGCCCATTTTTACACCTGTGCACACACACCTGTCCAGCTGTGGATCTGCTGTCAGAAAGTCACAAATCTCCATATCTGCCTTTCTAAACGAATCGTTCCACTTTAAGACTGTTGAATGCCGAAGCACATCCACTGTTCAGACAGGAAGGAAGAGAGAGAGAAAGAGACAGATTGAGTTTTGATTGAAGATTGGTTTTCCAGGATCTCTTGTCACTCATTTGTTGCTTTGCTGTGTTTGGCATCACCTCAAAAGATGAACCATTTTCAAGTTTTCTCATCTTGTGCTCAGCAACGTAAAACCATAAAACCTCCCCACCTCAACACTGCGAGTCACAGTCTTCAATCAAGACACATGGATTCAAACCTCCTTCCTCCTGAGTGGAGCATCTCTGTGTCAACAGGCACTAAAGGGCCCGAGGTTGACTCCTATTACAAAAACAGATGCCAGGCTTGTGCAGACAGACCTGGGAAAGAGAATTACCAGCAGGCGGAGAGACAGACGAGCAGGCGGACAGACAGGGAGTCTATTCTCCTCTCTCTTCCTGGATAAATATTTGATCAGCGGAACCCTGATGGGTATTGATCGGAGCCCGTATCCGCTCTTTATCGATCCCTCCTGACTGTGATCACTGTTTAGATGAACACACACGCACACACACACACGGACACACACTCCTGCAACCTCTGAATGTCAAATCAGAATGAAAGGTTAAAGGCTTAAAGCATTTAGCTTCACTGAAGTGTTCACTAATGAGATGACTGCGAGGTTGAACAGCAGCAAAGCACCGATAAAACAGATAAAGGAAAAGATGTGTTTCTCTGCGTGTGTGTGTGTGTGTGTGTGCTCATGCCCTGTGGTGTGTATAAGAAGCCACGATCAGGTTATAGTGCTTTCCCACTCTTAGGCTATCACACCCTCCCTCAGAGTCCTATTAACAGCTAAGATTACATTACTGCGACGTCCTTGAGCCTCACGGTGGGTGACCCCTGTTGTAGTGCTTACACAAGCACCTCTGCCTTCAGAAATGATGGGAACGACCACCACAACACGTGTGTGTGTGTGTGTGTGTGTGTGTGTGTGTGTGTGTGTGTGTGTGCTCTGTAATGGGAAAGAAAGAGTCCTGTTTGTCACTTTAATCCAATCACAGCACTATAGCAGCATTGTGACGTGAGGTGAAACACATAATCCCGACCTGACGACGCTGTAAAGATCTCATAAAGCACGAGCACCAAATGATGGACACTCTGGGGAATAAGGCCGAGTTTAGAGAAAAACGGCACTGTGTTAAAAAAGTAAAGGGACGGCATCGATGTTGCTACAGGTTAAGATGAAATACAAACCATAAAGTCCAGTTTGCCAAATGCACTTATGAGATTTACAGCTTATGAGAATCACTGTGTCTAATACCATGAGGCAACGTTTTGCCGATCTGGGAACTTCTCACAGGAAGTTCTTGGCCAACTGAGACGTAAACAGTAAAATTACACCGTTCACATGAAAAAGTACTGGAATGTGGATGTTTTTGATCGGAAGCTGTTGCATTGGGTTGCGACAGAAGTTGAGCCACGTTCAAAAATCCCTTTTTCCTATCAAGGAAAAAGTCCTGAAACAAATAAGGAGGCTGTGTGTCCAAATGTCCCCAAACTGTGGCGTGAATTCACCTGTTGACAAATCAGGACTGGAATGAAAAGGCAGGAAAGATAAGACTAAAAATCAACTCTGGGTATAAAAGTATAAATCCTGAAAAAAAAAAAAAAGAAGCCTCAAACATTTTTCCACTGACTTTAAAAGAGCTCTACTTTTCACATCTCTGCTTTTGTCCTTTTGAAAAGAAGTTGCTTCAGTGACTTACTGTGACTGTTTTGCTGGGAGTTGTTTCCATTTATCCTTGAATTCATGCCTTTCAGTTAGAATAATCTTTATTCTGAGGTGACTAATCGCCCTTGAACTTATTCTATGTCCTCATGATTCATTAAAGAAAAAAAGCAGTGAGAGATGAAAGAGGATGGAACAGAGAAGCAAAGTGCTGATGTAGGGATTGAACTCCAGTCTCTGCGGTTACACTGAGTCACTGACGCACGTTTCCCTGCAACACCTCAGACCCAATCTTTAAAACATGAAACCAGCCGCCGTTCATCCCACCAAAACCTAATCATTTCTCACTAATCCTGGAATCATTTCTAATCTATCAAAAGCACCGCATTACCTCCGGTCCTCTGATTAAATGAGTGTCAATATCACATCTGAAATATCACATGAGAACTTACACTTCTTGCAGGTTATCGCAACAATTTCATTAAGGCAGCTGCCCAATTCATGCACGAATCAATCAGAGGCATCACATTTGATTTGATTTGATTACACTGATTGGCTCTGGCAGAGGGTAATATGTCCGAGTGGGGAAAGGTAAAATTAAGGATAATTGAATTCCCAGGATGCAGTTACAGTCTGCTGTCATTATGGGCCAATCTGCCTTCAGACGCTTCGGGCAATATTCACTCCACCGCCGAGCCATACAAGAGCCTTCAGGCTACCATCAATCACAGAGAGAGATGCAATCAGGTCGACAGGTTGATTTCTTTAGACCAAACCTCATTTTAAAAAGTTTACTTTTAAGCATTTTTGCATTTTCTGTTTGTACACACACTGTCTGAAGAAGAGCAAATCTGGGTTTGTCGCATGCAATAACACGGCTGGAACATTGCTATCTCTGTTCAAAACACAGCAGGTGTCACACACAGTCATCACGTATATCCACGAGGACGTTTACGAGTGTGTTTGCACGACTATAATTCCAGCTGAGAAATACTGAATCAGATGCATTAATGGTGCTTTCTGTCTCAAATCAAGGCAACACATTAATGTCATCAACTGGCATCAAGTGAGCTGGTTATAGTGCTGAATTCCATAATACAAAAAAGGTTCCCCGGCAAAGTAAGTGGTCCTTCATGGAAGTACGGCACTTCTAACCCATCTACATAATTTTATATGTTTGGCATGTGCACAAAACTCCGATGGCGTCGTCAGCAGCTCGTTTACTGGACAGACCGCTGCTGTCATCCTGCCAGGTTCGTGATTCTGACAGCAGGAAAAAAAAATATGAGTCCAGTGCTTGTAAAAGTTGCATGATGGACTTGATCTTTATTCTCACCTGTAGAGTAGAAGGTGAGTCACTCCAAAATCAACAACTCACAGTCGTACCCGTGTTGCATCAAGCCTGACGTAAGCCTTCTCCGGAGCATATGTCATTATGATTATCTTAAATGAGGTTTTCACTGGTTGACGCCCTCCCCTCTGTGAATCCATGATCAAGCAAGAGAGGTAACGGCATTCAAACCATCCTTAACATTTTGAGAGCTAATCAAAGGTCAGTACTCGAAGTTAATCATCAGTCTATTCAAAGCATTGCAGGTACGACTGAAGAGCACAAACAGAGTCATTGATTCAGGACCAATAGATTTCCACTGACTAACTGTCCTCATATAAAGCGAGAGCCTTTGATGTCGCTGTTCACCCTTCATCCCCCCGTGCTCGACACATCTCGGAGATGGTTGAGGAGAACCAGGTGCGGGTGATCAAGTGTCCTTTTCTGGGCCCTTGATTCCAGGCAGGAGGCCACAGTCTGGGCTCAGCAGCTGTGTATACACCGTTTCTGGATCAATAACAGCAGAGAGCCGCGATTGATTATGTGTGTAAGTGATATTAGATTGGGGGTTGCTATGGAACAGGAGGCTGGGTGTCGGTGGCCTGGATTAAGGTAACAGGGATACAGCCTCGTGGTGACCCTGGTGTGTGTGTGTGTGTGTGTGTGTGTGTGTGTGTGTGTGTGTGTGTATGGTTGACCTGAATTCTGAGGCTTCCATATGTGTCCCCCTGTGTCCTGCTCCGAGCCTTGCAACAGACTTGCCTCACTCCACCTCAAACAAGACCTTTGACTAATTAGCACGAGCTTCACTTCCACAGAGACAGATTTGACACTCCGGATTATCTGGACTGTGTCTGGAGAGTTTTTATGGATCATGAGCTGCATACATCACGATGCCATACTGAGGCTTAAATGAAGAAGTCTCCCGGTCTCGTCGGGCGAGATGTTGATCAATACGAGGATGATCCATGAATTGTCTGCATCAAGAATCATCTCACAAAATCTGAACCTGCGGGGGCGGATTCTCCCTCCAGCAATCAATTTCAATTTAGTTTGCCATTTATATACAAATATGATCAAAGGTATTTTCTGATTTTCATTGATCCAATACATGCACAGTTGCTGCATTTTCAAAAATCCACTTGTTTTTGCAGCCAGTTTTGGACAAATGTCAATCAAACTACTGCATCACAACCAGCCCCCATCATATAACACAATTGAACCAAACCCCTGAGAAATTCTCTGCTATTCATCTATTATTTTGCATTTTGTTATGTTAAAAATGTCAAAAATACAAGCTATAAACTGGGAAACAATCTCCATTTTAGCTCCTAATTGTGTTAGTTAATTAATTGTGTTAGTTAATTAGCTGTGGGGATATTTTGGAGGTGTAGGCTCCGATATTTTAAACATTTCAACCCAGGTGACAAACAATGCAAGAAATCCACTGGTGTCAAAAAAGTCCAAAACCTATTTGCACTTCAGTCAGTTCAACCTGGAAAAAGTACAGAAAGCAGCCAGTTGAGGAATAAATTTAATATTTATGCCTCATTAGCATCAAACATATGGAAAGAACTGACAAAAGCAAAAACACAATTTGTTGTTTGCTTATTCTACATTTACAATATAACCAACAATACTGGGAGTTTGTAATCCATTTGATTTGATTTAGATTTGTAGATGTAACACACAGTAGGACTATGTATTTTCGACCATTTCAAATTCTAACTGTGGAAATGAATAAAAATGTGCTCATAGTTGTTCTTGTTCCATATTTACTGCTGAGCGTCCTGTTCCTCCTGAAATAGAAACCCGGTCCCGCCTGTCACCCCAGCTGCCTTTTATTTACATTGATTATGTGTTAGCTATAGACACAGTCACATGAAAAACATCTGTTCTAACACCGAGCTTACGGCTCTCCCAGGAATTGAATAGCTCAATTACAGCAGAGCTCCATGACTGAGGCTCTGCCCTCCAAAATACTGCTGAGGCAGCATCCAGCCGCCATCGGGGGGGGACACGACACAGGGAGCAGAAACTCCAGATCCTGACCCGCCTTCACACAAATATTAAATATCTGTGTATGTACAGAGGTGGATATAATATGTGTGGTATCTCTACTAATGAGCCATTACACTTACAACTGAAATCCAGACGCTGTGTTGAACAGAAGCACGTCTACAACCTTTAATAAAAACTGCAAATCATTACCACTCTGTGCAGGTTGTGGTTAAATTCAGAGCAGACATCCATCATGTGTCTATAATTAAACTACGTCAATTCTTCTCGTCCACCTATTTCATGTATTTAAACCACAAAGAAGATCACACTGCCAATAACTCAACAGGGACAAAACAGCTTTGCCTTATTTGTGTATAACAATGAGCAAGACCTCAAGCACTTGGCCAGGACTCTGAAAGAGGTTTTAATCTCAATGGGACCTATCCTGGTTCAATAAAAGTAAAAAAAAAAAAAAAAAAAATTGATTATCTTATAACAATGTATAAAATGACAATGTGAAAAAAGCTCGTAGTGACGAACCTACAGAGAACTATCATCTGAGCTCCTGTCAGCTTCATGGAGTTTTATAGCGAGTTTCAGTTCATTGTAAAAGAGAGAAAATGGACATAGTTTTGACTGGTCATTTCTAATGAATCCTGATGTTCCTCTGTAGCTGCTGGATGTTTAATTAAGCAACTGTTTCCTAACAAGTTTGCCAACTTAAAAAGTGATGACAGTCAGCGTCGTCTTCACAACACAAACCCAAGTGGCCAAAAATGCTTTCAAAAGGTTGTCTAATTGACATTGACAAAAAAAATGCATGTGGTTAAAAAAAAAACTTGCATTTCATCTATTTCATCTTGTTGTTACCTACGTGAAAAATGTGACTTCTTCAGGCCACTGGAGGTGATTTGCATACGGGGACTCAATGGTGAGAATGTTTTACTGTTTTCGTTTCAACTACACATCTGAAGCAGCAGAAATATTTCCAATTATCAAACTGTTACGACCATTTCAAATGAAACATTCTTAGCGGTACATCGTTGATGTTTGATGCCCAACATGCCAAAGCAAGAAAAGCACCTCTCAGCAGCGAGCATCGTTCCTCGAGTACAGAAACACGCAGTCATAATTACCTACTTCCCACCTCTGCATGTTGTAGAAGCCATTTATCCTCTGATCCGACACCACCCTGCCTCCTTGCAGCACATTGACTAGAGAGTGCATTAAAATGCAGAGAGAAGCAACAGCGGTGTCTGAGGTGGAGGAGGGAGGCTGGGTGAAGGTACTGAAGACAGGAAATCATTGTCTGATTCATCACTTCATGTTGGGAGGATTACACGCCGGGAGAGACTGCTGGAAAATCTGTTTCATGAATAAAACAGGATTATATATTAAGAAAGATAAAACAAGCGTCGGGGTCTAATCCCTCCACAGGACCGCAAATAAATTACCTCAAATTATCTGGTGGAAGCTGCGTGCCAACGCAGGTACTACAATGGATGGGCTTGGGTTTCATAAAGACACATCCGATTACCACTTCTGAGCACGTTGTTATCTGTGTGCCTGTCTGTGCATGAGCTCTGGCTTCAGTCTTGTTCTAATATGAACCCAGACGGTGCCATGCTCTTGCATTCTCCAGGATAAAAAAAAAAAAAGGTGGACAAAAAATGCTAAATTATGAAATCAAACAACAACAGCTAGAAGAAAAATATCATTTTCCTTGTGGAGTAACAGGCCTTCGGAGGATGTAAAAACAAGGCCCCGCGTTCCTTCAGTGCCATTGTTCATCATCACGGTGCCAATTGTGTTTTCTCACAGCCCCGCAGGCAAACACTGTCCAGCAATATTTCATTGAACAACAGACGGCAGAAATCTCTACTTCTTATAACAGAGGAGGCTGATGTAGAGAAAGCTTGTCCACCTTCTCTCCTCCACAACCTCCGACTACAATCCTGACTATTTGAATTCCAAATGTGACAAATTTACACTCAGTGATGAAGGTAGCGCTGAGGTTAAGAGTGTGTGTGTGTGTGTGTGTGTGTGTGTGTGTGAATATGTACAACCTCCAGCTCCACACTTGGGGCTACAGATTAAAAACACCTTTTTTTTACCCCTCATCCCTCCTTATCACCTGGAAAATTCTTGGTGTGTAAAATTCAATTCCAGCTGTATTTCCCAGGATGAAGATGAGAGGGATTGAGGAAAAAGCAACATGGAAAAGCTGCGACAGACGCTCTTAAACATGCTGCTCAGACACAACTTGTCTTTCTGGAACAAAGGCAGAAGTGGACTCACATTAAGCCAATGAGGCAAAGAAGGACCCACTTCCAATATCGTGCATGTTGATCCGGTGGCTCTCTGCTTTTCCATGTGTTCGTACCTAAACGAGCCTGTTTTTAAGCCATCTGTTTCTAAACAGGAAGCTCTGCAGGAGCATGGATCTTATATTTTTTATGAGCTTGAAATGAAAAAAAACAAATGCATATCTAATAATATGAAACATGACCACTAGCAAGAACAACTGCTCTTGGAGTGAAAATAATTCAACAGTGAAAGTGGTAGAAGCATTTGTGTCTGATAGGAAGTAGATGGCTCCGATATGACAAACGCCACAGCTTTAATCATGACTTCATTATTCACTGGAATGAATTCAAAGACAGACGAGTCCTTAATTCATAAAGGCTGTTCCCAATTCACAGCCACCTGCTGCAATGATTTAAAAAATATGTTGTCCTCCATGTTTGAATATGGACACAATGGTCACAGCGCAGAGGAAATCCCATCGCCGCAGGAGCGAGCTGAAGCACCTGTTCATCAGCCGAGCGCCTCCCCTGAGCCAGACTGAACCAGATCCTGGCCACTGACCCCCAGACAGGGATTACACTGTTGTGCGAGTCAGGACAGCCGGACCATCACACACCCTGCTGGGTGCGTTACTGACAACACCATTTATCCACACACATAGACTCGAGCTGTCACACGCAGCAACGTCAGTCACGGCTCTGCTGAAAATGTGGATGTATGGTTGATTTGTGCAGATCAAATTCGGCTGCATGTTGTGTTGTTGTACTGCCTAATGAAACGGGACAAGTTTATAACCAGTCGCTGACAGTCGTTTTTCCTGCAGTGCAGAAAATCAATGGAGGCTTAGGGCAAAAACGCCTTCTTAAATAAACTGTTCATGCAATTAAAATGAGGGGAAAAGATGCAGCTCTTATGTGCACACTTGCATTTGAATTGGTTATTTCATCTTTTATTTAGTTAGATGAAATGAGATAACACGTAATTTATCTTTTATTTTGTTAAATTGTCATATATTAATGTGTCAGTGTATTAAAAGTGTGTTCTCACCAAGAGAGGATAAAGCTATTTTTGTTCAAGGAAAAACACATCTCTATGATTTTAATTAAATTTCTATGATTTAACTATTTATATAATTGGAAATGAATCATCTTTCTTGTGCAATTTTTTGTTGAAAAAGACCAAAAATGACCCTGAAATACTGAGTGAAAGCAAAAGATTTCTCTCCAGGGTCGTCAAGGATTTTTCTCCTGACATGCAGCGGAGCGGGCGTCTGGTATGTGAGGGGTCGGTGTTTTAGGGGGCCCAGCTAGCCAATCGTGTCGCCCCATAGCTGAAGTCCAGGCCATCCCACCAGCCCCTGCCACCTGTCCTTCACCCTCCCTCAGGGCGCGGGGAGAGGGTGAGGGCCAGATGGCTCTTGAGGGCCAAGCAGCATCCTGAGTGCAGCATCCTCCCCACCCCCAGCCTCAGAGCTACATGCCTGGTCCCACCTCCACCCTCTGACCGCCCCCTCCCCTTCCCCAATCCAAACCCCTGAGCCCCAGCGCTCGTCAGTGCTGCATGACTGGGCAAACACAGTCCTTCACCAAAATAAATCCCCTGTCTCTCCTCTGCAGCTGCCTTGGTTTGCAAGAAAAGCTTCGCCGGTGCCATAAAGAGCCCTCGTCTCTACAGGCAAAACAGCATTCATGACATTAACATTTTCACTATCGCAAAGTGCCAGAACCTGCTCCTGCTGCTGGCTCTTTACCGGTTAAGTGAAAATCTTTAAAAGAAGGTTTATGTCTGCCTCAGTCACAGAGTCAGCTACATAAGATTATAAGAGCGGCCACTATGATCACTTGAGATGGTGATCACTTATCTGAGTGATCGAGTCAGGGGCTGGGAAGGAGCGACCGTTAAAGCTGGATAATGTCGACAATAGGTTTTAAATAATCTCACAAGGCTGCTCATTTGTCATCTCGCCATCCTATCTCTCTGATATTACATTCAATTAGTTTCAGATAGCAGCGGTGCAGAGCGGCCGGGACACACAATCAATCAAACCCTGTCAATGACAAATTGTCAGCCCTCTGGTCGCTCTCCATATCTCGGCATCGGGCCAACGTCACTAAGTCTAATGGATGTCGCAACTCTGGGTCAGAATCTGCCGTCGATTCTCACTGAGAGCAAAGAGATCGGTCATTATTCAAGCGTGTTCAGGTGCCAGCGACAAACGGTCATCGCAGCCTGTGGAAAAGGTGAGCAGGAGACTGTGGACGGAGATGTGGCCTTTACTGTTTGTTGCACCGCTTGTTTAAGAGAATAATGTAAGAGGGCACTGACTGCAGCAATCCGAGCGGTGGTTAGCACAGATGTTGCCGTCCTAATGAGCAGGTTGGCTGCTCAGGGAGGGCACGACCACGGTGACCTTGTCCATATGTCCAGCTAAATGTCCACTGCTAGAGGAAACACTGCGGAGAAAGCAGCGAATGCAAGTTCCTTTTCCGCTGCCTTCACTATCTTTACAAGAAAATGTGATACAAATGTGATGTTATGCTGAAATCAACACATGAATATTTTAACTCTTTCAGCTTAAAGTGATTATCTAAGGAAGATTAACAGTTCTGCTCAATCTGTCCTTTTCACCAGCTGTGCACAGGCAAACTTGTTCTGTTCAATCAACACCTGACAAAAGTCACCAGATGCACAGACCTAGATGCAGTGTGCATAAAGGTTATTTTACAAAATGCATATAAAAGGCAAATAAAGCAACTGCATTACTGAGAAAGAGTGACTGATGGAATGAAATCAAGTTGTATATGATTTATGTTTGAAAAAAAACAAGAGTTTGCTGATGTTATCATGCTGAACTTCATTTCACTAAAATTCAACTTGGAACCTTTTTTATTCCCCTATAATTGCTAATGACTGATAAGAATTGTGGGTTGGGAAGGATGCCAGAAAAAGTTTGGGAATCACTGAATTTAACTGATCTCATACTTGCAGCAATGGAGGAGTTTCCATGTTCGAAACATTGTTGGTACAAGCGTCTGAAATATGCTTCATTCTCAGGTTGTCTGCGCTCAGAAACACAGTGAAGAGCTCAGACAAACAGAAGGAGATGAGGAGCAGAGACGCTGGGACTTTGCAGTGGAAGAAGTCAGATAAGGTGGTTCAGCACCTGATCAGGACGCCTCCATGACGTCTCCTTGTGGAGGTATTCCAGGCTCATCCAACAGGGAGTCTGAGAATCTGTTGCTGGAGGGCTCACATATGGAATATGCCATGGAAACACGATGGGATATCCCAGGAGGATGGATGGATGGATGGATGGATGGATGGATGTGTGCTGGTGTGCATCTTAGCATACAGTACTACAAACATTATTAAGATCATTTTGAAAATGCCATTCATGAGTCTCCCATCGTGTCCCGGCTGCCATGGGAAGAAAGTCGAAATCTCGCCAACCAGGCTTCTCCTGCTGAGCTTGAACTGTGTCCTGAGGAGTGGGATTAAGTCCATCTTGTGAAGAAAAACAAAGCCATGCAGGGTTTCCCACTCATCTGTGTCTCTTAGCTAATTATGAGGCTGTTAAAGAATGACTGCAGCAGAGCAGCACACACAACCACTGTAAACACCTCATTATCCTACAGAACCCCACCCAACCGTATCAAACGCCTCTTAATGAGCAGTCAGAAACGACTAGCGAAAATAAATACATAATTTCCAGTGGTTCTGATTGAGCAATTAGTGTCAGATCCCTTTCATCCTCAATGGGCTGAATCAATAATAGATTCCATTACAGAATGCTCTCTGTCACCTTGTGAATGCCCTTCGTCATCTCGATCAGACGCCAGAGGAAAGATCTGCTGTCAAACCCGGTCTTTATATTCTCCTGATTATCTGTTTAAGGAGCTGCACTTTCTCAGCATCACAAAGCCAGGTTTGTTTTCCAACACTGTGGGTAATAAAGATTGTGAGCAACGCTTTCTCACAATACACACAAGTAGCTTTAAAACATGACTAAGAGAAACACAGGGTTATGTCAACACTGCGCTTTTGTGTTCAACCTTTGCGCTGTAAATCTGTACTGTATCCACAACTCGCCGTGAGGTCAGGACATAAATCAAAGAGGTGGAATTCAGCGTTTCATTAGCGCCGTCTCAGGAACCAGGCTGTACGGGAGGCAGCGATATGCCAACTGTCCAATATGCTGTTCAGACATTGTTAATCAAAGATCAGCTCACAGCTCCCTTCCTTTGACTGAGCTCCAGTAAATTTCACGCTGCCTCACACAAATCTGTGTCAGAGAGGAGACGCAATGCATGAATCAAAAATGATGAACATGGAGTTTGTGGTCAGAGGAAAACCAACTTTTTAGTTACTAAGAAAAGCAACCCCTCCTCAGATTACGATAACGGTCTCTTTGCATTTCTGTAGGACGTATTAAAATATTGCAGATTTGGTGCACGGTGCAATTTGTCACATAAAGGAAAATGCATGTCCTCCCCTACTTGGTTGGCTCAGTGTTCGTGCAGGTTTCTTACAGGTTCAGTAAAGGTTACATATGTGATGCTCATCTGCAAATCAGAGCTACAATAAGCGACATACTGTACATTATTAATCCTTTCTTGTCCCCAGCTGAACAATTCATAACACTGAAGAACCAATCTCAAGGAATCCCAGTTCAATGAATACCAATTGACTACAAATGGGCAGGTATCTAATCGCTGATCTGCAGTTCTGCTCCATCACACACTGAGCCTTCATTCACCACAATACAATACATCCCTGATTCTCCTCGAGCGCTCTCTGCTTTCCCATGTAGGTCCATGATTGCTCAATGAACATTAATACATAGAGGTGGGGACATGTGAGAGAGTAAATCTACAAAAAGGAACAAAATCCAATTACCTCCTGCTGGGGCGAGTATCACATATAGCATCTTGAACTCACACGGCCCAGGTAATTGTCAGGGGACATTGAACCTTGCTGCATGGAAGCCCCAGGTAATTCTCCAACAATGGGAGCCCCTGTGTCCACGTTACTACCTCAGTGCCTTCAATTTATTTAAGTCGGCTGATGTCCATTAAGAGGGAAGGTGAGTATTGGCTCAGTCTGGCACAACCTCTCTTCCCTGGAGAGCGCCGGGCGTCTGGCCTCGTCTGGTCTCCGATTGATGATGCCGCCACTTTTGCAGCTGCAACTGAGGCGTCTAATGAAATCTAGACGTGTCGCTGCTGAGAAGTCATCGAGCATGCAATGGCAAAAACTCACTTTATGAATGTATCAGGGATGGTGACGGTAGCAACAGCAGTGCAGAAAAAAAAAATAGTTTTGGTGGGATTTCATCAACACTGAGCTTCATACTAAAACAACCACTGGACAGAAATGTGGGAGTCCCTTTCCTGCTCAGTGTGTCACTTAGCATCTAGACAGAAGCTCTGCAGTGTGGAAAATTGGAAAACAGCAGCTGGGACTTTGGTCGCATCAATTAATATTCATGTTCTGCATAATCCCAAGTGACTAATTTAACACACCTGATCAAATCAATAATTTACAGGGGGAGGGGACCGAAGACGACAGGAAAGAAAGGGGAAAAGGAATAAACCTTCTTATTAAATCTGATCCCTGGCAGACCTGTACCGGGGGGAGTCAAGTCCAATGAATGCCCACAGCATCACATCATGTGAAACAGAACCAGAATTTGACTGGTTTCATCAGCCATCTGATCTTCAGCCACCCTGAGCACTGGACCCCACATTTGGGAAAATCAGGTGAGGTCACCCACCCAGAGGATTGTTAGGGTTAGGGGTTAGGGGGATCCCTCCTGCTGCTGCAGCTACAAACACACTGTAAACAGAGTCTTGAATGTAGCATGAAAGCTGCACATCAGCTGAATCAGTGCTCAGTGCAGGCGAGCAGAAGACATTCAGTCTGCCTCCACATTGAAACGAAGACTAATGTGCTCTGAATCAACACAGACATCTATTTAGCCCGTGCTGGGCTGTCGCCTGGTGCCTCCGTCCCAATCTATCACAACCGCACATCGTCAGAGTCGAGTGAAAACCTTGCATCTCCCAAACGACTCATCCAGCACCACTGTACGAAGAGAAGCAAGTTTTCTTTATGATTTCTGAATCTGGTTTCAAACACACCAGCAGCTGCAATTGTTTTGACCATACAACCACATAATCCTTCATCTGGAGTCAAACTAGAGCTGTGAGGTTTGCATTCGACAGTAGCACTACATCAACATCAGGTGGAAAATGCAGAGCGAAGCTGAAACAGGGAAAATGAGTCACGGTATCAAGCGCACCATCAATCTTAATGCAGACTGCTGAAGTCATTCCGCACAACCACAAAGCATCAATGAAGACTTTACAGACACCTTCATGCTTTCACTGACTCTTTGGCTTTGAATCGATCCAGTTATGCTTCCTTTGACACCTGAGTTGGTTTTCCTGATGAAGGTCAGACTAGGTCACAATGCAATGATACCAAGACTTGCAGATATTAAAATCTCCTCCATGAAAAAGTGAAGTTGTTTTTGCAATGAGAAAAACTTGTTTTGGATCTTCTTTTGGATATTTGACTTTTGGAGCTCAAGGGATGTTCAGAAATCTTAAAGTTTTTCTTCATACAAACTGATTTATATGCACCACGTGAAATTTCTTTCAACATCCACGGTTGCAGCCAAATCTGAATTCATTTTTTACCAAGTTAAGGAGGAAAAGCTTTGTTTTGCCTTTTGATCTCTCCTGCATCAACCTGTTCAAACTCAACTGTCAGTCAAACTCTATATTCAAAGATAGCTTGTCCTCTCTGCACTCGCTCAGCCTTGTTGTAGTATTCAAACGTCACACAGCACAGAGCAGACGGGTAGATCTGGGAGATAAAGACGATCAGTCATTAACTCACCCTTTTCTGGTCCTCCAGGCAGTGCAGCACAGGTTTCCTCCTCGGGTGCTGTTGTGGACTAGCCTCTGCTCCTGCCTCCATCTTCCCATAAGTGAGGCTCTCCCACAGCTAAATATCCAGCCTTTACAACAGGCCTCTGAGGGATCGAAGGGAAATACCTGCTCAGTATTTAAGTCCCCTTCCCACGTGCTTCCCAGGTGTGGTGCATGAATGTCGATGTCAAAATAAGGAAAACTGTGTCCATCAACTTTGCTTCATGAAAAAGATGACACCCAATCTCTGGGAGGATGCAACCTCAGCCACACGCCTTGTCTCAGTCATATCGGGTCTTGATGGTTTGCAGCTCTTGTTCATGAGTGGCCGACCTGAAGTGAGCATCAGGTTCTCTCTCCCAAAACCATCACGGCTGCCATGGAGACTTGATCTTAAAGGAGGATCATGAATCCTCTCTTCTGGCTGAGATTCAATCTGTCTGCCACTGGAAAAAAAATGTGGGCAGGTTTCAGTTTAAATGCAGCAAAATGTGTAGTTGTCCAGGAAGCATCCAGCATAAAAAAAAGTAAAGCAAAAAAATGTCCAGTGAAAGCAGGTGTGTGAGAGCTGGTGTCACTCACATCTCAAAGTGTCCAGACAGCGAACAAGTGCTTGTGTTGAGAAAGAAAACAGAGTTAAACTGGAGCATTAAAGCAAAACCTGTGATGTCAGAAACAACTTCAGACCTGAATGAACCTGAATGCAGCCCAGATAAACAACATCTGATGAGACACACATTTGAAATACTGTAGAGTTTCACTTGATTTGCAAAGTATTTAAATGCTGTAAAGAACTATTTGAACTCAATGCATCATGCAATAGTTAATTTCTTGAATGAAATGATGAAAACCAGAGTTGATTTCAACAAACTACCTGCTAATTGCTGCAGGTGTGAGATTTCCTTCGCGCACACCCGGAAAAAAACACTAAAAACTAACAGGCGAACTTTTTATGAGTCACAAACTTCCTATCGTGCAATGCAGCTGTTGCTGGTTGTAGTAAACATGCTCTCTGCACATGAGCACAGACAAACATGAAGTCAGGAGTTGCAGTGTGGAACAAAGTGGCTGCTGGAGGTTGGAGCTGCTGCAGCATCTCTCCAGGCTGCAGGAGCTGCAGACACACTGCTGCTCTCAGCTCCGGACACTGATCCGCTCAGCTCAACAACTCATACACAAATAAACTGAGTGAGGAGATAAAGATTAAAGCTCAGGATCTGAGAAAGAAACGATGCTCACCTCCGCACTTGTCTGTTTGTGTCCCTCCCGGTTCAGATGGTCTCTGTCCGCTCATCTGACTGCGAGCGGAGCAGCCTGCCGCTGCCTTCACGGGCTGTCGGAAATATGGTGCGCGCGGGATGGTCACTACTTTTGTCTTTGCAACAAAATCAAAAGCTTTCAATTGAGTCTTTTATTTTATTATTTTAAGTTTTGTTCTCTTTTAAGTGTTTTAAGTTAACCTCTTTCTTTAACCAGGCTCTTATAGTTTTCTGTATTTTCTGAAGAACTTGTTTTGCAAAGTGCTCATTAACAAAGTTTGTTGTTAATATCTTAGAAGTGAGGAGGGGGAAAATGACTTATTTCGTTACTTCATTATCATTTTTATTGTTGTTTGACAGTTTTCACAAAGAGCTGACTCAATTTTTAAACTAAGGAAAATACATGTTAGATCAGTCATTTCTCCGGTAGAGTTAATAGCCCCTAAACATACAAACATCCTCCAATTACATACAATTTCCTGTCTTGTTATGTAATAAAAATAACGGTCTAAAGTAAAGAATAATTATGAGTAGTTATAAAAAATATTAAATATTACGTTAAAGTAATGTGCTTGTCATAGTTATCCTTGTTTTTTCTGATAATATGCAAACTGACTGGGTCCATTTTTCAAATTTAAACTATGAATCTCTGTATTAAACCTATGGCAGGGGGTGTTTCAATTTACAAGAAACACCTAAACGCAGCGTCAGGGTCCCACTCGCATCCGTAACATGACGTCACTGGGTGCTTCAAGCTCCGTGTTTTTCTTCTACATCCGTGAAGGCGCCAGTCGGTTTCCATGGTGACCCCCGGTAAGGATGTCTGTAGCCCCACCTAGCGGCGACACAGATGTATAGACGCAGATAGAGCTGAGCTGGAGTCCAACACGAATAAATGAATGAAAATCAGATGATCTATCACATGACATGGGCCCTAATTATTATGTAATTCATGCGGCATCACATTAAACTTAACATGATTAGATAGTTTCAGTCGTTAGATCATTTATTTAATTTGAAAATTTTAAAAAGAAATGGACTTAAGTTACAGCTGAAAGTCAATTAACAGGAAAAAATCTTTTTTTTAAGCAAGAATGTCATAAACAGACTGGTTTCAGCTGTTTCACTGTGAGAGGTTGAAGCTTTTCTAATCTTGTTTTTTCTTGTCATGTGATAATAAACTAAATAGATTTGGGTTTTGAACTGTAGGTCAGATAAAATGAGACATTTGAATGTGCCACATTGAGCTCTGGGATTAATTGAGAAAATAATCTGCAGATTGAGAGAGAAAACATTTTCCTACTACTCTCTGTGTATTGTGTATGTATTGTTGCCTCCATGTTCCAGTACTGTGCACAAAGAAGAGTGTGGCAGCTTCACTATTTTCTCAGAGGCCCTGAAACCAACCAGCACTCCTACACTATAATAAGAGCCTAAAGCCTAAAAACAATCTGATGAGAGAATATAGAATAGCAGAACATTTCCTTCTTTCATTGAATATTTCAGGTGCATTTCCTGATTTGCAGGACTTTATTTCTACAGTGTGGTATTAATACTTTTATTAAAGTAAAGGATCTTAATGTCTCCTCCAGTGTTTTGGGGAACACAGCGGGAACTTCTGGATGAGGGTCAGTGGAGGCCTTAATCCCTGCAGCAATATTATCATGAGAGCTTCGCAGATCACACATGAGCAAATTACAATTACTAAAAAATATATCAAAATTAAAATCAGTTATATAATTATTTTGTTTTCAACTTAAAATAGTCGAGATGTAGGGCTCCATAATAGACTATATAGAAAGGCTCCAGGTATAGGGTCTGATCCTGATCAGGACCCGCCTGACTCCCGCAGACAGGAAGTGCGGGGCTGCTGTGACGTAGCACGCATGCTCAGACTGGGCGGGACAAATTGCTGCTGGTCACACACACAACTGGGCAAAGTTTCACCACTGAACTAAAGTTGACCAAGAGGACAGGGGAGGATAATAGTAAACTGAGACCCTGAGACGTTTTTGTGCTATTTCACTTTACGGTTTTGTGTTTCTTTTGCGCGGAAAGGTGCATTAAAATCCACATTTTATCGCTTGGACTTCTCTTTTGGACATAACTTTGGTTGATATCTGCAAAACATACAGAGAAGATGGGACGTTTCCTCTAGAACAAGGGTTGTTTTTCGGATTTGGGTAAGTCTATATGTTTGTGTTTTTAATAACGCGAAGACAAAGAAGTGTATTTTAAAGGAGATCAAGATGTTTGAACAAAAGCTTTGGTTTTGGTCGCTGTTGCCGCCTCCTCGTTATAAACTGCTTCGTTTTCCGACCGTAAAACGTTAGTTAATGTCGCTTTTAAAATAAAGCTGTTGATGTATGAAAGGTTTCTGGACGATCCGGTTTTACTGTGTTTTCATCTGTAAGTTAGCCTCAGAGCTCAGAGGCGGCGGGCGCTCAGCTGGCTACGTGACAACGAGCATCAACTTTGAGGGGGAAATCTTTGGCTTTTCTGAATTTTTCATCTTATAAATGTGATGTTTTCATTGTGGGGATGATGCAGACTTTGTACCAAACGTGTGGAAGGTTAAAAGGAGCCGGTGTTGTTAAGGTATACACGTTCCGCGCCAAGGATTTCAAACACAGTTCACCTGAGCGGGACTCTGCGGCCACTTCCGCTACGTTGCCTCGCTCGGCGCTCCCATTGGCTGCTAACAACAAAAAAGGGCGGGACCCTCGCGTCCGTTGGATCCGGCGATTCGATGGAACCTACGTCAGTTACCGCCAATACAAATCTGGTGTTTTGATTAGATTTAAACTTATTAAATGATAAAACTTTTCACCCAGAAATGGTTTAGATTAAGCTCTAATAACCACCTGTACATTATTTAAGCAATTTTGTCACGCTGTTTGAAAAATGTTCGTTAACTAATATGTTTCAATCAAAAAGCGGTAAGTTGATTTCTCCGAAAATATTTTGCTATAATAACTTTATAACGACGTAACCCAGGACTTAATGAAAACGTAAATTCACCATACTAGTTAATGCATGAAATGCAATAAAAAGCAGATAGAGTTTAAAGATGGGATAAATGTTAAATAGTTTAAGTTAATTTGTTTGTTTATTATAAGGTTTTAAAGATATTTATAATTATTTCAAACTGTCCCTAACATAAATCTATTACTGCATTAATGCTCAACTAATGGTAGCTAATATAATCCTCATTAATCTCTTATAAAGTGGGATAAGCACAGTCCTTGAATCTTCTGACCCAGAAATCTTTTCAGAGGTCAGTAAGTACAAAGGAATCTAAATGTTTCACAGATATAACTTGTCTTGTTTGTTTTTTTAAACAAGAATGGATCATTTTGCATCTTAACCATTATCTTTTGTTTTCTCATTTTTCTGACTAGGATGATGGCTTTGTAACACCCCAGCTTCCAGTAAATACTCCAAAGATATTATTTGGTCATAGTGTCGTGTCAGTGGAGAACCATGGGTCCCCTCACCACACCTAAAAAAGGAAGGGAAGTCGGTTCTGTTGATCCCTGGACGCCGACTTCCAACCTCAAAATGCTCATCAGTGCAGCTAGTCCCGACATCAGGAACCGAGAGAAGGAGCTGTGCATGGACACAGACGGACGGGAAGGTGTTGACTCCGCACAGGTACAGAAAAATCAAAGCACTAATACATGATAGACCCTTTCTGTTAAATCTGGGTGTAATATGTTTCTTATCTGTTGTTCTGTGATCTACCTTTAGGACACTGAAAATGGAGAAGAGTCAGAGAAAATGATCAGCAGGAAAGAGAAGAGTCTGGGTTTGCTCTGTCATAAATTTCTTGCTCGTTACCCCGATTGCCCAAACCCTGCCCTCAACAACGACATCTGCCTGGATGATGTGGCCACTGAGCTCAGTATGTCTTCACACATTCACACCATGTAATTTATTGTAGTTAGTTTGAAATTTTTAATTGTAATCAGCTTCTTTTACTAATTGTGACACTACTTCGTGTATTAACATGAGGTTTTTTGTGTTTTCTGCCCACCTGCACAGATGTAGAACGCCGCCGCATCTATGACATCATGAATGTGCTGGAGAGTCTCCACATGGTGAGCCGCTCTGCCAAGAACCGCTACACGTGGCATGGCCGGACCAAGCTGGCTCAGACTCTGGCCATCTTGAAGCAGGTGGGCGAGGAGCACAGGTACGGCCAGCAGATGCAGCAGATCCGGCAGCGTCTCCTGGACAAGGAGTTTGACTTTGATGGGGAGGAGAAGGAGAACGAGGAGGTGGTGGTGGACCTGGAGAGTGGAGATCAGGGACAGAAGGAGCTCTTCTTTGTGGAGCTTCCGGGAGTAGAGTTCAAAGCAGGTAAGAAGCTGGAGTGCTGTGTGTCAAAGTAAATAGGAAAGAGAAAATTTAAATGTAAGTGTTGGAACTCTCTTTATATACAGCTTTCAGTAATCAGATTTTTAAACTTCGTTTGTCCTGTCCAGCCTCTGTTAACAGTCGGAAGGACAAATCTTTGAGGGTGATGAGCCAGAAGTTTGTCATGCTTTTCCTGGTGTCTAATCCTCGCGTGGTCAGTCTGGACGTTGCTGCCAAGATCCTGATCGGAGAGGACCAGGGTGCAGATCAAGACAAGAACAAGTTCAAGAGTGAGTACAGGGCCTGCCAGATAAATTAGCTATTTAAATCTGCTACAAACGTCTATAGAGAATACATTTATTACCAGTACCCGTATTGGCAGTAGATAATCTTGCTCATGTGTTTGCAGCCAAAGTGCGCCGGCTGTATGATATAGCTAATGTGCTGCGGAGCCTGAAGCTCATCGAGAAAGTCCACGTGACGGAGGAGAGGGGGAGGAAACCGGCCTTTGAATGGGTCGGCCCTGAGGAATTCCCACAAGTCAAAGGTATCATTTTTTTCTGTTTAGTTATTGTTTATGTTTTGGTTCACAATTAGAAGGACTTTTGAGTTTAGCATCAAATGTATATTTTTACTATTGTATGAGTTGAAATGTATTTTTCCAGAATTTCAGTTTCTCTTGAACAATGATTGCCAGTGTTGCTGTTAAGTGATCTCCTAGTTTCACAGACTAAACATCAATTTCTTGTTTCAGACTTGGAGAACTCTGCATCTGACTGCCCAACCAAGAAGAAAAGTGTGTTGGAGTCCCGAGCGTCTGTAGACAACTGTGCCAAAAACCTGTTTTCATCACCGGGGACTAAACGCGGCTTCACCCGACACCCCTCCCTCATAAAGCTGGCCAAGAGCATTCAGGAGGACCGTCGCAAGATCAACTCCGCCCCCAGCAGTCCTGTCAAGAGTTTCCTCAGTGAGTGTAGACAATATTTCTTTGGATTACCATTGTTGCATTTCTGTTCATGAATGAGATGATGACGCTTGTATCCAATCTTTTTTCAATCCCTTCTGTCTTCAGGCGATTCATCAAACACTGACTTCCCAAACAAAATGGCCCAACTTGCTGCTATTTGTAAGATCGAGCTTGACCAGGAGTCAGTGTAAGTTTGGTTCCATTTAGACTGCTATTCAACCTAAAGTATTTATCTTCCAAGAGCAACATGACTTGCTTTCAGTCAGGAAATGACAAAACCTAAAAGAGCAATTGATAGTTTAACGCTATGACTGAGAACAAGAAAACCATACTGCAGCTCCCAGTCGTAGATTTTATAATAAGGTCGTTGTAGATCTTTGGAGTGTTAAATGAGAGTCCTGCTTCTGTTCCAGGACTGGAGCTGAACATCCAAAGGCTGCTGCTGCTGTGTCAGATGCAGCTGCTGTGAGGTTAGAGCCAACCTCCTCTGGTTCAATGGAACCGCCTCAGGCACCGTTACTAACTCCGACCCAGGAGCCTGGAGTCAACACTACTGTCCACCTCACCCCCCGCACCCCCCTGGCAGCCCTGCCCGCAGGCTCCGTCGCATACATCCCTGCACAGTGTTCATCCCTGATCCCTGTGCTGTTACCTCAGCAGCGGGGGGGCGGGCCCTACGCCGTGTATTTGCAGCCTGCTTCCTCCAGGCCGAACCCTCTGGCCAGACCACAGCCCACCAGCTTTGCCGTGCGCTCTATGACCTTTGAGGATAAGACTGGACAGAGCCCGACAGGCCAGTGTACAGCCAGGAGCCAGCCGGCCTCCAGGGCATCAGATGCCAGCCCCTTGGTGCTCAAACGGCTGCGTTCAGATTCAGCCTCAGAATGCAGCCCCTCAAAAGCCAAGAGGACGGACCCCAACGTGAAGGTAAGAAAATGAATATGCTATTTTTGCATTTACATCAACATCTTGTTCTTATCTATTTTATAATGCTTTTTATGTTATTAATTTCTGACCAATGATGTTTCACTTCCTCCCTGCCCCCTCTTCCCATTGGCCTCCTTTAGGACACATCCCCAAAGCTGTGTGAGATCCTGCAGGCCCGTCTCAAGAACCGTCGCAGCACTCAGCTCTCGAGTCGGCCCTCGCCTCGCGCCCTCCACCTGGACCCGGAGTTTGTCAACACCCCTGGCGGTGCTGTAGCCAGTCAGACACTAGAGCAGAGCCTGGAGACCTTCCTGGACAGAGAGGACAAGGCAGCAAACTCTGACAGCGAGGCAGGATTAACACCAGTCAGAGCCGTACCCCTGACACCTGGACAGCTCCACACTGAGGTAAATGCATGAACACAATATTTACCAGGCTTCAGTTGAGACCTTTGTTGAGTCGGTCGATTCAACAGCAGCATGTGTGACATTTCTTTCTCTGCCTGTCCAGACTTTAGTGCCAGCCGGATACCTGATCCCGATCTCGCAGCAGTCCCTCATCGGCTACAAGGAAATCCAAGGTTCAGGGAGAGAAAGCAACAAGGCCTCAACTCCCACTTACAACATCTACCAAACACCA
Source organism: Holacanthus passer (assembly GCA_025331565.1). NCBI lineage: Eukaryota > Metazoa > Chordata > Actinopteri > Pomacanthidae > Holacanthus > Holacanthus passer. Next base: position 216,328 of record JAFREQ010000040.1, on the reverse strand, counting down.
ACTGCAGGTCAATGTCACTAAAGTTCATAAAATGCTAAAACTGAGGTCTCAGGGTGCTGCTAGATTTTGTTTAGTTTCCACGATGGTTTAAGACATTAAAAAATCTTGGTAAATGACTGAAACAGTGAATTGAACCTTTTTTATTTTGCCATCAACAGGCTCCAGACCTTCCCCAGCCCAGGAGATTACACCAACCAGCATTCGTCTTCACAAACCCGCTGCTGCTGCTGCCGCCTCACCACATGTCACCCAGCAGGCCCACCGCCTCCACAGCCCCAGTCCTGCCATCCTCAACTTCACTCTGCAGAACCTGGGACTGATCTCAGGCTCGAGTCCAGGAAACGGCTTCGCTGCCCCTCAGACGCCAGAGTGTGCCAACACCCTGCCGAGCCCACTGCAGGCGCCACTGGCTCTGCAGCAGAGAGGCATGGTTTTCATCAAACCTGTGTCCCCTGTGCCCATCCAGCAGTCAGTGTCTGGACAGCCAGTGGCCCTGATCAGTGTGCAACAGGTGAAAAACAACAACTTGTATTTAGAACTTCACTGCTTTTTACTCGTTTAATTGAATGGTGCACTCCCCCGTTTTTACTTGTCAAAGTTAGTTTAGTAGTCACAGGGAAAACATCTGAACCTGTGAGAACAGTTGTATGATGTCCTCTGTGACTCTGGAGGAGCTTTGTCAAGTCTGAGAAAATTAGAGTGATGTCATTGAGTAATAGTACTCAATTATTCTTTTTTTGAAATCTGTTTCTTCCAAGTGCCCCAGCTTTATGGAAGTACAATACTAAATACTCCTTTACACTACACATCAGCTTGACAATACTGAGTTGTCAAATTGACTGAAATACTTGACAAAAGGGTGAGGGAGGGAGGAAATTTCACTCTACAGATCAGACTGGTGAAGTAACTGTTGTTCAACAACTGTATTGATATATTTTGGTCATTTCTGCCATCGAGCCTGTGAACAATTAAGTTCAGTACAATCTGTTCAGTACAGTCTGTATGAATTTTATTATTTATGAATTTGTTAGAACTCATCGTCTAAGATTAAAGACTAATTGAAGCTTGTCTCTTGTGCAGCCTCTGATGACCACCCCCAAAGGGCCCGGGCTCCCCCAGCACAGCTTCTTCCACACGCCGGTCCCCCTCTCCCCTCTGGCTGCTACAGTCACCGCCGGTGGACACCTGGCCACCAAAACTGTTTACATCCCTCAGAGGAAGCTCGACGTCGCCACCGAGGACTCCTGAAAGGAAACCCTCCGGCGTCTGTGCACATTATGAGTGTATGGGTGTTGTGTTTGTGTTTTTGGGTGGGTGGGTGTATTTTTATTTAGCATTTTACAGTATTCATTACCTCTGAACATTTCACAGCAGCCTCACTGCCTCTGTGCACTAAAGATAGCTGCCATGCAGACTTCGGCTGAGGCCCAGTGGACACGTGGAAATAAGATTTCAAAGCAGATACTCATGAACACTATTGTCGTGCTCATTGCGATGGTGGTTGAAACTGTTTTCCCACTAAATATAATGGAGGAAAGTTAATTTTCTTATTTTATTTGTTTGTTTTTAGTTACTTCTGCTAAAATGGGTGATGTGAGCGCCACATTTTCTTTTTTTGAATCCCCAAAAGTAGTAAAAGTCACATCACTACTATAAAGAACACAAGTCAGACGGACGTTTTTGGCTGAAAGACGAGTTTGATTGGAAACATTATTGATCATTTTGTTAAACCTGGTGAGACGACTTTTGCACATATGTACATGTTAAACTGTTTGCCCTGTTAAAAATTGAATTTTTAAGAAATATGTGAATATTTGTGATTCATTCTAAGACTAATCAGACATTTTGATAAGTTTAATTTATAAGGATGTTACCTGAATTTCTGATGTCCTGCTAAATGTAAAATGTTAAGTGAATTTTAATACATTTTTTAAGAACATCATGTGATGTCGTCTGTGTATTGTCTCCACTGTCACTTCTTTAACAATTGTTAGATTGTAATGAGCACAGACATGAAGGGCTGCTACTCATGAGTTTTAATATATGTAGCGACTTCAACAAACAGTCACTGAGGGACTGAGGTTGGACCTGTTTGTCTGACACGCCAAATCAAAGAATCCACTGAGATTTCAAAGTATAAGTAACAACCTGAGGCACATTTGTCCCGATCAGCAGCTCAACCTCTGCTTCTATCTCAGGCAGACTGACAGGTTTCAAATGAGCCCATCTCTGAAGATCCCTCTGTGTACAGACAAATGCTCCCAAGTATAAGTTTTGGGCAGTTCACAAAAGTTGTCACCTTCTAAACCAGCAACTTCCAGCCCTGAGACAATATGGCTACTCACAACTTTCTCCTGGCCCAAGAGAATATGTGCCTTCTTTCCTGCGAGGCCCAGCTTGTGCATCAATGCCTGCGTGCAAAATACTGCTGAACGTCCTTGATCCAGGAAAGCATATGTGGTCAGGATCTTATTGCCTTTCTTGGACTTAACTTGCACAGGAACAATAGGAAGTTTACAACCATGATCACCAGCCCCAGTTCGCCCACTTGATTCACTCAGCCACCTGTGAACATCCTCTCTGAATCATGACTGTGTTTCATTGTTTATTCTGTTCATCCTCCATGAGTAAAGGAATCAACACCTCATGTGACTAATTAGCACTTTCACAAAGTTGAATTAACTTGTCCATATGAAACTGAACATGGGACGCATTTCCCTTTATTTTCACCAGTGCTTTCATTTCTGGTTTGAGTACTTTCATTTTATTCACAGTGACTTTGTTCATGTTGAAGCTTTTCAGTTTTATGAGCCCAGGCCTTGGCTGTGAGTTTACTTTCCCACGCTCCATTTCAACAGCAGAATTTATTTCACTCATCTCTCTTCCTTCATTTCCTTTTTGATACACATTCGCAGACAGACAGAGAATTCATCCAACAAACACTACGACAGCAGCGGCGTCACAGTGACGTCAGAGACCGAGCGCGGATTCAAATTTCACAGCATGGAGATAAAGCATCGTCAAACATTGCGCTGAGGAATCGAGCCTCCATCACACAGGAAGTCGTTCCCCGTGAACAAACAGTCGATATGCAAGGCGCACTCCTTCCACACACACACACACACACAGCTCACACACGCAGATCCACAGGTGAGCTCACCTGGCTGGAGTTCGCTTACCTGCCGGTCTGATCCCCGACGTTAGTTTAATTTCACCCTGTTGTTCTGGCTCCGTCGGAGGATAATTGACTCATGATGGCGTCGCTGACTCATGATCAAAGTAATCACAGCAATCCAAGAAAAACAAACGACAAAAACTCCAGCGACCCAGCTCAGCCCCTCTCTCCACCTGCCACAAAGAAACGTGAACAGGTGAATATATCACCTTAATGTCCCCGCCCACATCACGTGACCCGCTATCCCTCTGTCCAATATAATCACAAAATAATATCATAACTCTACGCCATAAGAAAATCGTGAAAAATACTCATCAAGTTTCCAGAGCTCATGGTGACATCTCTGAGTCACTTGTTTTGTTTTCCAGTGACCAAAGTTCACCATTTTTCCCTGATGAATGACTTAAATGCTTAATTGATTATGAAGCCACCATTTTTTTTGTTGATCAAATAATCATTTCAAACCAGAACATGTTAGTATCTGGAATCAATAGTTTCATATAAACAATACATCAAATGATAGAAGGAAGACAATATGGGTCTGGCTCATGATGATGTGATGAAGCGACAGTTCACCTCAGCTTTCCTACGTTTGAAAGTGAAGGTTCAGCTCAAGCTGTCGGTGACAAACGCTCTAAAAACCCAGAAGAAAAATAAGAGCTGGATGGATGAATGAAAAGTGAACCAAGTCTGACAAGCTGAGAGAAGCCGCTTCACATCATGTCGGCAGAACGGGAACGAGACTGTTTGCACTCACGTTAATTCCAGATTGTTAAACTGTCATTGCTCTATATGAAATGACATTAGCATTAATGAAACATGTGCACCAAGTCACAAGCTGTCGTTTACAGCTCATTTGGATGATCTGATTGGATGGTCAGCACTGTTATAAAATTTCATACACGCTAAATTAAAATGATGGTTGCTTTGCAGCCATGTTGTCACTTGTTTGTTCTTTCTGCCAAATAATATATGATTAATATATTTCCTACAGTATGTTTTAACTGACACTTATATCTTACTGGAACTGGATCTTTCCATCCAGCACATATTTGTATCGTCTCTTGATGACTCAGCAGCTGATTGGAGACGACGACAGACGCTCTCTTGAAGCCTTGAACTTGAACTCTTGAGTTTGAGTGGGAGATATCTTTCGGTTCAGATGGATGATGAACAAATCAGAGATGTGGGTGGTCACGTGATTTGAATGTTGCATTAAGAGATAAGATAAACCTTTACTCGTCCCTCAGTGGGGAAATTTGCAAATTTGTTTTCAAATGGTTGCAATGATGATAAAGCATTTTGATTTTGGCGACAACATGGCCTCTCAGGGGAATAATTGTCCCACTAGTTGAGGTGATTTTTATCCATCCAACCAACTTGTGTTTTCTTTTGTGACATCTTCATATTCAGACGTGCAGTTGTCAGTTACATGCTCTGAGTTCACCACATTTCACATAAGTAATCCCCCAACATCCCATGTGGACGCCTCCCAGCATGCAGCTGTCAGTCAGAGTTCAGTGATGCCTCAGACTCCAGAACAAATGTCCGACAGCCTGATGTTCAGGCCTCTTTCAGCCTGTGATGAAGGGTCAGAGGGCTTTTCTCTGTCACAAGTTATTTTAGGAGGATAGTTTCACTGAAGCGTCACCGGTGGACCGTGCTGATGGCGAGATGGACGGTATTTAAGCCGCCCATGAACATTCACTGCCACGTTGGGACTGAAGCACAGGCTTGGATTCAAGGTAAGGACTCGTTTTCTTTATGTTAAAGCTTCTTGTTCGTGGATGTGTGAGTCATTATAACACAGGGACAGGGTTGTTTTTGTTGATTTTAGTTTTTACAGGTGGAATTTACTTGATCAGACTTTTTCTTTTTAACTTGAACATAAACACCAGGAGTCAGTTCCACATGAGATCTCTCATTCTCAGTTGTGTTTGACGGAGAGGCAGCTCAGCTTTTGTCCGATGTCTCGGTAAAGCCTCTATTCCTGGAACGTCACATGCCAGTCCTGTGAGGTGGTGGGCAGCTTCTGATATGAGAGGAAACTGGAATGTCAGACAGAGGACTGGGCTGGGCAGCACCGCCACAGCTCCAGGCTTTTCTGATCTGCAGAGAGATCTGCAGCCCTACGTTTGACCCAAAGAAACTATGAGGAATGTAATTGTTGGTGTTCGACAGAGTCAGTAATCTATTGACTGATCACTATTTTTCTCTTTGCTCCTCTAAGATGCCGAACTGGGGCGGAGGTGCCAAGTGTGCAGCCTGTGAGAAGACGGTGTATCACGCCGAGGAGATCCAGTGTAACGGCAGGAGCTTCCACAAGACCTGCTTCATCTGCAGTGAGCAGATTCTTTGTTTCCTGCTCTGGTCCGACAGGGAGAGTCGCGGTGGATCAGATGTTAACACTGTCACTCAGCAGCATCTCTGTACTCTCTTCATACTCTGGATTTGTTTGCTCCCATTTTAATATTCGTCCCATCTTTTCCTTTAGGTGTTCCTTTTCTCTTTCCTCCTGTGTCTCCTTTCTCGTTTTATCCTGTCGTTTTTATTTTCTCCTCTTTCTTTTTTCTTGCTCAATTCCCTTTTTCTTTTCCTTCCATATATTTTTCTAGATTGTCTCCTTGTTTCCTTTCCTTCTTGCTCCTTCTTGTGTGCTTTTTTCCTTGTATCATTTTCTTTTTGCATCCTTACTTTCTTCAATCCCTCTTTTCTTTCCTGCTTCATTTTTTTTCTCCATCTATTCCCTCTTTCTTGCATCATTCCTCTCTTAGTGTTTCTTTTCCCAATGTCTTTCTTTCTTGTCTCATTTCATCTTTTCTTTCCTCTCGTCACTTCTTCTACTCTTCATCCTCCTCACTCACATAGTCTCTGTGCCCTTCTCTCATGTATCACGTTCCAGTCGTTCAACGGCTGCTCTCTGGCTTTGACTTCTCCTGTTTGGCCGAACGTCCTGACCTGAATTTCAGTTGTGGTCCTGTTGCGCTCCAGCCAAAGTTTTCAGGCCATAACCAGACCTCCCAGCTGAGGCCGTCTAATCCACTCAGAGCTGTGCGAGGACCGAGAGAACGGACACCTCATATGTTCACTGTCCTCTGCACAAACACAAACACTCTCCAGCTGGTCGGATGTGAGTGTGTGTGACGGCTGGATGGTTCCAGTGGGAGCTCTGAAAGGCCTCTGCGATAATCTCACCCATCTGCTAAGTGTTCGTCTTTACTCGAGCTTTCATCTCACCTATAAATAGAAACACAAGACATCTGGTTATGTGTAATGTCACCGCTGACTGATAAAACCAGCGAGGTGGCAGCTTTTTTTAACCTCCATGACTCCACCATGACGCTCCCCAGTCTGGACAAACTGAAAGCATTTCACTGTCAGACAATAACTGCTTCAAATGTTTGTTTCTTTCTCACAGTGAGCTGCAGAAAAGGGCTGGACAGCACCACAGTCGCAGCGCACGAGTCTGAGATTTACTGCAAGTCCTGCTACGGCAAGAAATACGGGCCAAAAGGCTACGGATACGGGCAAGGAGCCGGAGCTCTGAGCTCTGATCCTCCCGGACAGAACGAAGACCTGCAGCCTCATGAGTACGTGGTCGCACTGCAGCTGGAGACATGAGTCTGGGCTTTCAGTAAAGGGTCATTTCACCCAAATCACATATAGTCATATAGGTAGTTTGTCTTATGTGCAGAGGTTTTGAGAATTCGAAATTTCTGCCTTCATCATTTTGTGTGATTTGGGTGAACTGAACCTTTATTTATTGGAAGTCAGACTAGTTCATTTCAGCTTTGTTTCTGAACACAGCGACAGAAACAAGTCTATAACTTTAAAAATGTTCTTTACCTTCTACATTAAGAAAAAACAGGAATGTAAAGACAATTCACTTTGACATGAGTAAAATACCAGGGGGGAAGGAAATAGTGAATTTTGGAGAGTGACAGAAATGAATATTCAAAGATAGTGAATACATTAAAGCATATCGGCAGATTAAAAACAAATCTGAAGCCCACCTATCTTTCAAATCCATTCAGCAAACGAAAGTCACAATGACCAGAAATGTCATCATACAATCTTTTTTTTTCTTCTTCTAGCTCTAAACCACAACCAGCTCCTTCAAACTCCAATGCCAGCAAATTTTCCCAGAAGTTTGGAGCTTCAGATCGCTGCCCTCGCTGCTCCAAGGCCGTCTACGCAGCAGAGAAGGTGATGGGAGCAGGGAAGGTGAGGACCGACCTCAGCTTCACTTGTCTTCATGTCAGACTGACAGCGGCCTGAATTCAGACCTCTTAAACAAGACATTCTTCTTGTGTCTTCAATGTTACCGACAATGACTCCACCAAGAGCTTCTGAGAGCCCAAAGAAGATGGTTGTGTGCAATCTAATACTGTATTTATACAGTAACAATAACTGAACCCTGAAATTAAGCTGAACAACTGTGTGTGTGTGTGTGTGTGTGTGTGTGTGTGTGTGTGTGTGCAGCCCTGGCATAAAACCTGTTTCCGCTGTGCCCTGTGTGGAAAAAGCCTGGAGTCGACCACAGTGACAGACAAGGATGGAGAGCTTTACTGTAAAGGTATAGACACACACACACACACACACACACACACAGAGAAAATGTTCAGAAATGAAGAAAATTAACTTAAATCAAATTATTGTTTCTCTCTTCAGTTTGCTACGCCAAGAACTTTGGCCCGAAAGGATTTGGACTGGGGAACGCCGCCATGTTGGAGGAACGACAGTGAACATTTCTGGTTTTACAAAACCTCGAACAGCAGCTGTTTCCAGTGGAGACTCAGCTTTTACTTTTACACTGGATGATGTTTGTAAGACATGAGAGACGCCATTTTGGGTGTTAAACTCCAGGGCAGGTAAAATAACAGCAGAGTCAATCAGCAATATATCTTGACAGTTGGGTAAAATGTTGGTTTAAAATTCAAAAATAATAGTTCATGAGTACAAAATAAAAGCATTTTGTTACCTTGTATCCTGAATGAGTTTATTGATAAAACAATTACAACAAAATTGCAATAAAGCATTTAAATACAGTCTGGGATGTCTGTCTTTCTTGTACCTCACACACAGAAAAGAGCTGAACTACACTGATTTTAGATCGTCCTTTTATTTGTGTGACTAATTATACTGTTGATGGTTACAACTGCAAAAACAAGTTGCCCAACCCTGGTTATAATACATCACTTCCTGCTGTGAGAAGACAATGAGCAGCGCCTCATCTCATTTAAGTTAATTATTAATATAATCTTATTTGCATTCGTAAATAATTCTATGCAATAATTAATTAGAATCATCAAGGCAACAAGTGATGAACAACATGTTAATTTCTCCCAAACGATTATGTGTGAGCAGCCGAGCAGAGCGGGACGGAATTAGATGCTTCTGTCAGAGTTGAATTAGAGCCGTTATCAGACTCGCTCTATTAAATTAGAAGAGATGATGGCAAACAGAGGGAAACATCCACAGAGCCAGAGTCTCTCCAACAGAAGACTGTTCATTACAGTTTGTACATTTAGGTATCAGTGAAAACCTGCTGATACTTTCTGCCTTCACTCCAACAGTGAAAAACATCCAAGGTGCATGCATCTACTGTCTCCTCTTACAATAGGCAGGTGTGAAAAAATGCTATAAACTACGAATGCTTTCAAGAATAAAAATGATAATTGTTTATTCTTATCAATTTACAAAATGATAAGTGAATGAACAAAAGAAAAATCAAAGTTACTGGTTAATACCTAAAACTTTTGCACGGTACTGTATGTACATATCAATATTGAGCTGTCGTTGTAGTTTAGAAGACATGTTTTCTACCAAATCAAGAACTGTGCAGCATCTACTGTGTCTGTCCTCTTTGTCCTTCAAAATGTCCTTTCAGACCAGGAAGTGGCAAGTTGCTGCCTCTTTTCATTTCACAGAGCCTGGTGGAACTCAGCCCGTCAGAAGCCGCACACGAGAACAAATGAGACTGTCACCATCACAAATTCTCCCATTTTCCTCACTGCCACTTTAATCGTCAGCCTATTGCAGCTGGATGAAGAGCAGACGTCTGACTTAAAGCTGCACTACTTGATCTATTGGCCAGTAGGGGGCAGCAGAGCTCCACAAGCTGAAAAACCTGTTTCAGCATCGAGCAGACACAGAGCAAAATTATCATTAATACAAAGTGTATATGAGATGTATTAATATAACTTAAATGAATGAACAGTTAATGTTGTTGATCTCAAAGACGAGACTCCACCTGTGCTCCAACAGTCTGAGGCTTCACACCTTCATCAGCAGAAAGTCTGTCACGTCATCAGTCAACTTCCTGTTTGGAACGGTGTGTGCACACATGTGATCCGGCACAAAGTCTGTCTATAAACATATAAAAGGTTATCCTGAGCTTTTGCTGAAAACATCTTCCTGCTGCTGCTGAAAACTATTGAGAGCTGTGAACTGAACCTTGCAGTAAATGCCAACAGCCTGGACATGTATGAGCCTGACTGCAGTGAGTCCACACAGAGGAAGTTAAAAGACAGGCACAACATTGCTTTATTGAAGTACTATAGTGGTCATTCATTAGTAAACACATGCAACTCTTACAAAAGTCAAAAAACCAACTGTTTACATTTACAAACATCCTTTTTTCCCCAGAACAGATAATAAAAAATAGGCTTGATGTGCTCATAAAAAAACATCTCAAAACTTCAATTACAACTCTGGCCTTCAAAAGGTTTATGAACCTTACCCAAATTTAAACATCTGTGATTTTCATTTCACTTACATTGGTCAAGTATAAGGCAGCAGCAGTCTGTACAAAGAGCAACCGAATCAAAGGAAATCTACGCGATGTTTTGCTTTTCCCCCCAACTTCTCATGTCGTCTCTCTTCACAAGGAGCCGACCAGTTAAAAAAATAAATAAATACACTTTGTGCTTTTGGTCCAGAACCACTGTAAGAGTCTGACCCTTGACCCTGAGCAGGGGGCGGCGGGGGAGGTCAGACCATGTCGGTGTGTCCGAACATGGTCTGGTCGCGGCCGGGCGGGAACTGCTGCGTCCAGTCGATGACGGCCGGTTTGAAGAGGCCGCAACAACGCAGCTGGAAGAAGGAGACCAGGTTCCGCACCACACCCAGACTGCAGAGAGACAATCAGAGACGAGTCAGGACTTCCTCTTTTCTTACATTAGCATATTTGTATTTTTAGATTGTTTTACTATGTGGGAAAGAACTGCTCGTGTGTTTGCCTCAAACTGCACCTTGAGACAAATTATTTTGAGTTTAACTGAATTAAATCGCACTGAAAGAGTAAAAGAGATGGATGAATAGAAATTCAATTCTTCACCACTTAAAGTCAACAACCCACAATTTGAAATGTGTGCAGTTTCTTTTGGTCTGGAAATTCCAACCAGGTTTACCATTATTTGGATGAGTTTTAAACTTCTGTCAAATCCTCACAAACATTTCCACAAAAAATATTAAGTTGGAGGATTGCCTTTTATATTTTCCACTCTGCACTGCACTTTCCTTCACATGAAACAGTTTCATTCATAACCACCAGCTTCAGCCCAGAAAAAAATAAAAATAAATCAAAACCTTAACCTCATCGAACCAGATTTAATGCAGATATATTCATGTCTGAGGGTCTTTCTTTCCCCTGAAGTCTACGCTCCAGTCAGAGCTCCATCAGTTCAATTCTCAGCAAACAAGTTCTAACCTCATACAAAATGAATCATCTCTAACTGGATGCCTCAAAGTTCTCATTCGACTCACTGCAACTGAGCTTAAGTCAACACTAAGAACAACTGCATACTGCATCAAAATTTTTCAAATAAGCCATTTTGGGCTTCAATAATCACAACAAAGCTCTGTATGTTCCTGACAGGCCTGATTGTTCTTTTAGCCAAATGCACAATTTCATTCAGAGGCAAATTTGAAAAATATCTAAGATGTAGCTCAGGTTTCGTGTTACTGAATTTTCCAGATACAATCTCATATTATTTTGATCCGATTTGTGCTGAGATACATTGAGAACAAGTAGTTATATGGTAAAAGAGCCACTTAATACATTTTCATATGCAGGCTTGCAGTTTTCAGCATCACTTTGCACATCTAGTTCACAAACTTCTCAGAGGATGTTTGCAAACATCAGCTTCATGTTCAGTTTAAGTCCTGATTTTCCACAGAGACTAATGTCATGTTTGGCTCAGTGCTATCAGTAATGAATCAGGGCTAATGTACAGTGAGATGTTCATTAATGCACAAGACCTTGACTTAAAAGCATAAAGCTCTTCCTGCCTCATAATTACAACACAGCCATTAACTGAAGACATTAAATACTGACTGACCAACTGAAATATAGGACAAAGCATTATAGAGCTGTGTGTCAAATAAATGCAACTTTAAAAGACTGCGATGTGCAAAGAAGGTTGTAGTCAAGCCATAATTTGGATGCCAAAGACAATAAAAAAAGATAAAGAAACTAATTCTGCAGACATTCAGCTGCAGTGCACTAAATGATGACGTCACCAATATCAACTCACTTGTACGGATTCTGTCTCAGGGAGACGGATTGTCGGAGTTTCCTCTGGTGGAGTGTCAGGTTCGTCCGCTCTGCTGTGGTCAGTCCCAGGAAGGCAATCTGCTCCCACACAAAGGAAACACATCAGTCATCACAGGGACAAACGAGACACTTGTTGTGTGTTTAAACACAGCAGATCAGTAGACTGGAAACACGACTTTTCATGCACTGGCTCGACAGGTTTGACAACTTCTACCACATCCAACCCAACTCCCACAGAAACGAAGCTGGTATAATTCCATGACTGGACAGTTAAAGGGATTAAAAGTCAGGTGTCAATACAGGGGGATGAAATAAAAACAATTTCTAATGCTTCATGCAAGAAATGTGGAAAGAACGTTTTTGGAAAATTCTGCCTGATTTCTTCAAAGAGACTCATCTATAACATTACTTGACAGTCATTATTTTTAATTTTTAATTTTTTATAGGCAGAGACAGAAAACACTGGTTGGACAATCTGTGAGTCGTAGAAAGTGTTGAACAGACTCCAGCAGCTCATCACCTGGTAGAGCTGCAGCACCAGGCTCAAGCCGGACCAGCAGGTGTGATAGAAGGCCACCAGGAAGACGCTGAGCAGCCAGGGGGAGCAGCTGACCAGGGCCGAGAGCACGGCCCACAGACCCTGCTCCTCATACTTCAGCACACAGTGAGTGGACCAGTCTGAAGGGCGACACAGAGCACAGACACGTGTGTTCAGTGTAAATGTAAAACTGTGTCATGTACTGTTATTACAACATATGTACGGTCACTCACACATGAGACAACCGTAGAACATCCAGGCCCCCATCATCATGAGGCAGAACAGGAAGAGGACGAAGTAGTGGTGGTTCCTCGCACCTGGAAGACAACAAATGAGAGCCATCTTAGCTCGGTCATCATAATAACATGTCACATACTAATCAGTCAAACCGCACCCGTAACATCCTCAGATGGATATTTAAAGTTAAAAACTAAGTAACAATGACAGTAACTGACGGTCAATGACTTATTTTACTCGACTGTCATTTTCAACTTCTGCCAATGAACGTGTATTCGTGATTTGCTTACAAATAATCTCATAACATGCTGGAACTTTTTTATGTTTCTGTTATTTCCAAAACACATTTAAACAATTATGTGTAAAAGAAAAGAACTTGCTTCAACAGAACATATCACTTTTTAATTACGTCCTCCAAGGAGTTCATTGTCTGGTTTCTTAGCTAAATTATTGTGAAATTTTTAAAATCTAAATCTGGTGGAAAGGATTGATGTTACAGTGCGTCGTACCGATGCAGCTGTTGGTCCACATAGAATGATGGTCCTGCTTCGCCACACAGGCATCACAGGAGAAGCAGTGGTTTGTTCTCATTGGTTTCTTTGTCTGTGAACAAAGGAGTTCATAACAGTATGAGCTTTCACTGTTTGTGTTAATGGAAAAGTGTTAAAAAAAAAAAAAAGTGAAGGTTTTGTGTTTAAACCTCACCATGCAAGAAGTGCAGAATATTCTGGGATCCAGACAGCCGGCTTCAGCCAACACCAACACATTCTGAGGACACAAACAAACACTTCAGTGGATAAAACATTTACATGTGAGATCATTTCATTTAGTGTCTGATTTTAATGGCCCTCCCACCATTTTCTTCTCTTCCTCAGTTGCCTTGACGAAGCCGGGGTCGGTCCTGCAGGTGCGGAGGTAGTAGTACAGCAGAGCAGTGGCATTCAGAGTGAACAGGACCTGAACTGTGGCGCTGGGCCCATGTGGGGTCAAAGGTTAAGAAACTCTTCATTCATCAGCTTGATTGAAAGGCTTAAATATTAAACATGATACCAAACTGACGAAAATCAGCTGCGAAGTTTACTGACTACTGATCACAGTAAAGACTTCACTGCACTTAAATCCAGCAGTCACATCTCTGTCACTTCCTGTTTCTCTGATCATGATGATAAAACTTGGGTGAAGTGTCTCTGTCATTATGTCAACAATGAACAAACCCTCAGAACCTCTTACAGTGTAAGACAGAGAATCTGCATTGCATTCTGGTCTATTTCCTCCTCCTGTGAATTTAGAAATTGGTCTCTGAGCATCACCTTGCCAGTCAGCTCAAGAGACAACTCCTTACTGACTGATTCTGATTGACTGATACGGTGTATGATTGAATGCTAGTGCGGGACTGAAATCCACTGTGGCTCCTGCAAATGTGTGTGTGACCAGTCCTCCAGAGGTGAGAGAGACACCTGACCTACGACAAGACAAACCCTGACTTGCCGGGAACATCACACATAGCCGTCTTGTAACTGTTTGAGGGTGTCATTTTCTCCGAAGAAAGGATATCTGGCACGAACCAGAGGCACCAGGTGACGAGCATCCAGAAGACTGAGGCCATGAGAGACGTAGCAGGAAGGAGAGAATGAAAGGTTGGACTTGGGAAGTTCCTGTTGTGACACAAACATCTCTTATTAAAAGACAAACAACACACAGAGGGAGTAGATGAGTAGGTGTTTCTCGTTTCACTCAGAGCAGCTCAGTGGGAATGAGTCCTCACCTTGTGGCCACATTGATCACACCTATCACACAGGCCAGCAGGATCCCTTTGAGCAACCAGGACTCGGAGTTCATGTCAACAATGGCGCCCACACTTCCAAACAGAGCAGTGCAGAGCAAGAACTGAAGAAAGACCTGGAAGAAGCAAACAGGAGGGTGTTTCTACAGATGACTGGGCTTTGTTTCATGTGTCACCAGCAGCTTTAGGTTTGTAATTTGCGGTCGTCGGTGTCTGTCTACCCTGTATCTGTTGATGATGCGCAGGCAGCGTGAGTTGGAGCGAATCCTCTCCTGTTTGATGTGATTGAGCATGTGGATGAGCAGCGGGCTGTGCACCTGGTGGGCCAAGTCGATGGGCGTGTGACCCTGAAGAAGAAGCATTAAGAAACACCACCAAGACAAGCATAAATATTGATTCAATTCAAAATGGAAGGCGACAACAAGTGTTTAATGGGCTGCTTTTAAACACACGGTGACTAACTGAACTGATGGATCACCCTGTTTCCATGTGAGGAGCAAACGCTCAGACTGAACCTGCGTCTCCACCTGACATGTTTTCTGCTCCTTCTCCCTCATTAATAAATCCCCAATTATGAAATATTTTTTTATTTCAAAAGTTTAACTGCTGGACACAGTTAGTTCACAGTCTCTGTGAGTGTGCACTAGACGTTTCAAGTTTCCACCTCACACTCATTTAAGAACTCTCACACTCTGAACCACAACTGACTGGTTGATACGTGTTAAACTCAAATTTAAGGTCAAACACACACATCATCCTGCACAGTGAAGGTAACAATAAGTCAAACTCATGTTTGAGTGGAAGGAACTTTTAAGTCTCGGTCTGTCTTTCACCACAACTGTCAAAACTGTCAAATTAAACCAATGCATTTGAGACAATGATTACAATAGCTATTTCAAATAAGAGTAGAAAACTAAGAAACCTTACATGTCCCCAACATTTCACACTCACAACAAAGTGCAAAACAGATTCACTTCTGATACCAGTTCACACGTCCACTTTTTCTTAGCTTGCTAAACGTCCAGATTTTCTTTTGTGCAGAGGGAAGTCGTTTGCTGGCGACTGAAACCACCACTATAAGACTTATTACTTTGGCAGTATGAGTTTTGTGAAGCTCACGTTGATGTTCTCTGCGTCCACACTGGCTCCAGCCTCCAGCAGGATGTGGGCGGCGTCTACGTTTCCTGCCAGCACGGCGCAGTGCAGCGGAGTGTTTCTGTTCACTTTGTCCACAGCACTCACAGAGGCATTATTTTTGATTAAGAAGTTTGTGGGTTCAGGCCTAGAACAGAAGAACAATGTGTGCTGTTTATTTTTTAACATCATCTTTAGACACTAATGTCAGGAGGCCGTGAATTAACTTCAGGTTTGTATTAGATAATTAATACTTACAACTACAGACTCAAACTAGGATTAAAATATCATTCTGGAGACACTGTGGTCTGTTTGTATCTCCAAAGAACTATTTATTTTAGGCAGCACACATTATGCACATCTTTTCTAATTTGTAAAGGTTTCTCCTAAATTTAACACACTGTAAATTCAAATTCTTACATTTAAAAGGCAATTTTCTCTGATGAAGGCAAAGAAGATCAAAAGCTGTATCCCAGGAAAGCAAAACACTGTGTTCTCTGATCATACACCACTGCTTATTAATACACTATGATTTCATACAAAACGTGTGGGCAGGGAACGTGTGCATTTAAAAAATCATCACAGAAATTACCCAATGATCTTCTGGGCTGCTAACATCAGCGGTGTCTGTCCATTACAATCAGGCCCATCGACTTCCTGTTGGCAAATGAGATGATCAACAACCAGGAAAATAAACAGGTGCAAAAAGAAAACATTGTTGAGCGAAATAAAGGTGTCACAGAGAGGAAAGGGTCAAATATAGAGTCTGACCTGTCCCTTTGCCATGAGATAAGCTGCTATGGCCATGTGCTGGAAGAGGATGGCGAGGTGGAGAGCACGGTAACCTTCTCCGTCTGCGACGGAGGGATCTGCTCCATATCTCATCAGCTGGATCACCATGGTGAGGTGGCCCTGCCTCATCAGTGACAAAAGCCACAAACAGCTTTACAAAGGAAGCACTGAACTAACCATGTTTCAAAACAAGTCACCATATCAGCCTGCAGAAAGAACTTTGGCCAGACAGAAACAAAATGCATGATTCGTCTGATGTATAATTTTTACTGGAACAGTTGTGATACGGTTATGTATTCTATGTAAAGACATACTACCAAAGAACATAATCTCAATAGGTTTGAGTATCAGGACCAGTTCTCATAACTTTTAATTCGGTTCTAATTGAGAATCCATTGGAGATGTGCTTTTTGAATCTGGGGGTTAAAGCAAAGATTAGATATGTGTTTCTCTCTGCATCATTGGTCACATGTGGGTCAACATGTATTTATATGTCTTTACTTTACAGATGTTTTTAGCTGTAGCCTAAAGCTGCTGAAAATAAATATTTGTTTTTAACATTTCTTTTGATCGATAAATGATATGAAAACAGCTGAACCAGGATAAAATAACTGCAGTGCTTAATCCCTTCATGGTCACTCAGTCACCTTATGGCCCAGTGAAGAGGAGTAGAGTTCAGGTCTCCTCCAAGCTGGTCAACTATCGCCCCTTTAGAAAGATAATACCTGTCAGGAAACAGCAGGGAAGATACCGAGAGCAAATCAGTGTCAACAGTTCAGATCGTGTTGTGTTTCATTTCCGTTCTCTCTATTTGTTGTTTTGATGTTTTTTGAGAAGCAGTTTATTACGGCTCGAGGCAACATGCTTCATCTAAGAACCTTCTGACAATGAAAAATACAATCAGTGAAGTCCCTGAGGAAGGACTGACTGCACTGAGGCTGTTCGTTTTTAAAATGATGTTCAACTGAGAACAGCAACACGAAACCATTTACATTTTCTTTAGTTTGTGAGTGAAATAACTTTAAATCATGTTATTTATGTTCACTTACAGGAGCCATTTTGACTGAAAACAGATTAAATAATTGAAATAACTTCAATAGATCTTTAATACAAGGGCCCTGGACGTATCAACAAACTGCCTCTCATTCACCTGAGCATAGTGTCTACAGTACAGTGTTTTCCCGACTTTCACTTGTGAGTGATAAAGAACTGCTGCTCAGACCAGGAAGCCTCTGTGTTTAAATGTGGTGAGTAACCTGCCGTGGAACATTTTAGATGCATAAATAACAGGTTCCTCAGGTCTCTCTGGTGAGTCAGCTGCAATGAGACAGAAGTGATATCTGCAGATCTTACTTGACCAGCTCTGAGCGGTTGTTGATGGCGGCCCAGTGCAGCAGAGTGACGTTCTCTTTGTCCGGCTGCCTGACGTCATATCCTGCTTCCACCAGCTCCTTACAGCGCTCAAGGATACCGAACCTGACGGGATCACACGGAGAAAAACACTTTATGAACACACCAATAAGAATAACGATCAGACAAATGCTTTAGCATGAACACTGCTCTAAAACATAAAACACAGAACCCTGAATAAAATGAACAAAACTACAGATAAAGCAAGGACAAATTTTCAACCATAAGCCACTTGACAGGAAAGTAGAAAATCAAGTTAATTTAGTTTCAGACTCTGTGAAAAATATTTGCACACACAGTTCCCACTGTACTGACAGATGGAGAGATGAACGGACAGATAGGAGCAGCTCTGCAGAGTCTTTTCCTTTTTTCCTTATCTTACAAGAAGAGTGACCTTTGCTCTGCCTCGCCTCAACTCACAGATCAGTTAGCAAAAACAGCTCAGTTACTTTTCCTGCTGTGTACTGATCTCGACGAGGGCACAATGACTTTACTTTACTTTTTTCTCTCTAAATTGCTTCAAACTTTACATAAAAAATTAATCATCAGCCTCTGGCTGCTAATTAAACACAGAGCTCTGAAAGCCTTTGCACATTCCCTGAGTTCTGTTGTGCAACTCCTGTGCAAATATATTGATCAAACACTTGTCAGAGGCGGATAGTCACTGTGAAGAAACAAGGCATGTAGCAATTTCTGTGCTATATAGTTGTAAAATATTTGAAACTACTGCAGGACAAAACTCCAACATGCATAAGGATCAGGGTAAGTGACATACTTTCATAGTTGCAGTGGTGAATCATTCATTTAGCATGAAGCATCTAAATTATATCTTGTTACATTCAGAGTAAAACTATTAAAGCAAAACGTAAAGTAAACTATTTGATCTTGAATACTGACACAAAATTTTACATGTACCAAGTTTGACAGGAGCATCTGCAACCTTAGATTATTAAAACTCGGGTCATACTTTTGTCAGTTGGGCCATAATTTCCAACAGTAATAATAACAAGAATAAGAAGAGATTACAACTTAAAATGATCACAGAGTAACATTAATCTGCTTATTCACTTTCTTTGACAATTATGGTTTTGCATGAAATGGAAGTACACATTAACATGTCCATCAGTGGACTCAGAGCTAATGTTCTATCACTTACTGTGATGCCTTCACTATGTCCCACGTGCTGCTGTCGTCCATGTGCGAGCGTTTCTTCGGCTGCTGACTGAGGTTCATCACCTGATCTGTACTTTTGCTGAACTGTCCGTGAAAACCTGTCATGAAGGGATGCGCCGCTCTCGGCCCGTGACTGTGAGAATGACCCGCATGTCCGTGGTGACAGCTGTCATGCATGTGGCCGTGACCCTAGAACACATACATAAGAAACAAAACACAGATTTGGTCCAAAGTGGTCGATGTGGAAACAGGAGCTTTAGTGATTGAAGTCAGTCACACAGACTCCTGAGACCTCGAAGAGACGAAAGCTGAATGATGAAACTATTTGAGGAAGCATGAAGATGAGCAACTTCACCACGTCGAGCCCGGCCAAGGACCACTGTTGCATGTCTTCCCCCTTCTCTCCCCCCTCATTTCCTGACAGCTCTTACTGTCTCTTATCTAATAACGACCAACACGTCCCAAAATACTTTAAAGCACCAACACCAGATGGCCATTTTTTTAAGATCTTAAACTTTCATGATTCGGTCCAAAACATTTAACTATTAACTATTTGTTTCAGGACTAAACTTTAATGCAAGACCATCAAATACACAGTGGGTTAGTGTCTACACTGTAGTCTTGTGTTCTTTTTGTGTCTGTTTTATGCATCATTTACTGAACCCTGATGGCATCTTTATGGGTTTGGGATAATGTGACAGACATCACATTATGTAGAAAACAAATAATCGGTTAATCAAAAACAAAAAGATCGGACAGATTATTGATAATGAAAATAGCTGTCAGTTGGTTTGAAGAAGATAAGATAAACCTTTATTCATCCCACAGTGGGGAAATTCACACTTTTTTTAAAGATAATAAAGAAGATGCAAAGAAGAAGATCCATTTTACCCAGACCTAAAGAGCTGACTGTGATAAACATTGCACATGTTTTGGAGATGAAAACAGGAATATGTAATAGTTGGAGAGCTACTGGAGGAATATTACTGTGTCTCTACTATCATGGATGTGAGTTAATGGGTTAATCTCATAATCTGGGTTGAACTTCTCCTTCACCACAGCAGCTGCACCTGGATGCTGTTCTCCATCCTCTGACATAAATTCTCTGGGTGTTACTTGTTGTCTGTTGTTGCTGATGGACTCAGATTATGATCCAGACAGATGGCTCATTTAACAACATGTGGCAGAAACAAACCGCTGTCTGGAATAAACACATGTGGATTTAGATGAACACATGCAGCTAAAGATCAGACAAATATTCAGTTAAACTGTGACAGAGGATTATGGGTTTTTTATAACAGGTGATGGTAAGAAAGGTAACTGCGCAATGAAATGGTTAAACACACGTTAGCTGTCAAAGACTAATCAAACAGACTTTCTGCACCTTTACATGAACAACACGAGCTAACAACACAAGCTAACAACACGAGCTAACAACACAAGCTAACAACATAAGCTAACGACACGAGCTAAAGCTGACAGCTGTGGTTCAGCACAGATTAGCTAGCTAACAGGTAACTAGCATCAGGCTAACTACGCCCACTGACGCCAACAGTCTGACTGACAGTTGACTCGTCTGTGTCGGCAGCTTCGTCCACGTTTCCCCCGCTGACCGATGCTAACAGCTAGCATGAAGCTAACAAACAACCTGCCGAGACAATATGAGGACACACTGCACCTGTCGTGTCTCCACCGGGTGAGACAGCGACCCGACAACAGCAGAAGAAGCTCATAAACATGCAGACTTACGCCATCGTCCTCGTTCCAGCTCATCTTGTTGTGAAGGAATGAGGCGGAAGTTCCTGCAGCTGCGCAGACCGGAAACAATGCGATGCTTCCGCTTTTTCAAAGTAAAAGTCGTGAGGACGCATTTGAATCAGGAAGCGTTTGATGAAACTGCAGGAAGATAGATTCATATATTATTTAGAAGCTAATTAAAAACCCATAAACATGCCTACATAATGCAGAGGCCTTTGGTGCAGCTGGTGCATGCAACATATGTTATGCAAAGATGGAGATGAATCAAAAATGAGCTGATGGGACAAAGTGATCTGCAGCAATTTTGTTGATTGATTAAATAATTAAGTTTTAAAAAGCCATACATTCTTTTTCATAGAGTGTTGATCAAACATTTATTGATGGGATTTGGGATAATGTGACAGACATTTTTCACATTTTCTGAAACTTTATAGATGAACCAAATGGGTTTTTTTTTTTTAAAAAAGAGAGATAAATTGATAATGAAAATAATTGTGAGTTGCAGTTCCAAGACAAGTCAGTATACTATGACATTGATCCCCAAGACATGTCTACACATGTGTCTTATGTAAGCATAGTCAGATTAATGTTAGGGCCCAAAATGAGTTGGTGAGTTGGGATATTAGATCAGAATTACAATCAGCCTTTACTGGCCAGGTTCGTGTACACACAGTTCATGGTGTGCAGATACAAGGAAGTGAGGTGACGCAGGTTTGAATGCAGGGTTGTCAAAGTGCATTTAAATATTCAAATATGCATCACATTCAACATAACATGAGATGAAAGACGTCTTTTCATGTTTCCTTGTTAATGATTTGTGTTGTGTGTGTGGTTTCTGCTTTTTGTGTTGTAAAAATCTTGTAGAAGGCCTCACAGAAGAGTCTCGTAGCATTAGATTAATGTGTATAGTTTTACATAATAATAACTTATCCACTGCTGCTTTACTTATTACTATAATAAACAGTTATTTTATTTTGAAGGCAAACATGAGCAAGAAATCTTCTCTGGAGTCATTTTTATTTCCTTGATTCATTTTTCTTTACTCTCTTTTCTTCTTCCTGGAAATTAAACAATGATTTTTATTGGATTATTGTTTGCAACATTCAGTTGAAAACTCTTCAATGGAAATGCAAAAAAAAAAAAAAAAAAAATAAAAATTTGCTTTGGTTGGAGGAAACAACTCATTCATACAATACATTCATCAGAGACATGTTGGATTTTGAACTGTCCTGAAATAAATCAGTCTGATTTTTATGATACATTTTCACTGTGGAAACATGCTTTGGTATTCAGACATTAGAGTTATAATATATTTCTGCTGTGTTTTTATTGTATGAAACGCAATGTAGCTGAGATCCACACTTGGACTCAAGGGCCTCTGCACTTAAGTAGAGTACTTGAGTAAATATACTTAGTTACATTCCAGCACTGGACGAAGAACTTTGGCCTTAATCATACCTTGCACTTCAAGGTGAGTAGCAGTAGATGGCGCCATTGTTCAATCCATGAACAGAAGGACTTCTGTCTGCAGGCTGCAGATGACTGTTGTGTTGACTGTCTTTATACAGATAAGATCATGCACAAGTTAATTTAGTTATGATTCTGGAGAGTAACAAATAATAGATAATAGTAAATTATGGTAGATAATTAATCACAGTGAAAATTAAATCTGTTTTAATTGTCATGTTAATGTTGAATGGGGATGTCGACTAATTGGAAAAGTCTGCACTGTGCTCCCAAGCCTCTGAATCCTCATTTCTATAGAATACATGAGTCAAACTAACACCTGCCTCAAAGGCAAACATCAAACACGCTGTAGTGAGCTCTGCAGTAAACACTGGTGTCTAAAGAGAGCTGTGCAAACAAACCACATCCAGGTTAGAGTGCAAGTGTTGCTGTCTTTGTCAAGGCAGCAAAGTTTTTATAGCTTCTCAAAGAGATTTATTTTCAGTGTGACTACACTGGTGAAATACTAAATAAATAATATTAAATGTAAAACATAAACCAGAATTTGCAAATGCAAATGAACTGTGATGACTGACCACAGTTTTGCAAAGTTTCACAGTCAACTTTCACAGTCTTTTGTTGCTCCTGTCCCAACTTGTTTGAAACATGTTGCTGCATCAAATTCAGAAGAAGCAGATATTTACAAAAATCAATGAAGCTGATGAGGTCAAACATGAAATTTTTGCATCCCCACTTTTCTGGAATCATGCTGTATTCGTGAACTTGAGATGCAGTTACTGGTTTCATACATCTTCTTGTGATCACTGATCCAAGCAGAATCACTGATACAAAAACCAAAAATAACATGTATGTGTGATGTGCATGACCCCGATCAGAGTTTTTCTTTGTAAGATCAGGGGACGTGTGCTTGTTGAACCTTGATAACCTCGACTTTAGCTTTTTGTAATTGGCCATTTGTCTATTCAACATGATGTTTCTGTTGGTTTTGTGATAGTTAATTAAAGCTTGTCACATTTTTTGTTTGCTTTTTTTCCTCTTTGTAAAATCTTCTGAGACTTGCTCTTGATATAACACAGACTTCATTTTTAATTACAGCACACACTTATGGGGAAAAAATAAGTAGTTCATGTGTGAAGTGCTAGTTTTTATTGTTTCTTGGTTCATTTTAATGGGATAAAAGACACTTTAAAAACACTTTCTTGTTGATCTGTGCCACCTTGATTATTCAAATTTGCATCTTTTTTTCCAAATTTCCCAAAAAGTACATTTATATTAATTTAATTTCCAGCTAAAATACATGAAACGCACGCAGCGTAGATACTGGAGAGCAGCTTGAGTGCATGTGCCAAGCAGAAGCAATCGAGCTGTCGGGAGGAAGTCATAACAGTGAAGAGGACTAAGGGTCAAGATTACTATCGTTTGCATGAGGACGCGAGAGTCGACGCTAAATGAAAAGGAATTACAGTATTTTTATGAAAGGAAAAGGAGGATCACACGTTGTCAGCAACACATGTCCAGCTTCTACCTTTGGTTGGAGTCCATATCCTCCAAGCAGGAGACGCAGGGGTCATGAAAATAGAGCGATTAAGGAAGCGAGGCCGTCCAATGAAAACATGTAGAGGATGTGTGTTTCACAGCTGATAGAGCAGCGGAGCGAAGCTGCATGAGCGGACTTTGCTCCCATTAAAGCCTGTGTGGAATTTAATATGACTGATATGTGTGAAAGCTTCATATCTCCAGTTTGGGATATTTGTGCTGCTTTTGTCAGGTTGTGAACAAGAAACCAACATTAATGAACAAACTTGTCATGAAGTCTTGAAGTTGAACAAAAGCTTTTCTTATCTCCTGAACAGCTGACATTTTGCAGAATGATTCACTGATCTTCACATTGACGCAGACTTCATACAGATCAACACATGATTATACATGCAAATATCTTAAAAGCTGCATTTAGGATTTGCACAAACAAATCAGTTGCACAGTTTCTTGAAGTCAGTTGTCAGTGTCAGAAATCAGCAGATGTGTCAGCAACGTCTTCTTCTTCTCCAGTTGCATGGTTGGGTCCTTATAACTGCCATCATCAACTTATTGCCATTGGGTGTGCCGAGCTGCTACCGGAGGCGTCCTCAGACCTGCCTCGCTCAAAAAGTCAATCAACGAAAAAACGAACCAATACACACAAATCTACATAAAAATTATACAAGCAAACAGATATGAACACAGATTAATGTGAGCTTTATAAAACAGTCTGTTGTGCCCTACGAGGAAAACATCAGGGCAAAAGCCATGAGTCATTGTAGTACAAATCACAGCCTCAGAAAAATGTTCTACAAGTTGTTACAGGAAAGAAGTCAGGTCACATTCCTCATTTAAATTGGCCGAATAACATTAGCTTTCTAAATTACCACCTCCGCACGGTTGGACACACTCGACTTAGGAAACACAAGAGAGAGAAGCTGAAAACACAACACTTGATAAAGGTGTTACAGCGAACGTGTCAGCAAATGATTGGTCATTTACAGAGCCAATTAAGACGAATGCTATAATCTCACTGGAGTTTTGTTTGCGTCCATCCGGTGAATATAAGTAATATTAACTCTCTTTTAGCTCTGGTTTGATCTCAGCTGAGAAAAACATCTGTCTGTCACCGAACCTTACAGGAAATGTGTGAAACGAAAGCAATGAGCTGAAAGAGGCTAAAAAACAATTCCCTGTGTCACCAAGACTGACAACTTTTACATGACATAGTGATTTGATTCGTTGCTAATATTAACATATTGCTTGGTGCCAGTTTAAGAAGACAAACCTTAACGTTGTTTCCCTTTATGAGATAAAAATCAAAGGGGTTTGTAATTTTCGAGATGGATCACTGTTACTTGAGAGCACATCTCACCCTGAACCCGACACCGGACTGTTTTCTCATAATGACAAGGAATAAATCATCGACATGCCGAGCATCCCGCCGCGCTCACGCCGAGCTCTGCGCAGACTCTCCAGAGATGCTCGCAGATATGAAAGTGAGAAGACCCCAGCTGATGGAAGTTAATTATGGTAATAAAGCGCGGCGGCCGGTGGGACCGAACGTTCAGCTCTGCCTGTTGTGGCTGTCGGACTCTCGGCTGTTGCCTCATGAAACAAAGAAGGAAGAAGCATCTTAATGTTGTTCTGTTGTTTTTGAGAAGATGAGAGTGAACATCAGAAAATCCTGAAAACACATCTGTCCACTTCAGTTTCCTTGGGATGAATCACTAAAGTGCATCTTATCTTTTCTTCACAATAGTTCCTAAAAACAGCTTCTGGTGTAAATGACGTGAGATTTGAAGCTTCCACGATCTTTATACCAGAAAATGTCTCCGTAATAGAAAACATCAATCAGGCAAGAGTCAATAAATGAAGCCAGAAAATCCAAAACAAAAAGCAACAGTTTTCTTTCTAGTTTCAGATTCATGTTTCTCTGCTTCACATTGTGCGTCACCCAACACCAACCTGAGTCAACATGGATCAACTCATTCATTTCAAATGCCAAAATTGGCCCAAGTTATACGAACAGACTCACATTGCTTAATAAGAATAGTTATGTAATCAGTAACATTCAAGCAAATTCATTAAGATTAGGGAAACTTTCGAAAAGACACCAAGAGGATGTTGTTTATTTCATTCTGGACAACAAGCACCAACCATTTGTACACAACTCATTTATTTTGTCAGTTAGGTTTTAATGGAAAACATAATTGCAGCCTGGATTATTCTCGTTATTCTGAATAATAACTTGGCAAAAGTTCCTCCAGTTTAAAAAGTGTCAGGCCTTTTTGCCTCATGTAAGTCAGAAGGAGGTGATGATGGATGGACAAAGTGCAGAACTGTGACATCGTAGATCAGGTTGACATCCCGAGTCTCTTATGGAGGTTT
This sequence comes from Holacanthus passer, assembly GCA_025331565.1. Lineage (NCBI taxonomy): Eukaryota > Metazoa > Chordata > Actinopteri > Pomacanthidae > Holacanthus > Holacanthus passer. The sequence continues at coordinate 190,395 of JAFREQ010000040.1, read as the reverse complement.
AGGCAACAAAGTCACTTTGGTTTGGGAAAGATTGTGGTTTTGTTTAAATGTCGATAAAGCAAAAAGTCAGGTCAGTTTTATCTACATAGTCCCAAATCACAACACCCTGTATCCTTGACTTGGTTATGGAAACAAACAAACAAACAAACCCTTTAATGAGGATTTAAACAAGGAAACCTCCCTCATCCAGGATAGAAAGACATTCAATACATGTTGTGCAGAATAGACCGAAATAGCAAAAATAAAATTACAATATGGAAAATTATTAACAAATATATTCTGAATTTGATGCAGCAACACGTTTCAAACAAGTTGGGACAGGAGCAAGAAAAGACTGTGAAAGTTGTGGACTGATCCAAAAACACCTGTTTGGATCATTCCACAGGTAAACAGGTTCATTGGTAACAGGTGAAAAACTGAGAGGAGAGGAGGAGAAGCAGTAGGTACTGCAGTCTGCTCCTCTCACCCCGCCTCCCCCCTCGCTGCCACTCCCCCCTGTGGGAGTTCAACGGCTGGGTCACGGTCTGCATTTGAACCCGAGGACCGGTGGTATTCAGGGTCAAAGGTCGGCCCCCAAACACAGCCGACTATAAGAGCGAAGGTCACAAACTGAAACCCTGCTTGACCTCTTTAGCGCCCTGCATGGTAATACTGAGAGCGGGCTGGTGGGAGTTGGGGGGGTGTGATGTTTGAAATGAGTCTGCTTCCAAAGACAGTTACAGACACATGCAGAAGTACAGTAAATCAGCGTGGATACGGGCAGTTATGCGTGCGAGGAATGAAAGATTTACAAGGCTGGAGTCGATAAACGAAGCCAGAAAATCAAGACACTTAAGAACGACACCGGGTGAAAGATATTCAGGGCGTCGGTCAGAGTTCAGGGGAGACGGAGCTTTGTTTTGCCGTTTCTTTCTCCGAGGTTCAGGGACGGAGTCAAGCTGCAACATTACACGATGGGTATGATGGGATACGACAGGTCAGGGAGCGACATTCAATAGAGGTTCCAGCGCATTAAAACAAAGAACGGCGCAGTTAAATCAGATACATACCGGCGTCGCGTTCAAAGGTTAATATGCTCCGACAAATGAAAGAAAAGTGGATGATGAGATCCAGTTTAACAGGCTGCTGATCCTCGCTTCAGCGTGTGTCACAGATGCACACACGTTACAGCTGAAGTGAAAACACTGCGGAAAACAGCCACAAGGTTCGTTCAGTCGTTCTCCTGGAGCTCTCGATCACACCACGTGGTCTTCATCAGCACACGGACTCTGTGGATTTTTTTTTCCCCGAGCGTTTCAGTGACTTCTCGTCCACGTTGGACTGAGTAAACTCCATCTGCTGACGAAGCTCATGCGATACGATCGGAACAGCTGCTCGACAGATCTGCTGGAGAGATTGTTTTCTCAACCAATCACTGTATTTTGCTGCTATATTTGCATTCTGAAAGATATTTGGTGATCGTCGTGCCATCTGCGGGAAGTCTGGAGGAAGAAGAGCAGAAGAAAACATAACAAATTTGTGAATTTTCACTCCACTAATGAGGTTATGTTTAAAGCCTTTTAGTCCGTTTATCTGTCTGGCAGCAGGATCTCGCAAACATCTGAAATTTACAGGGAATTTGGCAGGAAGATCGGCCTCCTGCCAACGAACGATTTTGGACCTGTGATTCCTGCCTTGACTGTGAGAGTAACATGAGAGGACGTCTGCAGATCTGTTCAATTCAATCTAAAATAAAGTGATGGGACTGATGTATGAGGTGTGTTAAGTGTGAAGATTTGTGCTTTTATGATAGATATTTTCTGCAACTGTAAAAAAAAGAAAGTAAATCTTGCATTTTCAAACTTTTTGGGGAACCATTTAAAATCCCATATACATACAGACACTCGCCTCAGAGCTTAAAAAAATCTCCTCTGCCTCCCGTTACAAGCGTCTCACCTCTGTGGTTACATCTTCGATTTGATAGGGGAAATCGATGAGCGATGATGGCTTTAACCTGGATTCACCTCATCACGTCCTTCATTAAAAAGAGAACACCCCCGTTAGTTTGTGTGTGTGTTTGCGTGACTGTGCTTGTGTGTGAAAGTGGGCTGCTGAGGGGAGGTTTTCTGCTTTCAGCTTGCCAGTGGACGGCCTCTCTGTAGCAGTGCCAGGGCCGGATGGGCGGGTGGGCGAGGAGGGGAGGGGGGCGTTGGGGGAAGGGTCGGGTTGAGCTGGCGAGGGACGGGACACCAGAACAACAAAGGGCAGCGGGGGCGATAATCCCACCTAATGCCCCCTGTCTGCCCCGTGTCTGCGGCGGCTCTCTGGTGAGTGGCAGATTGAGTGCACTCATGCAAAAGGTTACTTGGGTGATCAAGTGCTCTTCTCAGGGGTGGGGGCAGCGCGGGCCGCCTGTCTTCAGCCCACCGCCGTGGGCCCTCGCTCACTCGGAGCGGCGGCATTTTTCTGCCGCTGATTCAGCAGAGCTCGGCCCGCCGTGTCGCCACTGCTCATGCATTATGTAATGGGCCCTGTCCTGTCTGGACTGTAAACGCTCGCAGGCCGGGACGATCCCAGACACGACACCGGGGTAAAGTCAGGGATGAGGCTGCGATGGGAGTCCGGTCCAGCTTCAGGAATTATTGATCGTTTAGCTTGAAGCCTTCTCTGTCTCCGTCATCTCGTCCTGCTGTCACAGGAAAAATGACCCTTTAATGCTTTAACCCGAATGTTCTGTTCGAACCCTCTTTAACAGCCAAATACACAAATTGAACATTGTTTCATCATGTTAACACCTCTTGTAATTTCATGAGAGTTACATGGAAGCAATTTTGTACTGATGTTTCAAAAACCCTGCAGAAAAGGACGTGTCACTAAAAGTTGGAGACAGTTTGTTCTGAAGAGGTCGAACATGGAGTTAAAATATGAATGAATGACTTTTTATAAACAGAAGGTAAAAAATTGTAGATGCAAAATCTAAAAAGCATAAAACATGCAATATTTCATCATGTGTTGTAGAAAGATTTAGTTTATGGTTTTCATTTTGTCACCTTCATTAAATGTGCAAGTTTGCGGCAAAGAGAAGAGTCACCACTTTAATACATTTCTGCCTTTTGGATTTTCAGAAGGAAAGAAAAAAATATTTAAAAGAAAGAATTTGGTTGATTATTTTGACACATGCAGCAGTGGATCTGTAGTCAGTAAAGCCAAAGTCTACAAATTCAAAGTAAAGCTCCACCAAACTTTTATCGATTTGAACTCCTCATCTTTAAATGTACGTGTGGATAAGCAGCTCATGTTGTGGCAGGAGGACGTGAACCCACTCAGCAAAGCAATGATTCCCACGAGCACGTGAACTTCAGAGGTGACCTTCTTTCACACCGCTTCGTGATATTGTCGTCATATTGCCGACTCATCTGCTCGACTTGCTTTCATAAAAACGCCTCTTTGTGGCCGTGTAAATCCTCCGGCGCAGCACACACTCGAGTACGAGCTGAGCTTAACTCGAGGTTTTAAACACCGTCTGCGAGATAAAGGAATTTTTAGCCGAGGGATCTGACTGAAGGTTTGGCAACTGTCTTCACTGGACGCCGTTCAAGTCGTGTTTAATCTGCTCGTGTGAACTCCGTCGCCGCGGCCATCTGCTCACAGATGCACCGATGCGGTTCGGTGGACGATTTCAAATTTCTCACATCGACACCAGTTATCTGATGAAATAAAATGTTCTCTGTCTTTGTGGGATTCCCTCGCCCACACAAACACGGAGGCTTTCTTTTGGCAACTGACGGAGAAACGAGCCAACGCTTTTCATTTCACCATGAGACTGAGACCGTGATGCAGAGAATCACAAAGATTTTGTGATTAAGGACTTTCTGTTGTCAATTAAAGTTGAATTCACATGACAAATGTGTTTGATTAAATCTAGAACGGGAGCTGAAGTAGGACAAACAAATGTGCACTTGTAATACTCGTATTTACTTTATAACATATGACGTGTTTCTGTGAATGAACATATATGAGCTTCTGATAATCTGATTCCATCTCATAAACAAAAGCAAAGCCAATGAGATAATGATGCACAATTAAAATGTTTTTTTTAAGAAACTTAATTAAGTTGAGAAATATCTAAACTCCTCCTGTGACTATTTTTCTCTGCAGAAAGAGAAACGGGGTAAAATGAACAGAGTTAATGTTGCTTCCCTCCTTCAGTTGACGTCTCTCCACCAGCATTGTTTTTTTTTTTAACATGAGCTCGATAAAATGTTAAAAACGAGCAGCTTGTTTCCTTGATGACGGATAAAAGTAAATCATTATGTTTCATGTATTCTGCAGAAAGTCGGTGAAAGTATTGACAATCAGATTGAGCTTTGACGAACAAGCGTTGATGTGTTTGTGAGTCGAAACACTTGTTAACAAGAATCGTCCACGTGAAAGTTTTTCCTGACATCAGTGACAGATCTGGATCATTTTTTAAATAATAACTAATATGACACTTTTAATGCCGTTCTGTTCTAATCCTGTTGTTTGTCATCGCAGTCCTCATCTGCTGATGCTTGTTTTTCGCCGGGCTGCAGACGAGTTCCTCTCGAGACGAGGATGGAGCGACCTTGATGATGAGGTGAGGCCACGCAGAGTCGAGGGAGCTGTAGATTCTCTCTCCGGCCACGACTCTGTGACTTTGGGTCGTAACTCCAGAAAACGGAGCGGCGAGAACATTGCAGCCGTGTCCTTGACGGGCGGCTCGTCTCCGCCCGGCCAGGCGCACCGCCCGGCGCCGCGTGGCACTTTATGGCGGATCGAAGCTGCTCAAGTTTAATGTGTTTGTGGCTGTCGCGGCTCTGATAAAGGGCGCAATACATAACACAGGAGTAATAGAGGGGGACAAGCCAATCAATAGCCAGAGAGGCCGTTTGACCCGCGCTTAAAATGACAAATCTCCAGCCTTGCATCGCTCACAGAGTCTCTCTGCTTTCAGTCGCGGCCAACGGCGGCCCGGAGGGACGGTGGCAAAAATAACCCGAGTGGACACAATGTCTGTCAGCGGGAGGAGCTCTCACTGCCATGCCTTCCAGCTGACTCTGTGTGTGTGTGTGTGTGAAATCTCCATTTCAGGTTCAATCTCAAAAAGTCCAAACTGGCAGTAAGAGTGTTGTAAGTAAAGACGAGGGCTTCACCTGTGAAAAGAGGCCTTTGTGGAAGCAGCCTCCTGTTTCCTGGCAGATAAAGCACATCTGCTTTAGTGGGAGATAGCACCGTGCATACACTCACACATCCTCTCTCGCTCTCACCTTTTCTCTACCTTTCCCCTCCTCTCCTCCTCACTCATATCTATTTCTGTAATTCCTTCTTGCTGAAGCTCTTCTCCCCTCGTCGTTCCCTCGTCTGCTCATCGTCTGCTCTGGTGTAATGTGTGTGTGTGTGTGTGTGTCGTCTCTCCTGGAGATTGCTCTGCCCTCTGTCGGGGTCCGGCCTCTGGGATTAGACCGCCGACCCCGCGGGTCCAGGCTGTTTTTGCTTGAGGGCGTCCGGATAAATCCCTCAGAGGAAGCAACCTGCTGTTGCTCCGCTCGCTGAATGAAACGTGATTACTTCGACTTCTGGGCAGCTAATAATGAATCTGTGGAGTCAAACTGTCTGTCAGTCCTTGTTGCAATCAAACACTGTGGAAAAAACAAACTGAGAATAAAAAATAACTTGAAACAACACATAGTTGATACTTTTTCCTCCAATAGTTATAAAAGACAAAATTCAAACTTTACTTATTTTGCACTTCTGTTCTTCTTTCACCAGCTTGTTTTACGCTTCAACTCCTTTTTGCCTATTTTGGGTCTCAGCACACATTGAATCATTTATGTCCTCCCTATTTTCTATTTCTGTTTAAACACAGGTTAAATCCACAGGTGGGGAAGAGAACAGGTGAAACAAATCAGTAATCCCAAAGGTGGGGAAAAAAAAAAAAAAAAAATCACAAAGACAGGAAGTAAAGCAACTAAACACACCTGAGGACGAAAACTCTTACAAAATAAAACAGGAAATACTGAAACTAAAATCCAACAATTGTAGGATCACTGCATAATTGTAGTGAGCCAGCAAATCTTACTTAGAAGAAAAAAACTGGTCTTTCTTACAGGAATTAATGAAGGAGAATAATGCAAACAAACAAACAAACAAAACACGCAGAGACACATGCACACGTTATCACTTGCAGCATGTGAAGAGTTTTATCATGGAGGAATCCGGGGAAAGATATCGGTGACCGTTCTTCTAATTTAAGAGCACGAGCAGAACGTGGCGGCCGTGATAAATCCTCCTGAGCTGCAGCTGCGGGACGTTCAGTGCGTTTTCCAAGAAACATCCCGTCATGAACTTCCTGCTGACGTTAAGCAGCAGCCGCCTTTTTTTTTGCAAAGTCGTCCACAATCTTTTTTTCTCGAAACTGAAAAAAATCTTTCCTCCTCCTGCTGCTTTGTGTTCAGTGCAGATTAAAGAAGGGAAATCAATAAGCTTTTACCTGGACTCACCTCATTCTGCACCGTCTTGGATTTTAAGCATTTCAGTGATACCTTCAGGGTCCGGAAACTTCCCCTTCTTGGAATAATTGGCCAAGATAATTATCGACTTTGTGAGTTTAATATTCAGTTTTTCTGCTTGCTGACATCTAAGGATCAGTGCGAGAAGAAGAAGAAGAAGAAGAAGCTTTTCAGACACAAAAAATGAGGTCATAATATTTGTGACTGTGACATAAAGATTCACAGAGAGTTGCTTTGATCGAACAGACAGAATTCATCATTTGATTTCATAAGTGTGAATATAGGTCGACCTTCTCCGCTGATGACGTCATGTACTTTCCATATTTTCCTCCAACAGTATGAATATGCTATACGTGCTTTCAAGTTAACCTCATTCTGGGTTCGTGATGAAGTCTGGAGATGATTTTTTCTTTTTTTTTTTTGAGCACAGAATAATTTCACAGCAACATATTTCTAAAAATTGATGGACTTCTCTTTTTTAAAAAAATCTCAGCATGTTTCGAAATGTGGAATAAAGCAGCATTTTCTCTTTGTTTAGTCTGAGGAGACGAGTACAGCGGGGGACACAGAGGGACGCGTCGGATAAAATAAAAGCAGCGTCAGAGCATAACATCGATTCGACAAACAAGACCGAGCCGGAGCCATTGATTAGAAAATCCACTATTAATGACTTTGCTGGGCACAGAGCTCGGTGTTATTGCTGCAGAATCACAAGAGGAATCAAATCAGACAAAAGCAAACACAGTTGGGTTCGAGCGACTTTCAGTATCAATACGTGAATTAAAACATGTATGAAAAATGAGAAAGTCTGACTCTGATCGTTTGATCGCAGCAAAACGTACATGTTTGTGAATCATGTCGCACTGTATGTAAATAGTGTAAATGCAGATGGAGCAGGTTTCCTGGTGTGTGATGTTGCAATGGAGGAGGGAGAGAGGACCAAGTGTGAATGTGGGGGGGTGAAGGTGGTATCAGGTGGGGGCGGGAGCGAGGGGGCCGGTTGGAGAAGCTCATTCATCAAGTCATTACGGGAGGTGGCTCCTGTGGTATTTCAGCCTGTCCATCAGCGGAGGAGGAGGAGGATGGGGAGAGATTCCCCGAGGAGGAGCGGGGCTCGGTCGCCCTTCCTCCCTCCCCTCCCTCCCCTGTGGACGTCCCTGCCCTGCTTCTCCTCTGATAGCTCACCTCCTGACTGCTATTACTCCCCCTTCTTCCTCTCTTCCATCACGCCGTCTTCCACTTTATCTGCCACCTCTATTACATCTCTCTCTCTCTCTCTCTCTCTCTCTCTCTCTCTCACACACACACACACACACACACCGTCCTCCCTCCACATTCTCAGTACTTCCCTCACTCTCTTCCTTTTTACATTTCTCCCGGGAGGCAGCCCTTGACTCTCAGATGTCCCTCGCATGCCAAAAATTACTATTGACATTTCAATTCAGTGGGGTTTTTTTCTCTCGCTGCTCTCTGCTGATGCCTTATAGCAGGAGGACATTTACATGTCAATGGGCCAGACAAAGGAGAGGCAGAGTGTGCCCGCTCCCGTGTCCTTAACACACTGGCTGTAACACTGAATTTGTGGCTTCTGCGGTGACGGAGGAGGCTTTGTGTGCTGGATCTCCGCATTAGCAAATGGATTATTAATGTAGGAAAAGTTAAACCGGCCTACAGGCCCACAACACTTAGAATAAAGTGTCATCAGCATTTTCTTCATGAATACTCACTTTGCAATTTGTGGCACAGTTTGCAAAATATCAAACTCAAGGTTACATGATGCAACAGGAAAAACTGAAGTGCAGCATCGCCAAAGTGCAAAAATGGCTTCTAAATGAAGGTTGTCTGAGTGGGACGCGGCAAAAATTCTGTTTGAGTTGTTTAGGAGTTTGTGGTTGGGAAGCCAGTGAGGGATCACATGCTGTACTACTGACCCCTACTGGTCGGTCAGGGCACTTACATGGATTCACACGTCACGCAGGTAGAAACAGTAAAGTGAAGCTGCTGCCAGTTTGTTTGTGTCCGACCATTTTGAGAATCTGACGTTCACACCAGCTTCATGCAGCGACTGGTCGGCCGAGTGGATGTGAGACAGAGAGCAAGGTTTCAACTCTTTTTTTGTTCATCACACAACTATATGTGTCACTTTTCATGTAAAAATCAACACTATGAAGGCCTTCCAGGAGAGGCTGAATGAAGACGATCAGCACATCTCCCCTGACCTCGTTCAGAAGAGCTATAAACACATCTGATTGAAAAACACTTTCTAGGAACCAGATCTTTTCTGTTATAACCTGGTCTGGCTACAATTGTGCAAACAGGACGGCAGGAACACGAGGGACTGGACCCACAACTGAGGCTGCTCACACAATCAATGAAATGGCTGTACTTACAGGACGGTCAGACAGGCGGGCGTCAAAACCAGAAGTCAGCCCGAACAGGTGAACAGATCCAAAGACGGGGCAGGCAAGAATCAGAAATCCGAAAAGTAATCAAGGTCCAGGGAAACTGAACAAAAATCCAAAAACGCTGAGGGAACACAGGGAAACAGGCCTTTTGGAATAACGAGAGCAGGACTGTGATTGGCCACTGGACAAGGACCGACACTGAGCTGTGTGAAGTATAAAATCCAAAAACACGAGAAGAACATGAGGAAGAAACAGAAGGACTGGAACACTTGACACAAACTGGCAGAGAGAGAGAGGAGCAGAGAGCAGAGACGCCAGGAGGAGAATCACAGGTGAAAACAATCAATGACCCTAAAGGTGGGAAAACAACACAGGCAGGAAGTAAAGCAGCTAAACACACCTGAGGACGCACTCCTACAAAATAAAACAGGATAGAGAAGCTAAAACGAAAAGCGTGACGGAACCAAATCTGACTTTCTTAACATGTTTGTGCTTTGGCTTTGATTACCAACAGGATGATTTGTCCAGTGTTGTTCATGTTGGTTGGATCAGCTCCCGTGCCCTCCTGGTGGAGATGACAGGGACGAGGTTCACAGCGTAGACGGATTAAGATTAAGTAAAATTTACAGCATGTGCAATAAAAGAAAAAAAACATAAAGCTTAATAAATAGCCTCCAAATCCATCTGAGCCGGGGCACCACATGACTTCTGCGAGATGGGGATTAAAGATATTGATTTCTGGTTGAAGATGAGTGGGAGCTGGTGAGCCGTTGTCAGACGCCCACATATTCTATCTCTGCACCTTCAACATGAGGAGGGGGTGATCGTGCTTCTGGCCTCATGATGTGCGACTTCAGTCAGCTCCATAGTGTCTTTACCATAGAAATTGCCTGAAATGAGCTGCGTTCATGCATGCAAGAGTGTGTGTTTGCGTGTTTCCCGCTACGCACGCACGCCTGAGTTTATTTCGCTCACAAGAGGGTTTTTCAGACATGCATCTTCATTTCTAAAGCCCTGTAAGGTATCAGCACCTGACTGGTCCCGAGGCGCCCGGGGGCCCCTGCCTCGCCGTGATTATCTTAAAGGAGATGCATTGCATATGTAAATGTCCTGTTTTGGAGAGAGCTGGCTGCTGCTCAAGCAAAAGAGAAAAAAAATGCCCTCAGCATTGATCTGCCCTTCTGCATTTAGTCTGGGTTAAGTGTTCAGCTTCCATTAGGACCAAATTCATGCAGGGGTTTGTGTAATTATGCCAAAGTCAATCCCCATTACTCCTTAGCACTATCGAGCAGCTGCTTTCTTTAATAAAAACACATGTCAAATTCAGGGAGAAGAGCCGCTGTGCATATCTGTGTGTGTGTCTGTGTTTGGCAGCGCGCGTGCATATTCTTGTGTTTGCACATAATTTGAATCAATACACACAGGAAGGAGGCATTAAAGCGACTAACCAGTTGCAGAAGCGGCAAACAGACCTCGTGCACCAAATGTTCTGTCAACTCCACAATCCTTTCAATCAGTGCAACAAACAACTCTTTCAACATTTGTCTCTTTCTCCCCCAGGACGATCCCTCTCTTCTGTCTGCTTACTGGAGACCATCAGTCTGTAGCCTCTCTCTGTTGCCCGTCTTTCATCATCCCAGTTTTTTTTTCCTTCCAATGAGAGCTTTCAAGCCCGACCTTTGTGCTCTTGGAAAGGACCGCTGCAGGTAACAAAGAGCGTCGACCAATCACAGATGGGTCTGAGTGGCCTTGGGTGTGTGAGCCTCATTCTTAATGACAGAAGAAAGCCTGAAATGGATTTTAGGGAAGCTGGTGGTAACTCCTCACATGTATTCACACGCAAGCACATGTTCAAATATCCCTCATAATAACCCCTTTAAGTAACTGATCATCTTCACCTTCTAGTCGATGTTAAGACTGGATTGTTTGCTCTTTGCAGCTTGCAATTTTTTGTTTGACAGTGTCAATAAAGTATGTTCAAACCAGGACTTACATGCATATAAGTCAACAGCACAACGAAGATGGAAGGAACCAGCTGCTGGAGGAATCTTCTTGTTTGCTGCATCAATTTTCTCATTGACTCTCGGTAAGAAAGCGAATAAACATATTTCCCAAAATGTGAAACTATTCCTTTAACTGTTCAGCTTTTGCATTTGCAGTGATTATAATATTACTAATATTATTCAACCATCAGGCTTTGATACAATAAAGAAGAAACGTTGATCTGAGGCAGAATGAAGAAGGATGATGAGGTTGAATACAGGTTCAGAGGAGTTTGCATGGAAACTAACGTTATCAATACTTTTCAAACAAAAGGTCTCAAACTCCCAACAATCTTCGTAACTTCAATCCAGCTTCTTGCAGCGACTCACCAGGTGTGCACAGGTGAGCACTTTCCTGGGCTTTGAGCTTCTCTCTCGAGCTCGTGCTGCATCACGAAGGCCTCTGAGGAGCGACTGTCTGAAACTGAAACTGCGCTTCATTGTTCCTGTTTGTACATTTTTCATGTCTCTCCTCTTCACCTTGAAGCGCCTCTGCCTTCACACACGGTTGTTTGTTTGTTCCAAAGGGTCGTGACCTCCACCTCCTGAGTTTGTGGGTGATGGTATAAAACCAAGCATGTTTCATGTGTGAACATATTCAGAAGATTCTCCGGTGTAATAACATGTGACTGCGTGAGCGTCTCTGCGACACTGATCCGGTGGAACGGAGAGAATTCAGATGTTTTATCCGTGGAAATAGACCAGGGGTGTGCAGAGAGGCTGCCGGGTGCAGCGATGTGGAGTAGGTGGAGTTCAGCAAAGTATCCGTGGACCCATCCGTCCTCCCCGTCCGCCAGAGCTGCCCCAGCTTTTTCCTCCTGCTGCTCCTCCCTCGATCGAGGTTTGATGACGCTGGAGGCCGACGACGACTTCTGCTTCCTGTCACAATCCTGAGAGGTTTAAGTCAGATGAAGACAAATAGAGCCGATGTCTTAAAGGTGAACAGTATTTGTCATTATGAAGTCGATGTGTTAAATCGGCTCCATCTGTCATCGGCGTTATGAAGTTAGAAGCTTTTGGAGGTTCAGCTCTCTGAAGTCAGATTAGTGCCACCAAAACCAGCATTTATTCTCAGACAAATTATCAGTTGTGCGCATTAATATGAGGCGTTGTGGAAGTCACCTGACCAAGCAGGAAGAGAGCAGGTATCTCAGGGATGTGTAAAATCTTGTATCAGAAAAACAGACTTCAAACACATAAACCAAGAAAGTCAGCTGACCAATCAAAATCAGGGCTGAATTCTAATTGTATCTAAGACGTATCAGGAGTCAAAGGTTTAACGCAGATGCAGCAGAATCCCAACATCAACCTCAGACCTGTCCTTTGGCTCCTCAACCTCTTCTTCAGGAGCAAGAAGCAATTACTTCACTTCCTCTTCTCCATCTTTATTTTTAACAACCTGATCCCCTTTGTTTCTTCAGGTTAGCTCGCTAAGGCTAATTAGTGAGTCGCGTAGCAACGAGAACAATGATGAACGACGCTCCAGCCCTTTGAGCTCCTGCTCTCTCTCTCTGAACCTCAGAGAGCCGGAAAAAAAAAAAATCTCCGATCAAATCGCAGCCGTCGCGATGGCCGTGACACGGACGCCCCTTCACCCCGCGGCTCGGTGAAATACGTGATGAATGCCGTCTGCATTCATATAGATCCATACTGCTCCTGAATTTCTCTTCATTTATTTTTTTCCTGACATCCTCTGCAGCGCCATAATTACTGGAGATTTAATTAGTCGGAGAACAAAGGCGACTTGACCTTCTCTGCAGGTTCAGCACACAGACAGAAAACAGACGCTTCACATCTTCCACCACCTTTTTTTCTCAAAAACTACCTTTAATAATAATAATAATTCGAGACCAAACATACAGATCAGATTCTTAAATTCAATGTAATGTTTGCATGAGGACAAACACACTCGGTGTTTCAGAGCGTTGCAGGTTTGCTCACCTCCGCCGAGCTCCACAGGAGAGAGAGGGGGATATCCTTTCTATCTCCCTCGTGCTCACAAAGACAGTAATTACACAGAAGGCCATTCAATTAAAGGAGGCCGTGCACCTACATGGCTTGTCACACAAAAAAAGAATCACGGCTAATTAAATGATTCAACCCTGGACTCGAGGCCACAGCGCCGAGACACAGTCGTACGCAGGGGGGGAGGGGGAGGGGCTCTGGGTGAGAGCCAACCTTCGGCTCAATGCGCCCGAGAGACGCAACGCACACAAAAAAAGCAATTAACAGGTTTTATTAGACCTGTTGTGCTCAGAAAAGTGGGCTGCAAGTTTGATATCACTAACATCGTGTGGCGTATTCAGAAAGGGCCGACGGTCCTGCGGCGCTGCTGGTGGATGAATGTGATCGTGATAATGGTCGTTTCCTTTCAAAAGGGACGGACACAAAAACGAGCGTGCTGCTGCTGCTGTGGCGAAGGTTTGGTGAAGGCACCTGCAGTAACAGAGAAACGCTGACATGTCATCAGCTTTGGTTGAATTTGTTCGCAAACAGTCGCTTATTCACACATCCAGCAGATACGACATTTGAATCCTTGATGCCTGTGTGATGTTCCACACAGGTGCACCGAGGGTTGCTATGTTCTATAGCTGCCGTGTGCAGAGGATGGAAATGATGCTGATGAAGGAGGTGAGACTGAAACTGGGCTGGAAAACCAAAACAACGAGCTGAAAGACACAACTGCAAAACCAGGTGATTGTTATCATCTGATTGATTGTTAATTTAATCCGAGACGGGCCGTGAAGCATCGTCTCTGGTGTTACCCAATGATCTGACCTCCCGCCTCGGACTGTTAACGTCACGCTCCTTCAGCCTCATTAATAAGACGATCACAAGAGGTCGGCTGTTGGCAGAACGTTAACATGAATCATCTTATAATAAGCCGTGTCGGAAAACGGAGCGACAAGGTTTTTTTCTTCTTCCTCCTCCTCATTTATGTTGGGACAGACTGTTCATCATGATCACGAACAAAACATGCAAATCATGATATGATATCTAACAGTCATGTTTTATATTGGAGGTAAATTCCAGGTTTGATACTGTTTCCTTCATGAGCTCAAACTGACCAGGAACCAGCTTCATCTGCAAACGAAATGAAGAAATGACTGATGTGATGTGTCATGAGAACATTGTGATTTAATTTGTCGCTGCTTTGCTGCTGAGTGAAGTCTCTCAAAATGTGAGCATGACACAAGATTTCCACGAGATTTTTGCTTTTAATAAACTTTGCATTAATAATGTTGAGTGCATCTTTCACGTCAAGTCAGTTTCATTTATATCGCCCAGAATCGCAAATCACATTTACCTCAGGAGGCTTTACAAAACACGACATCCTCTGTCCTGAGACCCTCGATCCTCATGAGGACAAACTCCCTCGAAAAAACCTTCAACAGGGAGAAAAAAAATTGGAGAAACCTCAGGAAGAGAAACCAGGTTGGACACATTCAAGAGATAAAATAAAAATAAAAATCTCAGCAGATACAAATAAAACATCTGCAGATGTGAAACACAAGTGAATCCAGGAGGATGTGGTGGACAGAACCTGAACTACACGACCTCCTCTCCGTCCTGGAGACCTGGACAGAAGGACAGACCAGAAGAGACGGACAAACACACAGAGGCTGGATCAGTCTGGTTTATGTCTCTGCAGCGTTTGATGGAATAAAGAAGCACTCAAGAAAGACTTCAGCCGCCTAATGGAGACTTCAAACACTTTCACATTCTGCGGTCAGACGTATTGAAATTCACCGTGCGCGGTGGAGAAAGGAGAGCGGCTGGATAAACAACTGTGACACCGAGGTTATCATACTCAATTAAGCCGCCATCGGCCAGATAGAAACGGATCTTTTGTCGTGAGGAGGCGGAGGGGGCCGAGGGCGAGGCGGCGTCTCATGTCGAGTGGCTGCTGTTAACTCCCAGAGCAAACACAATTGACACTGTGTGCCAACTATAACAGCTGTAGTGCCTCTGTGTGTGTGTGTGTGTGTGTGTGTGTGCGCGCCAGGGGTTTGCGTCATCGGGGTAAAGGAAGAAACGCTGGCGCCGACCGACTGTTTCACAGGACAGAAGGAGAAATTCCACAGGATTAAAGGAAGAATCCTCAGATTCTCTCCGACGCTCTCAGATCCTCCACTTTGGATTTTGTTTGCCACAGTGACGAAACGCCGCCTGGCGCCAAGCGTTTGCCCTTGTTTACCTTGTTGTGCGCGAGTGAACGGCTGCTGTCTTGCTCCAGATTTAATAAGTGGAATTTTTCTGACACGCCACAGTTTAAGAAGCAGACTGGGTTTGTTAAAATGCCTCAGGAGTCCTTGGAAGTTGTTCACCTTTGTTGTGGTTTTTTTTTTTTGATTCTTGATTCTCAACACGGCCCTGAAACTTCTTTATTCACTTTGCCAAAATGTTCTTAAAGTAAAGAAAGTCTCTAAGTAAGATATGTTGCATTATTAGATTCTGAAGACTCGGTGCTTGAGGATGCACAAGAATCCGAACCGACAACTCAAACGCTTGGCCTGACTCTCTGTCGCACTGTTGCATGCTGGTCTACTTCCTGCCGTAGAAACTGGACTCTGTGTTTCCGCCTGGATGGATTTCTCCTCGTGTGTTTGCTGAACATGTGAATCAAACTGGCAGCTGTTGGTTTGCTCTTTAATTCATCACAATCTGATGTTTACTCACAGAAAACTCAGCTCTCAAACTAATAAGTGACATCACATCATCAACATATAGAAAACACAGGGTACGATAACGAAATGAATAAATACAAATCTGTGAATTGATCAGGATTTAATTGTGGTAGTAAAAATAAATAAATAAATAAATTAAAAATGTACAAAACTTTCCAGCACTGAGACATTTCACAGTTTGTTTAATGACTTTGATTTTTTCTACCTTTGTCATGATATTACCATAATTTCATCCTGACACATGTTGTGAGCTGAACCGAACCGGAGTCGACCACAGAAAAGCCTGACTGCACTTCAGGCTTCGTGGTTTGTTCGGGCTGAGCTGTTTCATCCGGTCGAGCCTCGGCCGCTCAGTCGCTTCACGTTCATGCTGAGTAACACCTTGTTTTTTTTAGTCCAGTTTTTGCCAAACCTGCAGCCTCTCCCCACGCGCCCTCCCGACCCTGGCGGCGCTGTGCTTGGCATCGTCGGTGGCGGCCAACGCGGCCGTGATGCTCCCCCATATGGCCGACAGCGTCTCCTGCTGAGGGAGCGCTGCACTTCTATTCAAACACACGGTGTAATAAAGGGCTCAATTGAATTAATCAGCTTGAAGACATTAATCAGACATTAATGAAGTATTGACCTCTGCACCGCACGGCTGTTCACCGTGTCCGCTGTTTACAGCTCGAGTCCCATCGACTGTTTCCACAAAGGTTTCTGCATCGATTGTCGAGAGTCGCCCGATTTTTACGAAACTGACACCAAAGCTGAAGCTGCTGCAGACAAATATAATCAGAAGATAAAAAACAAGTCAATCCGATAAAACCTGAAATATTTGAATTGAAAAAAAAAACATTTTAAATGCACATATCAACTTTTATTGCCTTCACTGTTGCTCTGTTGTAAAAGTTCATTCTTGACCTTGTGTTTAGTCGTGTGACAAAAATATTATATTCAAGTTGTTTGACTTTGATTGGTCGTTTTCAGATCGAAGAATTTAGAGCTCAAATTGGATCGATGAAAGTCAGAAGGCCAAATTCAAGATGTCAGACAGACGGCCCATCAGGTATCGTTAAAGATCATCTCAGACAAACTCACGTCGTTGGTGAATCGATGCGTCGCAGGTTTTCAAAGTAAAATATTTAAATTCTATAAATGTGGTTTAAACATTAATGATGTGCGCTGTGATTACATTTCACAAAAACTCTATTTTTATTTGGCTATTTTTATTTACAAGTGAAACATCAAGGATCCTTCAGACTGAATGAGACCGAATGAACATCAGAAACAGTCAACGTGTTCGTGCCAGATGGAAACAAGTGGCAGCGTCGACCCGCCTCGCCATCGACAGTCACTCGTCATCACACCTGAACTGGCTCCACTTGCTGATGAAAACAAGGCGTCTGACAGCTGAGAGAAAGCTGGAAATTTGAGCTTTGAGTTGAGATTATTTGCCTCTTTTATTGTTTAAGCACTAAATTCATATGTAAAACAGAATTTTACCGAACGGTTTCTATAGAATGTGGAACAATAACAAGTTGAAAAACCTGTTTACGTCTAATCATCTGCTCCAGCAATGTCAGAATGAATGAACATGTCGGCGGACAGAGTTTCACAATTTGCTGATGTGGAGATTTGACCATCAGAGGAAGAAGCTGATGCGATTCCATTGTGAAGGATTCTGATTGTCCGACGGTCTTGATTAGCGAATAATGGAACAATGGCGCCCAATAACTGTAATTACGGTAATTTCCCAAACTCCACACAACTAATTAATGAGTCGCTTACAAATCGACGGCGAGAAAAGAGAGAGACGGGAGAGTGGAAATCAGGAAGGAGGTAAATTATATAGCATCAGACAAATGTAGCTTTTGTCTCGGCGGTGATGTAAAGAACCGGCGGAGGTGCTAATCATCTGCCGACATTCAGCCGATCCACTTGTGATAATCACGTATTGTCGGTCGGGGTCGGAGGGTCGACTCTCTTCCAGTTCAATCGGCTCTCAAAGATTCCTTTAAAACTCCGAATGTAAAGAGGAACGACAGCATCAATCCTCTCTGCAGAGGAAATAATTACCTGGAAAAAGAATTAGGAAAGCTCCATAATTAGCCAAAGAACTTTCAATTTAATTTAATCAAGATTTACATTTGGAGGTGGCTAAATTAAAAGTGAACTCGTGCCAGCCTGATTTGTATTTGACTCTTTGTTGCATTTATTCACTTTTCAGGCAGAAAAGACTGAATTCCAATATGTCAGCTTTGATTTTATAAAAGCTCTCCGGAGCTTTTTATCTCCCATTTACAAATATCTTCCTCAAATAAACCCCCGAATAATGTAAACCGTAATAATAAAATATTTAGTCTAAAAAGATGTTAAGTGAGACCACATGGGAGAGATGAGCGCATGGAAAGCATGACTCGGATTCAGAGAATTATTTCATAGTGACTCCGCTCGTGCCAAATGAGCTCCAGATTACAATAATACCACTGGTGGGCAATTAAGTCCATATAAACACTGCATGCAGAGCGCTGGCACCGGAGTGAGCCACACACACACACACACACACACACACACACACGTTTGTATCACTATCCCCGCGGGGACAATCCACAGACGTAATGCATTCCTGAGCTTCTTATCTTAACCTTAACCGAGTTCTAACCGTAAACCCAAACCAAGTCTTAACCCTCAAAAACAGTCTGGACCTGTGGGCCCTCAGTTGTGTCTCCGAGGGTCGGTGTGCAGGCAGGTTCAAGACCCCACCAGGATGCAAAAACAAAAACACACACACACATGCACACACACAGGTTGATGCGGGCACTCAGACTCAGCCTTCACCGCGTCTCGGCCCCGAATCCATCAGCGGCAGACGAAGGCTAACCTGACAAACACCCAACACCGCCGGCAGCTGCCCGGGCCACGATAATTAATACAGCCAGCAATGTGGCCGAGCTATAAACGTCCCGACACCGAGACGTGAAGGGGTGACTGATGGAGAGAGCATCGCTAACAGAGAGGCCGGGAGAGAGAGAGAGAGAGAGAGAGAGATCTCACACACAGACACTGATAAAACCACCATCGGTTCATTTTCCTGCTCGTACACGGACGTTAAAGCCTCATGGTTGGATCAGCAGCACTTGAGCATATTTGATTCTTTGAAAAAAAAAAAAGTCAAGGAGGAGGCAAGGATGCTTCAGTTATCAGGTGTCAAAGGCTGCAAACATCCAGCATTTAATGTTCAAGCGTGTTTGCATTGTAACGTTTGTCGTGTCCTGTTTAAAATATTCCAGGATGTTCAGGTTAGTTTGGGTTAAGCAAGTTTAAAGGTAAGGAGCATTTAATCCAGCGTTGAAATAAAACTTGATCAATTACACATTAAGAAAAATTTAAATGAGCTTTTTGCTTCACAGCTCTGTCAAAGTTCCTTTTAAAAGACTAAATCTTCACACCCAGACGTCAAATTTTCTGTTTGACCATGTGACCTCTGCTCTCTGCTCACATTTAAATACCGTACTGACATCAGGTCACAGGACTTTTTAACATTAGCTGTACGTTTTGTTCGCCCTGAACAAAAGTTGCTTCAAATACGTCAATGAACTGCATATAAAAATTACATTCTCTTATTTCATCTATTTTAAAAGGTTGTATGTGCATAAACACTCGTAAAGGCTTTTCTAAATGAGAAAACGTGGTCTGACTGGTGGTCAGAGTTGGCAAGTCAGCTCAGAAAACACGGCGTATAAACCGAGAGACATATTTCTGTTGTCCACTGAACCAGAGACCAAACTGACCTCGAAGCAGCTGCAGCACAAAACAAGCCCAAACTGCCAAAGTCAGAGAGTCGCTGCGTTTAGTAACTAATGTAATTTCAGATTGTAAACCTTTACACTGCTCGTTGCTGAGAAGAATCTGACATATTCCACTCATCATGTAAAGGAGCTGTGTTGCGCTGAGCGGTGCAGAGACACAACATGTGCAGCGTCAAAGCGGCCTCATTCATTCACACCCACACTAAGAGGCTGAGCGAACGCAGCCGAGCCGGAGCGGCCGCGTCTCCTCCTGCTCATCTGCGGCCTATGTTAATATGATTAGACTGGATTATGGTAATGTGCAGGGGGATCTGGTGGGTGTGGGGCTGATGCTTTGCTGCTCTCGTTTCGGGGAATAGTTAATTGGTTGGGTTGCTTTGATGTTGTGGTGATGAGATGAAGGGGGGGGGGGGGAAGGCTGGCAAAGGCGCCCCACGACTCAAGCCCATTTTATTTTTGGCCTGGGAGGGATGTGCGCTGGCGAGCGGTGAAAAGGAATGAAACCTGATGAAACCAACGAGGGACGATGCCGATCTGCAGCCGCAACATTGTGAACGTTCGGATAAGATGGTAGAAACAAGAGCCACGTTTTTCTCTCCTGCTGAGCGAAGCATGTTCAGTCAACTGTTGATCCGCTCTCATCGAGTCGTGTGTCTTTAACTGTCGTATCGATCAGAACTTTTACTGTGGCTGAAAACGTCTTTCAGCGCTGCCCCTGTTGACAATAAAGCGAAAAGATGCGTTTCATACCATATTTGTCTTCATGTGAATTGACAACATAAAAAATGTTCACACAAAATAATCACCTTCCACAACTCATGCGTCTTGGCTGCAGCTCCAACACCATCATGTAAACAATGTCCAACAGGCCTCGCAGCTGCAGAGGTCAACCATGTGCACTAACTTTTACATTTCAGCTTTAACACTTTTCACCACCACAGTCACAGCGGGTGGAAAAAAAAGCCTGCCTTTATATTCGTCTGTGGGCCAAGACTTTCAAACAGGTTGCTCTTGTGGCCTCAACACAATCAGGGCCAGCAGGTGTTCTGCACCGAAGAGGCGAAACACCTGCAGCGATATCAGGCTGCACGGATAAGTATGCATTTATATATTTGTAAGTAAGCATACAAATGGCTCTCATAAGTAGGACGAGCCTGCTCACAGCTGTTTCCACTGTTTGGTCCAGACAATATTTACATTAAATGCTCATACAAATTTTATGTATGCTAATGTGAAAAGGGCAAAATGTAAATGTGGTCGAGTCAAACTAATATTTTTTTATTCTATTAGGAGACAGAAGAAGTGAGAACACCTGTGATGCTCGTTCCGCTTCCTGGTTTGACTTGGACTCATGAATTCGACGACTGAATAAAAACAAGCTTAATTTTAACTTTAACACACATGAATCATGAAATCACCTGGACTTGAAATGACTTGAAACCCAAACATGAAACAACTCTTCTTTTTCCCCATCGTGGACACACAAGACCAAAAAAGTCCTGATGTGAATTAAAACATAAATAAAATTTGCTGATCCTTTTCGACATAAAGTCGTTTAAAACGGTGCAAAGACAATATATTAAATGTTTGACCTCATCAGCTTCTTCATTTTTTTGTAAATATCTGCTTCTTCTGAATTTGATGCAGCGACGTTTCGTTTTTGTAGATTTACTGTCGCAACGCTCAGTTTAAAAATGGCATAACATTTGGTGAAGGACACACAATGACTTATGTGTCACAACAAATACTTTCTCCCACCTTCCTTCAACTACGGTGGCCCTGAGGTGCAAAACACAGCATTTCTAAAAACCAGTCAACAAAACACAGCAGCAGCGTTTCAAGAGACTGATTTCTGTTTTGTTGATTTCGTTTTTTAAAATAATGTTTTTCACCTCAGGACCACGAGGCAATGCTCGGTTTTCCATGATCAAAACAGAGTTCGTGTGAACTCTGAAGCACTGAGACTCGACCTCTGAGACTCAAAGCTGGATTAAAACACTCAGGACTAAACCTGGAGACGCGTCACATTTTAAAGATTAAAAACCAAGACAGAGCTTGATAAGTAAAAATCTTGCAATTTTATTTGCATATAAAGGCAGCTAAATATATCACAATGAACTGAAAGAGAGAACTAACATTTCCATGAAGAGGGATACAATCAGAGAAAGAGCGAGAGAGGAAGAGAGCACGGAAAGAGCATTTACAGCGGCAAAGTTGAGACGACTATTGGCAACATTTTTTTTTGTGCTAGCAAGATTGCATTTACACACAGTGCAAAATTAGAAAAAAAAAAAAGCAATAAAACACAAATACTATCAGATTTACACTTTAAAGGACAACTTAACCATGTTTAGGCAGGTGTGTTGTTGGGAACAACCGGCACCTGTTGGATTGTGACAGATTTTCCTCTCTCAGCCAAAATGAACGTCTACCCTACTGGAGAGTCGATAGAAAAAACACATAGAAACCTCTGAAGAGCGTCTGATGGGAGCATTAAAGAAACGAGTCAATCATACATCAGGTGCACACAGAAAAAAAAACGCACCGGATTTTCTTTTTTTCGTCAAACACAACTTTTAGTACAGATGTTTTACAACGTGAATATATAATATATATATTTATATATTTTATACATACATTTTCCAAATTAGATCAGAAATCCATAATGGGATGTTAAAAGTAAAATTTTCGGGTTGTAATTTGAGAGCTTTCGGTCCCTGCGTCGGTCAGGTGTTGTTCTGCGGGGATGATGGGTAATAAATAAGGACTTTTCTCTGAGCTCGCAGAGAGTGGGGCTCTAGCTGAGAACATTAAAGCTAGTTTAAGGCAGCGTCCCTGTCAGCCAATAAGAAAAGAGGAACTGACGAGAAAACAAAAAAACAACAACAACAACAAAAAAAAAAAGACCTAAACACAAAATATCAGATGATACAACATAAAACAATGGCATCCATTGTCCGGCCAATGCAAACCAAACGTAAAGAAATTGTACAAATTCACAAAGCATCATTTATCTTACAGATCTGACCAATATTTATCAAGAGCAAGATTGTTTAACCACAAAAACCCTCGGAGAAAGGAGAATACCGGCGCCACTCATAGCTCAGTTTTACATTTCCCCCCAAACTTTGCATCGCAAGCTGCACTTATTTACACTTTAACACTTATTCCTCAAACTTTCCAAATGTATAAGCAAAAACACGCAGATGTGATGGTGCTAAAGTACGGAAGGCTGGAGAGGACAAGAGCGTAAATGTCCCTCATGTGTTTTTCTCCTGTGATCGTGAAATTGTCATTTTTGTAAAAAGTCTTGTCATATAATAAAAAAAAAAAAAATTACTTATTTGTGATAGAAAATGAACTTATGTTGGAAATGACCAGAAATTATCCAAACAAAACAAACACAAATCTTGGCGTTCTGCACTAAGGCAACGTATTTTTGATGGACTATTTCCTGGATGTGTTTTGCATTTCTTCCTGCGGCTGGCAGGTGATCAACAGGAAACCAAGCGTAACATCAAGTTGCAAAGATATAAAAATGCTCGACTCGATGAAATCAGAAAACAAAGTTTCTTCGTGGATTATCTCACTTTATGAAAGCTGTTTTTCAGACTGAAGCCCTGATGTTTGCAACGGCGCTGACAAAAATCTGAGAGGGAAACCTGCATTGTTGGCACAAATAGAAAAAATAAAACACCGGTATTCTCCTTTAACCCTCCCAGACAAACCCCCCACCCTCCCCCCACGTCTCCAAACCTTCTCAATCTCAACAACAGCTTGGAGAAGACCAAAAGTTTGCAAAGAAACACTTAGAATTTTTTTTTTAACTTGACATATTTATAGAAAAAAAGTAGTTTATCCTGCCCGCGACCCTCCCCTCCCCCGTCCTCTGGTCTCAGGAGCTGGAGGGGTTGGGCAGGTCGAACACGATGGGGGGGTTGGTGGGCTGGAAGCTGACGGTGCAGGTCGACGCGTTGATGAACGTCGTGTAGCCGTCCGTCATGATCCCGTAGCCTGAGGAGGAGAAACAGGCGTCAGCAACGTTCACTCACCGTCAATGTCAGAAACTTTGCTCTCAGGGAGGAAAGTTTTTCTCCCAAATCCCTAATTCATCAGCTCAGTAAACATAGTTCGTTCACCCAGTTTATCAATTTGTGTGCTTGATTTATAAAAATGAATTTATAGCTTTCATTTATCACCTTTATTCCAGTTTTTCATCTCTGCTATGAAAAGCTTAAAGTTTAAGACAGAGAAAGTTCCATTTCGGGGTGAAATATGTGAAAATATTTTGGGCTATTAAACACTGTTCATTTATCTCTGACATCCCTAAAAAGTGTTTTATGGGATAAGAGATTGATTCGATGTAATGACCTTAACGATAATGTGGAAACTCCTGAAAGCTCTGAAGATGGATTCACAATAACGTAATTAATTTTCAGCAACTAAGAAATGTAAGTGTATAAGGATTATTTATTACTTATAATAAGGGCAAAGAAATATGTGTTTCGAGTGCAGGAAATAGTCGTTTTATCATTTAGGTAAAGTTAGAATTTCTTTTAAGCAACGACTTAACAAAACTTTTCCCCCTTCACAAAACAAAATGTGCTTTCAGTCTCCAAACACAGAGAAGTCTGTCAGTTGTTCCTTTGTTGGTAAAAGATCCTTTTTCTACACTTGTAAAGTCTGAATGTGATCTCTTTATCATTCACACTCGAAAAAATTATTTTCCTATAAGTTCCCTAGATTAAAGAAGGATCTCCAGTGAATCACAACAAAGGTCAACTGAAACACACAGTTCAGACAAGCAGAGGTCTGAAGTGATTCCTCTGTTTGTCGGTGTGAAGCTCAGACCCTCCTGACCCTGGGCTTTATTCTCAGTACCTTCGTGGATGCCTCCAAAGGCATGAAGTTTGGGTCGCACCCTCTTCTGGACCGTGTTGAGCAGCTCCACACAGCCGACCCTCTGCAGCTCCTTAGGAACCCAGTCTCGAAAACCTGCACAAGCACACACAGTCAGATTCTCTGTTCCTCAGACCTGGTCCTGGTGTTGTTATCAGCTGCCCCTGTTATGTCTGACCAGTCACGAGAGATGGACGTTTACCACATGAACTAGATGCGTTAAAATGAAGCGGCAGCAGAGAAACTTCACTGAGCATCAAAGAAGTAAAACTGTGACGAGCAAAGTGAAAAAATGTGAACATGCTGTGATGAGTCAGAAAAGAAGTTTTGGATTCTTTCCGGTTGCTGTGACTTCGAAGAAAAAACTGGTCTTTTTTTATGTTTGCTGCCGGAGATGATTCGTAATATTGGACTTTCTATCCTGCATGAAACTACTTTCGTGTGATGGTTTTATTTTGCAGCATCACTACTGACTTCAATCAATTAAACTCCTGAGCTCTGACTGTGGTCGGCCATGTTGGTGAATGGGGCCAGGGATCGAACCACCGCTCGACCTGCTGAGCCTGAACCCGTGTTGTAAACAAAGGCACAGCTTTGGACACCAGGAGAGAAAATTCACTCAAAGTTTATTTTCAGAATCTAAAAGTACATTTTTGAACACATTCCCAGTTCTTATATCTTTGCAGCCTTTTCTAGATCAGACCCAGCTCTTTACACTGAACCTGTGAATAAGTGAAAAGCTCCTAAATGTTCATTTGCTGCCTTTTCTTCAGAGTTTAGCTTTAATCTAAACACATTCTGGCAGATGAAACCTGCTCTTGATATTTCTTCCACAGTCGTGCAAACCCAGATCTTTTTTTTTTCCCATTTTGTCTCTTTCATTCACCCTACATCTTCAGGCGCCCCTCCCCCCTCCCCCCGCCCTCCTCTCCCATGGTCTCTCTCCAATCGTTTGCAGCGTCTGTCACACTGGTGCAAAATCGAGTTTCCATGCAATCAAACGGCCACAGCGGCTGCCGCAGCAGCAGCAGCGGCTGCGAGCCTCCGTAGGCGAGAGGGAAGGAAATCACTCAATAAAGCCAGATGGAGAGTGCAAAAGAAAAAGAAAAGCAAGCTGGGAAAAAACAACTGGGGCCCAAACAACTGGGAGGAAAACAGAATCAGTCCGTAGTGAAAAAACAAAAAAACAGTATGTATTTTCTTTTTCATAAAGTCAAACACAAATATTGAATCAGTGAGCGTGTTCGTTCCAGATACTGTTGGATTTAGATGAAAACAGTGTTGACTATAGAGTCCAAACACACACACATCCTCCTGCGACGCCTCCAGTGACTTCATACACGCTTTGAATAATGAGGCACAATCTCATTAGATATGGTGATCGGGGGCTGTGATTGGTTAATTGGACTCACCGAGCGGAGGTCCGTGGGTCATCAGGATGTCGATGCCTTCGGGGACGAGGTTCCATTTTTCCAGCAGAGACTGACCTCGAGGCAGGTTGAACCCCCAGCCGTTAAACCACGGAGTCCTGCAGAGACGCAGGGAGAGAGATCACATGAACATCAGGAGCTAAAAGCAAAAACTGACGTCAGGAAGCAAAATACAAGAATGAATCCATGCACCTTTTCCTCCGCATGTCGTTTCTTGAAAGTCTTGTTTTAATTATCTTGCTCTTGTGTCCTTGTTTACTAAATTTACTTCATGAACAGTTTTTACAGATTTGTCCAAGATCTGTTTTTAAACCAAACAAAACCAAAGTGTCTCCACGCAACAGATGCTGCGCGTTTGGGAACTAACAGGGTTTTCTCTGCCAGCTCATCTGGGTGTTTGTGTCCATAAGCAGAGATATGAAAAATTCATTAAAACAGCTTAAATTTATACATGAATAGTAAATTTAAAGACTTGCTGCTGCTTTCACTATTAAAGGCTTCAAGGGATGGAACTGGTTTTGGCTTTTATTGTGAAGCAGCTGCAGGAAGTTCTAAATTAGCCTCAGATAATTTTGGTTAGTCCTCATTTGTATTTTGATCTGTTGCAGTGAAAACGTTTAGGACTTAACAGCAAAACTAAATTAAAATGCACAAATCTTGAAATCAAAACATTTTTTTGTCTTAAGCTACATGAAACCTGAAGTAATGACGATGCCAGGATGCATAAGAAATGAGCCTATCCCCCAGAGGACGTGTAAGTAAATGTACTGCTGTACATTTGCATGTTACACACGTTATGTAGTGACAAAGCATGACACGGTTAATCACCACATACAGACTGTTTACCCGTGAACAGGGAGCGCTTGGTTTGATGCACCAGAGCAGGCACTTTAAATTCAAAGAGTCACAATCAAGTTTAATTAATTTTAGAAGCCAAAACTCTACGGCTGAGCGCGCAGGGCCACTAAAAAGAAAAAAAAAAAGTGAATTTCTAAGCAGCAGGGAGCCACATCATTTGTCAACCCCCATTC
The DNA here is from genome assembly GCA_025331565.1 of Holacanthus passer. Taxonomy (NCBI): domain Eukaryota; kingdom Metazoa; phylum Chordata; class Actinopteri; family Pomacanthidae; genus Holacanthus; species Holacanthus passer. Next base: position 163,600 of record JAFREQ010000040.1, on the reverse strand, counting down.
CCTCTGCTACACGGGCTGCAGATTGATTGACAGCAGCCGGGCCACCTCCGGCAGCCTGGATGGGAGTCTGCAGCTCCGGGGTGACAGGCGGCATCTCAGCTTTCCCCAGCAGACACAAAGAAAGCCTCGATCTGGCTGAGTGGGGATGAGGGTAGATGGATGGATGGATGGATGGATGGATGGATGGATGGATGGATGCAGGGGGGTGAGAACAGATGAAGAAATAAAATGTGCCATGCAGAGGTTAGATTTAGGAGCAGGGGGGCGGGGAAACCGAGGGGAGAAAGAGAAATCGAGTAGAAGCTGGTTGATAAATTGAGCCTTCATTTATCACAATAGTGGTAAAGGCAGAAGAAGGCTGACAACAGAGGAAAGGAAGATAGATTATCACCACATAATACCTCAGTCTATAAGCTGACCTGCTGCAACAAGGGCAGAAAAAAATCTTTTAATTTTAATTTGACTTTTGCAGCAGAGAGTTGCTCATGAAAAGATGATTTTGGCTCCGTTATTCCCAGGTTACTTTGGGACGACGGCTGAGTTCGGAGGAGCTTCCCGTCACTTAGCGATGGCGCTGCGGATGGTGTTTGACCGAAGGGAAATCAGGGCTCCACAAACATCAATAGGCTTTGTTACAGTGAGGGATGGACGCTCCGGCTTTAATCAATACCTACTGTTGGACGGAAGAGCCGAGCGGAGCTAACCAGAGCCCGAGCGGACTCAAGATGTGTAAAACATGAGATCTCGGTTCCTCCTGGTTCATTTTAAATCACAACCGAGCTCTTAAAGCATCTGCTGAAAATAACACACACACAAAAATTCCTATTAATTCAGCACAGTGAGAGAAAAGAGCATTATAATGCGCTCTGAGCACCAGCTCAGCCCGTTTGGGTCTGGTGCTCGAATGGTATCGATTGTTTGTGCGCTCGGACAAAAAAAAAAAAAAAAAAAAAAAAAAAGGCGGCGGCGGCAGACCTGCAGCTCACTCTTTGATTTGCTCGCTCAGTCGTTGCCTCGTTCTCTCGCTCGGTGGAGAGCTGAGAAATGAGGTTAAAAATGAAATGTGAGGAGCATGCAGGGGAGTGAAGGCCACAGACTGAACTGATTAATTAGAACTAATCACACAAATCGGAGCTAATGGAAGTCTAATGGATTACTGGGAAGACTCGCCACTTCTCGGATGGAAATAGCGCTGCTGCTGCTGCGGCGGCGGCTGCTGCGGCGAGAAGAAACTTCGAAAGCAGTGAATCAGAGAAGAGTTGGCCCGCTCGGCCGGCTGCACACAGAAAGCACTGGCGGGGTATTTGTCTGGCTCTAGTTTTGACTAATAGCGACAAGGCCAAACTTTGAAAAATGGCCGAACGCATTTATTTTCCCCCCATTCAGAAAAATAAATCGTGGCTTCTTGCAGCAGAAATAAATAAACAGCCGGGACGTTGATTTCGCTCCGTGTTTCACATGTTTTCTCCCGCATAAACACATTCATCTGCGGGATGAAACATAACCCCTGACATGAGCCGTGGATCCGGAGCCAACCAAAAGGTCCTGACTGAATGCAGAGCGGGACGCTGCGGCTCGACGCCACAATGGCCCCATTGTCGGCTGTCTGCCTATGAAATATACCTTCCATGCAAGTGCATTTGTTAACCTCCGCCAAGATTAATGACATCCCGGTCACATAAAGGAGAGATTGTTTCCTGTGTGGCTGGGACACAGGTTTTATTATACTGTACTGCCGAGTGTGTGTGTGTGTGTGTGTGTAGTGGGCAGAGTGCACGTCCACCAGCATCTGAGTAGGAGTGTTGAACAGAATGTACGCTGCCAGCATCTCAGTCTGTTCTCAGTGTGTATATATGTAGACCAACCTGTGTGTGTGTGTGTGTGTGTGTGTGTGTGTGTGTGATAAGACTACACTGGGAGCCCTGACACTCGCCATCTGGAACATGTCGCTGTGGCAACAAAGGAGAAGCGTCTGGAGGCGCAGTGGGAAGACGAGGACCAGCCCCAGAAATAGAAGCAGAAGTACGAGAAAAAGAAAAGAGGAGGAAGGAGGTGACGATCAGAGAGACGACGGAAAGATGAAAAGGGAGGAGGAGGAGTTTCTGCGGGAAACAACAAGGGAGGACGTGGACAGATGAGACGGGAACGTCACCTGCCAGATGTGTCTGTGGTGCAACCGCGTGCCAACTCCAGGAGAGGAGTCGGTGGAATCAAACAGTGGTTAAAATGTGCAGTTGGCAGCGGAGGTGAAGCAGACAGAAGCCATTTAGCTCTCGTGTGCAGAACGTCAATATTCAATTAGGCCGGTGGACATCATTAGGACGGCGGCGCGGCGTCTCTCTGGGCGTGACACCACTCTTAACCCCTCTGCTCCCCCGAACTGCTCTCTCTGGGTCCCGAGACGGGCTATGATACCCCGCTAATACCACACACACACACACACACACACACACACACACACACACACACACACACACACACACACACACACACACACACACACACACACACACACACACACACACACACACACACACACACACACACACGCTGAACACTTCACTCCTTTCATTACGCCTTTTAATTGGACTCCTCCCTCACTTGATGGATCATTTTAACCATTATTCTATATTCTACACTTCAGTGAATCAGCTGTTTGACGTTTTTGTGTCACTGACCCAGAATTTATTTTGGAGCCTCATAAGCCATAATTCAACATCATTATTGACTTGTACTGATGTGATCAAATGATGTTTTTACCAAATTCTGTTGTTCAAATGCATTCAAATAAACATTTAAATAACTGGCAACCATTCTGACAATTAATTCATCATTGAAAGTAATTTTTAAAGCAAAAAAGCGAAGCAAAAAAAAAAAAAAGTGTCTCTAATTCCAGCTGCTCCAATTTACTACTTTCCCCAGTTTTACATAATAAATATCTTTTGGAGACAAAACATTTGAACATTTTTCACAGTTTTCTGTCATTTTGTACAACAAACAATTAATCAAAAAACAATCTGCAATTTAATCTGATAAAAATTAACATAACTGTGGCCCTGTTTTGGAGCTTCGTACATCTGGCTGTTCAGTTATTACTATTGTTTATAGACTCTCAGTTGAGTCTTTTCATATTATCACAGTGTATGTTCATATCATACTGTGTTATCTTTTTCCAAAATTCTCATGTTTACATAAATGATGATTTATGGGATTGTAATTTGTTTTTTTCAGAAAATATTTCTTCAGTCACACATAATAACTGGAAACTGTTTCATGCCATTTTGAAGCTGCACACTGGCAGATTTGTTTCAACCAAAGACCATAAATCCAACCTACATTTTGTTTAACACAGTCTCGTCTTCCACCAGTTAACCCACATTTGCTATATCACAGTAGTATGTGTTGCTTCTTTGGGTTTCATGAACTGTTTGACTCAGTTTCAGCTACTCTTGGACATTTTCTAGTCCAGATACTTTCAGATAAATGAAATAATACAGCAGTGATCAAAACTCCTGATCATTCTGCCGGGAGGACCTGGGGTTAACAAACTCAGGTCAACCTCTCATCTATCCTGTTGCTGAACGACACACACACACACACACACACACACACACACACACACACACACACACACACACACACACACACACACACACACACACCTTCATTTACCCTGTGCAGAGCAGAGTGTTTACTCAACACAGTGCAGACTCTCTGTCACCTCTGGTTGTCTCTCATTCAACATACAACTGAGACACAGCAGACGTCACAACAAACACTCGAGCTGGAAAGATGAAGTCTGTCCGTTCGTGTCACTACACCTGTAAACACCCTGATCACATTCAGGTCATGAGCCTTGAGCCATTTCTGAACTAAAAACGTGAGAAAATGTGAAGAGGAATTCATACAAGAACACACACACCAACACACACGTTCCTGGCCCTGCACAGCGAGACAGAGCGCTGTGTATGTGTGTGTTTTGGTCGTGTTGAGAGCAGAGATAAGATCGAAACATGTCTCAGGTAAAGTACGATCCTCCGCCTAAAAGCTGCACCCTGGGATATCAGCCCAGCGCTGAACACACGGCGGGACGAACAAGCTGCACCGTGACCGGCCCAGAGATAACAGGAGAGGGAGGGAGGGAGGTGAGAGCGTGTGTGCAGGTCCAGCGATCCATCGTGTCTGACCTCTGAGTCAGAGCGGCCCCGGGGTCAGCGGGGGGAGGGGTCTAATTGATCAACCTGTCAGAACCAATGAGGAGGGCCATGTTAATGGGACTTTTATAAGCCCCGCGGGACGCACCACCTGACACTCAGAGCTGTATGAGTATGTGCAAAGCAGAGTGCATAGCCTGTGTGTGTGTGTGTGTGTGTGTGTGTATGTGTGTGGACGCCTGTGTGTGTGTGTGTGTGTGTGTGTGTGTGTGTGTGTGTGTGTGTAATCCCAGAGCCCAGGTAGCCTTATTAAAAGGAGCCAAGTGGAGACTCTGGCTGGGTTTTGACAAATGGCCTCTCAACACCAAGGCCACCTTTGCAAACTTTGGGGACGAGGTAGAAGGCGAAGGGTGAAGGGGCCGTGTGTGTGTGTTTGTGTGTGTGAGTGCTCTGGTCTGCCCCAGCACTAATAACCTGTGCCTAGTGACTGATGGAGTGTGGAATGGATTAATCTCGCTGCAGTCATGCTGCCAAACGCAGAGGCGCTAAGGGTTAGCCACCAGACTTAGCCCGCTTAGGAAAGGCTACAACCATGGGGACGGGTTGGTTCACACAAACACACACACAAATACACACACATACACTCTCCCCAGGGTTTGTCTCCACGCTGAGATGCAGCCAGCTGCAGTTTGACCTGCAGGCCGCTAATGTAAAACAACCGCTGCATCAGCCGGCAGACAGTTCGCAGCAAACACAGCTGCTCTCAACGACCCGGCAGCTTCCAGCACTTCACTACATCCAGGTCTGAGTGTGTGTGAAGACGGAGAGAGACGGTGAGTGAAAGAAAGAAAGAAAGAAAAAAAAAGACGAAGAGAAAAGGGCAAGTGCCCAACGTTGTAGGAGGAAATCAAATGAGAGCAGAGATGTTCCGAGTGAATCCCCTGCCATCATTACATCTAAGAGACTTCCTCCTTAACCATCCCCCACTCCCCTCAACACACACACACACACACACACACACACACACACGTCTCTGCAGCCGGAGATACACTGGATTAGCACAGACATCAAAGATATCAAAGACTACAGTAACTTGAAACTGCCTGTCTGGAAGAGTGTGACTCTGTGCGCACATCGTAGGTGTGTGTGTGTTTGCGTGCCTGTTGCCTATTGGGGACTTTTTCCGGTATAAACACAGACCTCGTTGGGACAGTTGTCCTCATGGGGACCAGAGCCTGGACCTAATGAGGCAAAATGTCATTTAGGAGGTCCTACTCAAAGTTAGGGTTTTGGTTCCGGTTGTCCACCATGAGTGAATGTCAATGAAATGACAAAGACAGCTGCTTGTGTGTGTGTGTGTGTGTGTGTGTGTGTGTGTGTGTGTGTTGGCAGACTGAAATTAATATTGAAAAAGTGTAAAAAAAACAAAAAAACAATTGAAAAGAGAATAAAGTGTCTGTCTGTCTGCGGCAGAGCGAGCCAACGACTGCTGACACACTGAGTGAAGAAAAACCATTTACATGTAACCACAGGAAAATGATAACAGACAACTGAAAAACATGGAACTGATTATTTGCACATTTACCTCCTCATGACAGCCGTACATGTTATTAGACTCCCACAGGCAAGATGCTTTTTCATATGACAGGTTCACTTTGATTTCAAGGCTCCACTCTGCCACCATTTTGGGTTTTTTTGAGCCGGTGTGACCAAAATTTATCATTAAAAATTATCTAAAATATGCAAAAATCCTCTTGGAGCACCACTCCATGTTCTGACAATCACATGAGCTGCAACAATTTTTTACCAAGTATGTTCTGTTTTTCTTCAAAAACACTCCATCAGAATCATTTGAAAGTTGCTGTAGTCTCATAAAAACCCTTCAAACAGAAGTTTTAAGGACACAAGTCTAAAATAAAGTGCCATGTGCGTTATTGAAACTAAAATTGACGCCTTGGGAAAGCTGCAGAACAAAAACCACTTCAAAACAAATTGACCCTGTCACCAAATTAGCAAGAAGCACAGGTGCTGAAGAAGAGCTCACAAAACCTGAAGCTGCGGCAGCGCTTGCTTTAGTCCTGGGATTAAAGAAAGAAACTGCTTTGAAATTAACACTTAGATATAGATAGACCTGTATCAGTATCAGTGCGTCAAAAATGAATTACATGATATGAACATTCAACAGGATGCATTTTAGTATTTTTGGTCAAATCAAATATTAGAGCTGCAAGTAAAGCTTATTTTCTTTTTTTATTCATTTACCAGTTTTCTTCATTAATCGTTTGGTCGATAAAATGTCAGAAAACAGTGAAAAATCATTATCCATCATATTTTCCCAGAGCCACACTGAACTACCCTCCATCAGTTCATCCAGTATCTTTTTTTTTTTTTTTTTTTTACAAACTTTTACAAACTCTCAGCGTCATTAATGAGGAGTCAATACTAAAAATGTTACCAAAACCAAACAAAAAGGAGTATTGTTATTAGCCTCAAAGGTTCAGTAACAGTTGAGCTCTAGTGAAGTAAAATGTCCAACCCAACTCAATGAATGATTTGTGCATGTGTGTTTTAATAAAAGTTAATGTGAGCAGTAGTTATAGTCCTCGCTGTAGGAGCACGAGTACAGAGCTACCTGTGGATGTGGCAGGTGGGGTGTGGGGGGAGCAGCGAGGCGTTATGGGAACACAGATGTGTGAACATGGAATCTAAACACTTTGAAATATGGATATGGACCAGGAAGCCGAGCAGGCCTGAAGAAACTGGAGACCAGACTGATAAAAAGAGGGGGGAATCAGGGTCCTATTCAGAGCCTGTAAGGGGGCTGGGGGCAGGGGCCGAGACCCATTCAACCTGCCCCGAGACACAGGGACAAGGGTCCCATTACCGTCTTCCAGCCCCGACCTCGGTGAACTTGATCCTGGAGAACAATGTGAGAGGTGGGAGGGTGGAGGGGAGAAAGGAGTGAGGGGAGGCAGGGGGGAGGATAATATCTCTGGGAAATAAGTGAGCTTTCCACTGTGACAATAACTGACAGGCAAGGTTTCATTTCCCAGCTCCGCTCCAAGGACCAGGGCTGCAGCCTTTTTTCTACTGATTTCAAATAGGACAAGGTGATCTGAAAATCGAATGAACGCACTTCGTTACACAGGTGTGTCTTTCAGGCTGTTCCGCCCTCTTACCGCTTTTCTTCCTCGGCACAAAGACCACAGCTCCGGGTCTGCAAGTTAATTGAAAAAAAAATTTGAAAAAGCTGTTTGAACATCTCAAACTTTTCATTTATGACATACAATACTGAGAGCATAAAAAGGATGAAAGGAAATTATTAAAAGGGACCCTTGCCTCTGCTCGTCATTGTGCCAATTCAGGCCAAATGCTGAAGGTCTGCTGCTCTTCAGACACAAACAGAATTTTAACAGAAAGACAGAAACACAAAACAAACTGAGATGCTTTGACATAAATTAGCCCAGAGCGGTGACATTAGAAGTTGGGGCATTCAGACTTCAAATCTTTGTTACTTTAATAAAAAGCTCGACTGTGTCAGAAATCATTCACTATTCATTTCACAGTTCACTATTTTTCTCTGCTGCTCTGGAGAGAAGTGCTTCATCATGTTTGCCTTCCTTCATTGTCTGTCTCAGTGATGGACAGTTAAAAAAGAAAAAAGGTTAAAATCACTACAGCAGGACTGGAGATACAATCCTTTCTATTTCACGCATTCTTCTTTCCTAAACCTGGCACTTCTGCTACCCACAGTTCAACTCAACCACTGACAGTTCAGGTGGAGAGCAGTCGAGGCTAATGTGGCCTGGAGCCTCTGGCCTGGAGCAGAGATGAGGAGCAGCTACAGAGTCTGGACGTTCACTTCTTTCTAACTCCAACTCCATTTTCAAACTTGTAGTCTTCACAAACCCAACCGACAGTGATTCAAGTGTCATCACTCGAGTCAGTTTAGCGGAATTTATGCAGCTCCCTCTGGAGACACTAAAGGTCGTACAGAACTTTTTTAAGCCTTCCTAAAATTTTGATTGTCATAAATGTAGCTCAGAACTTGTTGATACCCAAACATATAATGTTCCATTTTGTAAAAAGGACGGAATGACAATGATGTGAAAGACCATCTTGTCCTAATTCTTCTTCCAGTTCACCATAACATTGCCTTCCTCTATTGTCCATCTTTTTGCTAGAGCTGCTTGCAAGACAGAGCTCTTGAGATGGAGATGCACAAAGACAGGTTTAACTGTTTAAGCCCTTTCAGGTCGGTTGTTTCAGGTTGTGGCTCTGGTATTGAAAGATATTATTTCCAATTGACAGTTTGATGTCTGCATTTTCAATGAACTTTGTGCTAAAATTTGACATCGCTGTGTTTAACATGAATACGGTCAAGAGGAGTGAGGACATTTTGTCCAAAGAATGAAGAACAATTCAACATTAAAAGTAGTAAACAAATATCAATCAATAATGAGGCCATTACTACCATCATGCCTTGAGAGTTTGCAGGAAAAGGGACCAACAAGAACGAACACGATGACAAACGTTGTGTTCCAAACAAAAGTCAACAGTGACATTATTTTAAGGTTAAGATGTTAAGCATGTGATGAATTTAAGTCCCATTCATTACTAAAACTGTCTTTTTAAAATTCTTCAGAATTTCCTGGCTTTGCTTCTTTCTTCTTCACAGCTTTCACACTGGCTGGCCTTCCTTGTCACAGTCAGCTGAAGAGGAAACTAACCTCATCAATAAAGCATATTGCAAGCTGTTAAATGACAGCACTGCTTTGATTATATCGGTATTTGTCGGCTCTGCAGTGTGGAATTACTCTCCTCCTGAGGATTATGAGAAAAGAAAGCAGCGGCTTCTCACAGATTCCTGTCAAAAGGCCGGGAGCGCACCCTGCCTTGTCCTGACATGACAGGCCAACCAGTCTTTGCTGCAGAGGTCAAGGGTCAAGGGGGGAGGACGAGGAGAGGGTGTTAAAGGCAACAGGAAGGGCCACGGGGTCAAGGCAGTGCAGAAACATGGCACTCTGTTCGCGGTCATTGTCTCGACCTTACAACGAGTGGATGCTCGCGGGGGCACAGAGACGCAGCGGCAACAATAGGCACAGGAAAGCACACAAACTGGCATTGTTAGTCTCATGGGTTTGTGTACAAAGAGCCGGAACAGAGGCAAAACAAAACACACAAGGCTGAACAGGGCCGCCTGTACAAAGGAGCTCAAGAGCTGAACAGACGCACCCATAAAATATAAACCAAAAAACACAATGTTGATTCTTCAAGAGGACAAAAGATGATGATGAAATATCCAGAGGCACCATAAACAAGGCAGCTGCCAAGTCCTGCTGAACGTGGGGGAAAAAAAGCGAAAAATTTTGATATTCGATTAATTATTTAAATCATTTACTGAAATGCTTGAATGCTTGTTCCTAAAATGTGAGGATTTGCTGCTTTTCTTTTCTTTTTATACACAGAACCGAATAATTAATTTTGGACAGAACGAGCTATTTAACAACGTCATCTTAAGAACTGGGAAAACGTGATTGTGATCATTTTATTGACAACATGATGAATCAGGAAATGAGCAACAGATTAATCTAGAATTCAAATTTAAGATTTCTTAGTTGCTTTCAAACTGGCTGATAAATCACTCAATTTAACCATTAATTTGGTAAATTTCTTTAAATACGTTTCCTAGGTAGAACTGAGTTTTGTGTCTATTGTTGGTTGCCACTGATCACAGAAAGAAGGTCACAGTCTGCCCACCTTTTTATTTACGGCCCTACATCCCCGCTGACACCTGGGTGTTCCTACCACCCACATCGGGTGTCTAAATCCAGCCAGTGGAGATAAGCAGAGTCCCGTCCTTGCCACTGAAGCTTTGCAGAGGTCAGCAGGAAGGAAGGGAAGTGCTGCGAGACGATGTGAATGCTATCGCCGCCGAGCAGAAACGAGTAGGTAGGCTGCCCTTCTGTTTATGGAGCTGTCGTTACCGCCGTGATTGATGGCTCGCTGCAGACAATCCACATCTCCCTCATGGGCCACACGGCGAAGTGGGAGAAGCAAAGTGAAAACACAACAACTTGGAAAACCAGTTCCAGCCCTGGTGAATGTGAAGCCCATTTTCCAGAGAGCTCTGCTGTTCTGGGATTTCCCAGATGCCCGACGTTATAAAACCTCACGACCAGTTTAATTAAATCAACTCATCTTTTTATCATGAACTCTATGTAAGTAAAGGTTGCAAGTTTCAACTCAGGTCAACTTTCATTGTCTTGTTATCACATCCAGAATAATTGAACTGAACAATATTTAAAAACGTACGAGTTCAGCTAACTCAAAATCTTAAGACAGCCTGGTCACCCATGTATTAAATGGCCAAAAGTATGTGGACACCTGAACAGCCAGACATGATCTTTAATATCCAAAACTACGAGCATTAATCTCCTGCTACAACAACCTCTGCTCTTCTGGGAAGGCTCTCCCATTCAGGTGTGGCTTGTTCCAGTTCATTCCAGAGGTGCTAAGTTCAAGTTCTTCCTCGCCAAACCACTTCTTTCTGGAGCTGGCTTTGTGCACGGGGATATTGTGATGTTGAAACAGGAAAGGACCTTCCCCAAACTGCCGCCACAAAAATGGAAGCACACTATTGTCTAAAATATCATTGTACATTACAGCTCCCTTAACTGGAAGTAAGCGGCCCAAACCATGAAAAACAGTCCCAGACACAGAGTACGCAAATGTCCTATATATGGACATCAGTGTCCACACATATGGTTCAATTATGAATTCAGTGTAATCCTCACCTGCTGTGATATACTGTATAAAGAGGACCAAGCTTGAAGTGTGGGCTGATTTTAGAGGATGCCAACTGCAAAAAATAACACCTTGGACAGTCCGATCAAGCCTTTGCCTCCTCTGTTCCCATTTCACTGCTTCATCTTAAATCATTAATGCTTTCCTCTGTCGAAAACTTGCAAGAAAACTTAGTGGAGCTTGCACCTCTTTTCTCTCTATCAAAAACCTTCCAGCACTTAGCATCTCTACTGTCACATGCAGGCTTGTTGTCATTGATGGTATTACTTATTCATCTGAGCTTCAGCTGCGCCAGCACTTAGGTTGGTGACCTTTCACACCAAACTCTGCGGAGAATAATGGCCAGGACAGTAAGGTACACTGTGAGCTGAAATCTATGTTTAGTCAGAAAAAAAAATCAGTCACTATGGTAAAAGGTAGAGCTAATGCAGGGCAGCCACACCTCAGGCCACAGCAGCTGGGGACACAGGGCTTCCTCTGCTTTTCAAATATTTATCCCCTCGTAGCGTGAGACACAGCATGGGACGGAAAACAAGATGGAGTCCTGCTGGGCCCAGGATCTGCCAGCGTGCACACATACACACCAGGACAAACAGAGCAAAGAAAAAACAAACAGATGGGCAAATTCAGATGTCAGAGACACACACACGCCCCCTTTGTAACCACGACCACAGTGTTGATAATGACGGAAACCCACTGCTGCCTGCTGAAAGAGCAGCCTGCAGTTTTTAGCATCTTCTCTGTTGAGTGAGCAGGTAGCCCCAGGTCGGGTTCAGGGGGGAGAGCAGGGGACCGTCTGCTGACAGATCGCCTTTACTCCCCGGCTGGTTGCTGAGCCATCTTGGGCTCCCTTCCAGGGGATTGTGATTGCATTTTATAGCCTCGAGCAGCCTCCTCATGTCATGTATCCCTCCTCATGTCGCAGACATCTGGGTAGCTCTGGGCTCTTCTGGTCTCCCCTGTGCTCCCCGCTGTGCTGGATCGTTTGATTAAGCCTGCATCGCTCGTAATCAGACTCAGGGCTCCTTCCATCCCCCATACCTGCAGACCGGCTTCCTAACTGCCTCAGAGTCATGTGACAACTGAGATTTGCTTCTCTAATGTGACACGTTTTCAATTTGAACAGGAAGTTTGGGCAGGACGAAAGGCAACTGAAAACACACAGTGAGGAAACAAGGTTTTAAATTTGTGACTTAATGTATTTTTATTTACCAGCTACAATTAAAAATAATAATAATAATAATAAAGAATACATTATTATTGTTATGGAACAGGCAAAGAATTAGCTATTTTGCCTCACCTTGCACCTTATTACTGTTGTTTTTAAGCCCTTTGTTTTTCCATGTGCAAGCACATTTCTGTTTAAAACAAACTTGAATCCACTATTCTTTTATCACATCATGCACAAATTGATGACATGTCACCAAACAGCGCAGGATGAACGCAGCTATTCATTCGCGCTCGCTTGCCTGCTAAATTTTGAGCAGCATGGAACCTATTTATTACCACTTGCTCACCTGCCCCATCACTAAGCTATTCATTATCAAGGTGACTAACCTGCACAGCCATTAGCTGCAATACTATTCATATCCCGTTAGTTAGCGCAGGTATGCTGTTAACGGGTGGCGAGCCATTAATTCTGCAGGTACAAAGGAAGATGTGACCCCGTTTCAGAGAGCTGCGGTGAGCCTTTGCACCGCCAACACACATACGGCGTGTGTTTAACGGGCCTCATAGGGGAAAGAGACTTAGAGTGTGTTTACACAGTGGCATCTCTGAGCTGGTATTAATAATAGAGCCACTTAGCATTCAGAGGCACTGGTCTCAGCCACGCTGTTTGTTTCACAGGTCATTAAATTTATGCCGCAGCCCTAATGTTCATTACAGCAGCAACCTGGCCAGGGGTCTGTAACACTCGCTCACTGTCTTTAATCCCCCGCTGTATTCCTAACACTGGCTTCCTTTTCATCCCTCGCTCATTCCCCCTCTCTCACATCTTTGTCCATTTGCTCGACAACAATCATTTCCTGGTTTAATTAAAAGGATTGCACCACTGTTTCCAGGCAAATCGCATCGTTTCAAAACAAATGCCAGGACAAATATTTGAATGTGGAAGAAATGTTTGCGTTTTAGAAAAGCTACGCCCTTCGCAGGTGTAGTTCTTCCACCCGTAAAAGCTGTCGCTGCTGCACAAAGCTGCTGCTGTGAGGCCAGTTTTGCCAGTTTCACCTTCGTAGGCGAAGCTTGGCAAGAGGAGGCTGATCCCTGCTCAGGCTTAACGGCTGGTAATTCCACTTCCACTGTGAACAAACCAAAGTCACCGTGCTGCAAGCGAACAGAGGCTGGAGGTCAAAATGATAGACAAAAGGCACACAATGTGAAAACTAATTAAGGGGTTTTACAAGGATTTTATAGAAATGACGAGACTGGGAAACAGCAGGGGTTTATACAAGCTAACAGGGAAACATGAAGAAATGACTTTATGAGACCAGCAGATTTCCTTCTTTTGGGTCATTATTTTCTTAAAAATCATTAACCTTCTCTGGGTTGTACCACCAAACTCTTCCATTTGAGCACCTGTTCTTTGCTTCTCATCAGGTGCTTCTGCAGAAAAACATCGATCTGAACCATCACACACATCAAAAACATGCTGCCATTGGGCAAAAGAAGCAAAACACAGCAGTCCTGACGGGGGGCATATTTAATGCACGCACCAGGCGGGGGGCACGTTTAACATGCACACACACTGTAAATCAACACTGCGTGGATTCACGTTGCAGTCGCAAACAGCAGCTCGGTCCCACAGGCTCCAACCGCCCACCAATCCCTTCATTATTCCTTAATGCGACTGATTATTCTCTTTAGAAAAAAGAGAAAAAACACTGCCACACAGTCCTGCAGGAGAAAACACAAACACTTTAAGGAGCAAGCAAACACTCTGTTTAATCTAATTAATCCTCTTGGAAATGTAGCGCACTTTGAAGGCTGGCTGTACAGCTGCTGCAGGAAACCAACAGCAATTGGACCACAGAGGAAAACAGAAATTATTCCATATAGGGAGAAATTTCGGGGGTTCAGATGCAAAATGTTTATGCCAACAGTCCTCTTGACTGCATTGGACCAAGATTCCAAAACTAACTTTGCATTAAGAACATTAAAGCCCAGACTTTCTTAACCATGATTAAGAGTGACGTATCTAAAAATCTGAAGACAACAGTGGTAATGTTATAGTGTGAGCGTTTGCAAAATTCTCAAACATCAGACCCACGAACCAAAAATACCTGAAACAGCTTTAATGACAAAACCAGCAAACAACTAATAACACTGAATCAAAACTCATTCATAACTTTGTACATAAGTGAGACCAACATGACGAAAAAGGAGATAAATCACTGAAGAGTCGCTGTTCAGAGCCCAACAAGCATATCACATTATTAATTGTCAATGTCCCCAATGTGACATCATCTACCTTTTATTGCTCATGTCCATCTCTCCCATTTACCCAAAATAGTATTTTTTTAAATTATGGATTACGAAATTATGTTTCTTGCGGAACATATTTTGTTTTTTTTGCTAAAATGTAAATTATACCTAACCCTTCTCTTGGGAGCCTTTCTTTGGGAATTAGCTGATTTGTGTGTGTGTGTGTGTGTGTGTGTGTGTGTGTGTGTGTGTGTGTTAGTCATTACATGCATCTGTCGTCCCTTCTGCCCGGTCCGGCCTGAATCTGAGTGTTTGCAGTGGAGGATCAGAGGCTCTGCAGAGCGTCCAGTCGCGTGGCTCTCTAATTAAAGCTGACGCTGCCACTGAAGCCCGCCAGCCCCTGGGTCAAAGGTCACCACGCAACCACTGACACAAGCAGGTAACCAGCCACTGTGAAATGGGCTGAAAGGCAAGTTGCCACCGCCAACCTCCACTCCCCTCCTCCACCTCCTTAACCTGTCCTCCTCCCCCACCACTCCCTGCTTCTCCTTTCCTTCCCTCTTCCTCTAATTCCCTCCACCTCTCAAGTTTTGCCTTGTCAAGAAAAAAAAAAAAAAAAACCACACACCTCCACACATTTACCCACTCAATGACATTGGAGCGAAAGAATAGAGAGAGAAGAGAAAAGAAGAAACAAGGAAAGGCTTTCAAACAGCGACAGCCGAACACCTACAGGAAACTTGCACCTTTTCAGAGCAATGAAAGAGCAGGGACACTGCTGCGAAGGCACAAGGCCGTCAGCGGAGGGCCAAACATGTCAGTGGAACAGAAAATACTGTAGGTATGCACCTCTCATATGAATGATGCCATCTGTTCACCAGAATAAAGACACGCTGTTGACCTTTGCTTTGTCCACCCTTAAAGAGCAAAGTGGAACTGGACCTCGTGTGTTTTTCTGGAGATATGGTAAAGAAAAAAAAAAAGGTCTTCAAGGACGCTGCTGCTGAGGTGGAGGGCGCAACTGTGCTGAAGAAAGTCATTTATCATGCTCACAATGAAAGTGAAAAAAGAGAAAAAAGAACCGCAGAGAAAAAGAGTCCCTTGATGTATTTGGTCAAGTACAAGTGAACCGGAGCTTGTAAACAGAAGTCACATGGACTCAGAGGTCTCTTGTTTGCAGGTCGGAGTTGTAGCAGCACGTCGACCCCGAGGTCAAACAGAGCAGGCTGCAGAGGAGGCCAGTCAACAACGCAGCCACTGCAACTTCATCTACAGTGTTTTAAGGCTGTATTTTGTGCTGCTTGACTTTCTGAACATGAAGAACTGCTGCCTGTCAGATGTCAACATCCTCAGAAACCCACATGCTTTGGGGTTGTTTCCCATACTCCTAACAAACTGTGCTGCTGGTCTTCTTCTTGGAGTTTATTTGATATGGACACACGCAAATACACACCCACATTCTGAATACACAATCACGATGCATTGTTTCAGATGTGGCGCTTGTGTTTATTTGAAACATCAACCCCCTCCTGGAGCTTGTCAGCATAAACATAGAAAACATGCTAGAATTTAAATACTGAAGAAATCTTTTTTTTCAGTAGTACAAATGAGTGAAAATGATAAAGCATGTGCAGGTCAGGTCAGACTGGGTCAGCAGGGCTGGCATCATCAGATCAGAAAATTAATAGTGCTGATACAAAAAATGATGCTTTACTACTTTTTCTCCAAAACTCTTTTTTCAGTTCAACAAAACAACACAAAGTCCTCAAATATTACACAGCTGAAAATGGCAAAAATTTTGATTTAAATCTGGAATCATCTGATTAAAAGATCACTAATCTGTTCATACATTCAAAACCTGGAGTTGAAAACCAGCTTTATTTGTCATATTAGTCAGAATTTTGCAGAAAACCTTATTTCTCATGATCAAGACAAAGACAAAAACTCAATTAAACTCAACTGGGACCTGGAAAACTTGGAAGCCGACAAACATCTCTGATCATCCTGGAACCAAAATTAGCTGAAGATGACATGCATTTCCTTTTAGCCCAGCGTTAAGTGTCTCTCTGCCACAGATGGATGTGTGTTCTTCACACTTGTGATAAAAAACTAGGGCTTCCAGATAAAAGACGGAAAACCACATTAGGTGCTAAGAGGCAGGCGACTCATAGAGCTGCCAGTTCTGCACATTTACATCACAACATGCAGATGGAGAGTAACAATTTAGTGCCTCGAAAACATCTTGTTATAAAAGACAGTTCAAGACTTTTTTCATGCACATTTTGAATCCATTAGTCTCCATAAGTTAAGTCATATAGGTGGAAGAAGAAAAGAGACAGAGCTCTATATCTGCCTCAAAAGGACGAAGCCATCGACATCTCAGAGTCGACGGACGCTCTCACCCTCTCAACAACACACACACACACAAGCACAGACGTGCAAACCGACAGCAACGATTACACCTTCCAGCCGGAGGCTCTGTGTGTACTGTAACCACAGTCTGTCCACACCGTCAGGGACAAACACCGATCTGACCTCAGAGCAGCGCTAACAGTCTGCTACACAACCAGAGAGTGAAACACACCGGCGGCTGAATCGCAGCTGTCTCTCTCCATTATCTCACACAATTACTTTTATTCACAGAGCGCTCAGTCTTACATCACTGAAGGTGGGAAACCTCACAGGAGACTGTGCTGCTGACATAAACAGATTAAACACTTTCAATTATTTATGATCCTTTGATAATGCTGATAGTCAAATAGAGGAGGTCAAACTACTAAAGGTGATTTCTGCCGAATCATTTCTTTGCCTTTTTCAAAATTTCTGTATAAATTGAATAACGCTACAATGAAAAAAGACAAGTGGCAACAGGAGAAGATCTACTGCAACCTTCCAAACCAAAAATAATCATCAATACAGTCCAAAATCCTGATGTGTAGAGTTTCCAAATCAATATCAAACTAAATGACTAATCTTTCTTTTATTGGATAAAAGTGTGGAGAAAATGTCAACCCAATTCTCAAAGTGCACTGATTTGCAAAGGGAAAAATGACTGAAGATGATTTTTATATTGAATATGATATTACTGTAGAACGAGGTCCTGTGTCTTGAAAATTTGCAAATAGGCTACAGTAAGTCTCCCAACTGGTTAAGTCTTGTTCAATCACTTCACCTGCATCATGACGACACCTTGACTGAACAAAAACTTGACTGAGACTGCATTGAAAATCAAATCATTATGTTTCCTTTGGCAAAAACCCCCAACAACAACTGCATTAAACGACTTATCAAACTGGAACATTTTCCCTTTTTTTGCAGTGAATTTGTGGCCTGACTCCAGAGCAGGGTTTTGGCTGTGTCAGCCCTTTTCCAGGCCTGGGAGTGTTTGATGGAGCTCCTGGCCGTCGTGTGGCAGACCTCTGGCTGCCCGGCCGGTGACTGATGCACACGAGGCCACGGAGGAGAGCTTTATTAAACGACGGCGAGGACCCATCACTCTCCCTCTGACATATTGGGGGCTCACCTTGGGATGGGGGTGAGGAGGGGTGAGGAGGGGTGAGGGGGGGGTTGCACCAGGAGGCGCCAGGGAGATGTGAGGCATTTATTCCATCTGCATTAACACACCCTCGTGATGACGTACTGTGTGTTTGTACGTTTCCACTATGTTGCACTTTTGGATTTTGACTGCGTTTCATATTTTTGTTGCATAAGGGCCATTTGAAAACATGCCTGTGTGTGTTAGTGCATATGTGCCAGCGCATGTGTGTGTGTGTGTGTCTGTGTGTGTGTGTGTGTGTGTGCATGTGCAGGGTGAGTCATTTAGCAGAGACGCTGTGAGCCGTCATACTGCAGAGAGCGAGGGTGCGATGACAAATCCATCACTTAACCCTCTCATTCACTCCTCTGACACACACTGGGGGGAACTTTACACACACACACACACACACACACACACACACACACACACACACACTACAGCTGCAGACCTGGACAGCCTGAAAGAACAAACTGCCGACACCCCTCCTCCTCCTCCTCCTCCCCCCCCCGAGCCTTCATCACCAGCTGCAGGAGGCTCCATACAGTCTGAACCTCCTCTTATCTGTAACCTGACGACCACCTGCAGCTGCACCAGCACCCATGGGTGCAGCGAGCAGGGCCAACAACAACAACAGCAGCAACAGCAACACACAGACTAATACACAAACAGCAGGAGCGTCACACAATCTGGCCCCGTTAACAGATGCTTGACTATTTCCATTTTATGCTCCATTAAGTAAAGGTGTCACATTTTAACGTCAGTAAATCATTATCTTATTAATTCTGAAATATTACTGTAATTAACGTCACATTGCTGTCGACAGAAAATATTTCATTTGAAAAAAGTTTTCCAGGAAAAATGATAAAACTTTTTTTCACCAAATGTGTTGATCTGATTATGAAAAGGTTTCTTTTGTCACAAAGGTGGTAAAACTTTCAACAAGCGGAAACTATTGGAAAATATTGATTTAGTTACAAATCTGCATCTTATGTTGTTTACATTTCTTTCATCTCCACTTGGAACTGCAACAAATGATAATCTATTTATCGAGTGTTTTATTCTTTAAAAAATAAAATAATGAAAGCCGGTTATAAACTAGAAGGAGAAAATCTGTGGCATTGTTTCTGATGACAGTGACATAATTAGTTATCAAAATGGTTGCAGATTTTCTGTTCATGGACTAATTGATTAATTGTTTCAGTCACATTTAACGTTTTACAGACAAAAATAATAAAACAAATATCCCTGCTGTGTTCAGGAAAATATCCAATTATGTCTTCATTTTCTAATTTTATAAGACCACAATTTTCTTAGAAAGAAGAAATAGAAAGATGAAAGAAAAAACCCTCCTTTTCATTTACTACACGTTCAAAAAGTTTCTCTGCAGAGTGAGAGAAACGAGGGCACAGCGACCATGAAGCCCTTGACTTCTCGGTGACGGACATTTGTCAGGGCCTCATCAGCGTTACCTCATCGGCGGTAATGCTGCCATGTGCTCACACTCTGACAGAGAAAACAGTGTGTCCGTCTCTGTCTCTCTCTCTGTGTGTGTGTGTGTGTGTGTGTGGTGGCACACAGCCAACACAAACTGACAGAGGCTGGCGCCGGCAAGGAGGTGACTTAGGGGTGATTAAGCTAAAAGCGGCCGACACAAATGTCAGATCTCGGCGACACAGACAAATGAAAACAACATGAAGTTAAAAATGTGTGTATTCTCTTTTACTAATGTGTCACAGAGCTGTTCAAATACATAATTAAGTTCTGAATAGCAGCACATACAGGTAGCAAAAATGTTATTAAATTCTTCTTATTGCTTTTAATGTTTTGAAAGCCACATAAATTTATAGCTGATTTTTGAACACACTGAACAGGTGGTTTAAATACTGAGGACTTGTATATAAATATTTATCTATTCAAGATCATCCATCTTTAGTAACCAGTTTTTCTTTAGACAAATACAGTAGTGCAGTTAAAATAAATGGAACTTTGAAAGCTTCATTTGTATAAAAGGAGTTGGGATAATTTCGAAAAGAGCTTTTTCTAACAGGTGAGTGAAGCACATTAAGTAGAAAGATATTCAGAAGCACTTTCAGACTCAGTGTACAGGAAGAGCTGAGGACTAATTCACCATTCATTTCCTTTTCGGTTATTTGCATTGAGACATTCCAGTGAAGAAACATCCAGGTTCAGAGTTCTCATGTCGAAAGAAATTCTAAAGAGGTAAATTATGTAAATATATGTCAGAGTTTGAAAACCTAGAAAAACACACATTAAAGCTTAAATGGATGGCTTAATAAAAAAAAAAAATAGAAAGAGAAAGATTTCTAAGGTGGCTCACATTCTAAACGTGTGAGCAGACCTGTCGCCTGTCTGTGATGTTCATACGAACAGAGGTTATGTCACAGGGAAAGTTAACTAGATGAAAAGAAGTCTGCATCAGTTCTGAGAATATTTGAGAAGAAGCCAGTTTAAACTAACTTTCCTTTACACTGCTGAGGTCGATGTGGGACTGTCACATCAAAGATCCAAATAAAGTTAACGCATTTAAAAAAGTTTTTTGTTTGTTTCTTTGTGCTCCCTCGTTATTTTGTTTCCGTCGAATTTATTCTGCAGTTTTGTTGTGTTGTTTCTAATGAGGACATGACTTGTTATTGTCAGATGAGAGATCAGAGTGTTTATACATCTACAGCAAAGATTAATTAAAAGAGTTAATTAAAAGAATATTGCAACCAGTCGCCCTCAGTCAGTCTTTTAAAACTGCAATTTCCCAGAAGGAGAGTAAACCTGTGTGTGTGTGTGTGTGTGTGTTTGTGTGTGCATGTGCATGTGTGAGCAGGGTCAGGTGTGGTCTTATTTTACAGAATCAGGATGTTCATTAAACAAACTTCCAAAGATAGAAAGAAAGAGACGGAGGGAGGTAACAGGATTTGTTTTACAATCTTGCACCACATGGCCAAAAGTATGTGGACATGCAAAAGTTACACCCTTGTGTGATTTTCTGAACATGTGATTCCAAAACCATCAGCGTTACTCTGCAGCTGTAACAGTCTGCAGTCTTCTGCTTTCAGGTTTTCCACCAGATGACTGAACCTGCTGCAGTGAATTCGATCCCATTCAGACACAAGAGCATTAGCGAATTCAAACACTGACGGTGGGTGATGAGGCTCGTTCTCAGGGCGGCTTGATGAGGACAAAAATCCTCATCACAATTATTTGATGGATTGTAGATGGATTTGAACTTTAAAAATATTAAACGAAAAAACTAATCAGAAATAAAGGTCTATACTAATACAAATACTACGACTACGACTAGTAATATAATGACTTATATAATATACGATGTGTGTTGTAATGTAGTTTTTATTTGAAATTGGAAACGTGACAAAGGATTGCTCAAATGCAACCCAATCAACATCCAAGCAGTGGCTGGCTTGACCGCAGTGAGCTGAACTAAACATGGCTGGCTGAGAGGGAGGCAAAGGCATACTGCTGTAAAGGAAAGGGGTGCGCTGGATTTATGGCACAAGACAAAATGAGAGCACTAAATGGAATGTTTTTTTCTTTACGGAGCTGACTTTGTGAATGGGGGCATTATGTCGAAACAGGAAAGGGTCTCCTCAAAATGAAACACACATTAAGAGATTCCTTAACTGAAACTAATCCCTGTGCAGGCAGCATGTCCACATACTTTTGGCCACATTGTGTAGACAGACAGACAGATAGAGAGAGAGGAGGGTAAAAAGGAGTCCAGAAGAAAACAAACCTCCCTGATCTCTGCCCTCCTCGTAATGAAAACAACTGAGGCTAAACATGCCGATATTCAAACATCACCACTGTGTGTCTCTCTCTGTCTCTCTCTCTCTCACACACACACACACACACACACACACACACACACACATACACACACACACAGCTGACCTTTACAGTGAAAAATGAATACATGAATAAAACTAAAATCTGCAAATGACAAATCTGCATTTGGCCCTCCAGGTTTCCCCTGAGGTGAGCTTCAGAGAGTCAAATGAGGGCAGTCGGATTTAATCTGCCGCCTCTGGGAGGGAGGCAGACACACTCACACACAGACACACAGACACTCACACACACACACACACACACACACACACACACACACACACACACACACACACACACAGAGACACACAGACAGACACACACACACACACACACACAGGCCCGCAGACTGACTTGCTATCGAATAATCCAACCAAACATTGATTGCCATTTCACTCGTTAACAGGGACCAAAATAAGAACTGTGAAAAAAAAAAGAGAGGGAAGAAGAGGAGATGGCAGGATATGACTAGAAATGAGAAGAGATGAAGAGAGGACAGAAGGTTGGAAGAGAAATGAAAAGAGGGGGAGGAGAAGGAAACAAAGACGAGGGGTGAGGAGGAGAGGAAATGGGACAAGAGAGAAGAGAAAGGAAGAATGTATTGAGTCAATGGGATCGGAGAGAAGTGGAAAGAAGAAATGAAGGATGGAGGAAGAGGATAAAAAAATGATGACAGGAGAGGAGAGGAAGCTGGAAGGAGGGAGGAGAGGGAGGAGAGGAGGCAGAGGGGAGAGAGGAGGGCCAGGCCGGGAGGATCAGGGAGGAGGCAGCAGAGGGAGCAGCAACAGTTTGACCTTCGACCAGGGAGTTAGGTCGTGGTCAAGAATCACAAAACAGGTTAATCCCCACAGAAAGAGCGACACACAGAGAGATAGATAGAGAGAGAGAGAGAGAGAGAGAGAGAGAGAGAGAGAGAGAGAGAGAGAGAGAGAGAGAGAGAGACTCCTCCTTTGTCTCGCCTCTCTTTTCCCTGCTCATACTTCTCTGCTCTGAATCAGTCAGCAGAGCTTATCAGAGTCGGCAAAAACCAGCAGGATTCCTCACATATCTGCAACCAGCCTGCCGTCACTCCTTCACACTGATGTCGGAGTACGTGTGTGTGCTCGATGATCTACATGATTTCTCTGAATTGATTCATACTTTAGTCTAAAAAATAATGACCAATGTCCATCACAGGTTCCCAATGCTCAAAATTAAATGTCTCTGAAATGATTTCTTCAGAACTGCTTATTTAGTCTGACTAACAGGCCGGAAATTTAAAAAGGATTCAGTTTACAATGACAGGAAACAAACAAAAGCAGAAAAAAGTCACACTGGAGAAGCTGGAAGAATCAAATGGGTGGAAATGTTTGAGACAGAAAATACGAAAAAATGAAAATGAATGAATGATTCATTGACTAATCTTTTCACTTGAACTGCAGCAATCGGAGGATTCACAGTTCACAATCTGCACAAGTTGAGGTTAACTTTGGTAACTGTGACTTGCAAATTCTGCCTTGACAGTGCCAACGTTTGAGGGAGGTGAGAACCCAAAATGAAGATTATTAGCTGATCCACTTTATTAAAGCCTCCTGTTAGAGTATGAACTGCGCCACAAAAGAGGAATGGTTTGCAGACAGTTATGAAACAGGAGATGATTGTACAATTATATCTTTTGAATAAAGTATGTCAATTCATGGTCCTGTTACCAAACGAGCTAATTATCTTGGTCATCAGATCGAAGAGATTTTTACCTACTATCATTTTTCATTTTGTTTTAATGTAAGGCTGCAAATAAAAGTTGGACCACTGCTTCACATGATGATCGATTTTTCAAAGAACTGCAGAATCACTTAGTCACTGAATGTCAAAGATAATGCTGCTGTTTGCTCGTCTTAAGTTTCCAGAGCCCAAATTACGTCATCAAATTGTTTATTTAGTCTCACCTGCTTCCAGAACTACACTTTCCAGAAGCTGTGACCAGGACATATTTCAGACTTTTAGTTGATGAATGAATCAGTGTTGACAGATTAGTTTTCTGTTGATGAGTCTTACAGGTGTAATCATCTAACATTTCAGCATAGATCTTAAGTGTTTTAAATATTTATCCTAAAGCAAAAACTGTCAGACCCATCGACTGGAACAGCACTCGGCTTTTTACCATTTACAAAGGGCAAAAAACAGAAATTCATATCCTGCATTAAAGCAGCAGATTAAAGACAGAAGATTAAAAGGAAGATTAATAAAAACATTAAATGGGATTTAAAGTTCAGAGAAAATGACTCAGAGTTTTACTTTGCCCAAAATCTTGTTGCCTGGAGCAGAAAGAGTTAACTGTGAATAAAATCCCAAACTGTTCAGCTCCAGGAGACCTTCAGCCCTCTTAAAGAGGTTTGATTGACAAGGTGCAGGAGCCTGCTCATCTTTCCACTGTGTGTGTGTGCGTGTGTGTGTGTGTGTGTGTGTGAGAGAGAGAGAGAGAGAGAGGAGGTTTAGGTATTCGGTCTGTTAAGCATCTGTCATTAAACAGTGTGTGTTGTGTGTCTTTCATGGTTCACTGCTTTCACTCCAAGCAGGACTGAAGAGAGTCAGAACAGAGTTTTACTAAAAATGTTTCAACCCCGAGTCCAAAGAAGTTGAGACGCTGAGTTCATATTTTCAACTTATATTCGATATTATATTAAATCATATTCAATATTATTGCTTGTTGTAAATATACACTAATTTTGAATATGATACCTGCAACATGTTTAAAAAGACTATGGACTGACTGCTTTTCTGTATTTCATCATTTTAAACTGACCTGGGTTTGAAAATGTTGGTCATACAAAACAAGCAAAAACTCCAAAAATGAGTGAAGGTTGTGATTTCAAAGATGATTAATAGAAAGAATAATCAGCAGCTTAATTGATAATTAAAATGTGGAAATGTGGCCTGAGAAATTTTAATTCATCCTGTTTGCTAATCATTCATAACTCCTATCTATTGTGATGATGAAAGCTCAAGGATACTTTCATATGGAAGTAGCGCATTTATTCAAGCTGTTTACATTAATGTGTCAGTGGCTGAATATTTTTGTAGTTTTTAAGCATCTGAAAGAGAACAGACGATGTCGGTCCAACAACTGAATTCCACTGTAAGTGGAAATAGTTCAAATTACAGAATGACAAAAATGAATTTACATTTCCCTACAGCTTTTCCAGCTCAACTTCGACTCCTGCGGCTTCATGATGGTCATGTAAACTCTCACTTTACTGAAGTGGTGCCATGAAGGTAAGAAAAACTGTAACTCATAACCTACTATTGACATAAAAATAACAGAAACCCTGTAATTTAACAAATTCTATTCCTTCAATTATCACTCAAGTCTTTTCTGTTTTTAAATAAATCTCATCTCCGAATACATTTTTCTCCAGTAATAAACCCACAGCATGAGGAGGGCGATCTTTCCCCTGAAGCTTCCTTTGGAGATAACTGATTTTTCAGACAGTCTAGTGAGATTAATTAACTGAGGCAACTTGTTGGCACAATTTCAATGTAGACACTTATTTAAGTAACCAAAAAGCTGTGTGAGAGAGCCTGGCCTTGTTCAAATCCACCTCGATCCCCAAAGAGTCGAGTTCAGAACAGGCTTTACTTCCTCCGTTTTTGAAGATAAAAAGTTGAAACTATCAGCGTGGGAAAGAGCAGATCTTTGCTGATATGATGTGAAAGCATGTTTGTGTGTGCTCCTTCAGGCCTGATGCGAGGACGTGGATGTGTCCAGAATATGTTCAGCAAAAACATGTTGTACTGAATGAACCGTTCCTCAGTGGTACATCCACATCTTTCCGCTGTAAATGGCTACATGCTGAACTGACAACCTGCTAGATAATTATAAAATGGATTAAGTTTGAAAAGCGCTGCAGCAGAATGTCATTTTTATCCATAAGACCTTTAAAACAGACATTTAAATGATGGATTGATAAAAAAAAATAATGGCAACGGTGGGAGCAGCGAGAGAAAGATGGGTGTAATGGTTCTAATCAGTCAATCAGAGCAGAATGTTTCCCTCCATCTTGTGCAGATGAAAACCTGCAGTGTCATTATGTATAATTATTGTGTATAAACTGCTGTAACCTGCTGTTTCTCCAGCATTTCCGAGAGAAAACTTCAGAGTCCTGCTTGCTCTTCTGCTAGAAATCTGACTAATTGATCCAGTAGTTAATGTGTTTTGCAAAACACAAATAATTATTATAGTGGATTTCAAGAAACACAGCTGAGGAGCAGTAAAGAGAATATTAAAGTTGTGTTTTCACTGCGCTGCTGATAATCTAAGTACCACAGTTTGTGTTGTAGTATCTGGATATACTGTAGACTGAAATGTGTTTTCATTAAAAGTAGGAACTGCTTTTCCATCTCACATGCAGAGTGGCTGATGGATTCAAAAAGCAGAAATCCTATTTTTAGCAAACAGCCTTTTAGAAAAGAAACAAGCAAAGTTGATTTCTTGTTAAAGTGAAAAGAAACAAGGAAACAGCCTTTTGATGACATTTTGTTTCTGTCGTTGACATTTTTCAGTTTGAGCTGGACGGGGGTGGGAAGTGCTGAAATGTTCAGAAAGTTTTAAAATGTGTGGCATTTGAGATAAAAAAAGAAAAAGAAAAAGAAAACTATTGGTTATCAGTGATAACCAAAAATACCCAAATTTCCCTGAAGAAGATCATGGCAACATGGCATAAAACTGAAATATACTTGCAACTATTGTTAATACACAGAGGTGGAGCGTGACAGAGCACATGAACTCAACGGCTACATACTACAATGCTGAGGTACAGGCGGTACTTCCAGTTTGTGATACTTCACAGTCTACGGAGTGGTTTGGCCAAACACAACATGAACTTCCTGTATTGTGTTTAAATGTTTGGACAGGTGCAAGTTTATTGAAGTTTAAGATAATTAGCATTTACAGTACTGATACTCAGCTTTCAGAGGAGAACTCCTACATGGTTATTATTCATTACATTCAAGTACACATTTGAATACTTTTTAAACCACTGAAAGCAGATGTGTGAATAGTAAAGTGAGGGAACAGGCTGAAAACCTGTTAACGTGTTATTTTGTTGGGTTTTTAAAGCAGCAGCAGCAGCAGCAGCAGCAGATCAGACCACTGCAGCCTCCGCAGCGTTTATCAGGTGGTAGTTACACGCTACATTTCCTGAGTGATGCCACCATGTCCCGGCCTGCAGCAGCAGACCGCCGAGGACTCGGAGGAGCTCGGCCACCCAGGCGGCGAGCTGGTGAGCTGTTGATGAAGTGAGGGGTCACTGCAGGGCTAAGTGAGACCTCACACTGGACAAGCAGGCCAGACCTCGGGCCACGGTGGCATATGGGTGTGAAGTAGGTGAGGAAGCCGAGGAGGGGTGGGGGTGGAGGGGAGGGGGGACGCCAAGCTGTCCACTCCGCCTCTCACGAGACCCCCAGCTGTCACAACAGACACTTACCAGCCCTCACACTAAACACCCACCAGGGAGAGGGGGGCAGCATCCTTCCTCTTTCAAACAGAAGGATGGAAAAGAGGAAGGATGGAGGGAAAAGAGAGGGTAATCTCCTCTTCCTGCTGCTGTGATGTCTGAGGAATGCTGGGATCTGCCCCCGCCACCGTCCTCCACCACTTCTGAAGCCGCGCTGCAAACCTGCTAATTATAGCTGCTAAAGGATGAAGGTGTGACCTAAATAGTTATTTTAAGTCAGGAGCCAACTTGTGAGAACCACAGCGCAGAGAGAGCAAGACGGAGTTGCAGGAGGACGGAGGAAGTTTCAGCCTCGAACGTCACATGACAAGACACAGCTGCAGTGCAGGAGAGTCGAGGTCAGACTGTAAGACTTCAAATACTGTGAGACGACGGCAGCTCAGACTGAACTGCAGGGCTTTCTGTTTTTTAGTCTATCGAGCAAAGGTGACTGGAGCAAAGAGAAGGTTCAAATAGATGAGAATAAAGGATCATTCGATGCACGACTGGAGTAGTAATCAGCATTAGTCTGAAGATTAATTCTACTGTGATTTTTGTGTCATCTCATAATGATGCTGAAATTATTAGTCAATTAATAAAGTAGGTCAACCAATAGGAAAAAATCCATGATAAATTTGATCACTGATTTATAATTTTAATTATTTCCTCAAGAAATATGCAAATTTAGTTGCTTAGCTTATTTTCTCTGTCTTATGTTGTTATAATATTTTATATTTCTTGCTCTTGGTCCATCTTTTTTAAATTTTAAGACAATACCTTTTGGTCTTGAGACAATATCTAAAAAGACTTAATTATTAGCAGAAAAAAAAGAAGCAACAGAACTTCCGGTCCTACTGACTGTAATTTAAACTGCAATAGCAGATGGTATTTTAACAACTCCTCGTTTCATGTGATGCTGTTGACTTAATGTACAATGTACTTTAAGTCAGTTTATGTGGCAATTTTAAACATGTATGTTTGATATATTTATCTCACTTGTTTCATATATGTTATCATGTTTTGTGTATCTTATCTTTACGACTGTGTGCTTTATGTTTCATGAGCAAAATGCAAATGAAAAATGAAGATTCCTTATCATTGCCTCCAGTAAAACAGGCAGCTGTAAAAACCTAAACCGGTGTGCATCTGCATTTTTTCCATGTTCGAAAAATTGCATACTAATTTTGAGATACATGTGTAACAATACTTGATATTGATTTTGTTTATAAAACAAACAAATCCCTGGTTATACCATGAAAACATTTCTTTGCAAACAGTTGTTTGAAACTACTGTTTTTTTGCTTCAAGGTACAGAACCTACACTTGGTCTCATTTCATAATTGATTCCTGGGATTAACTGATGAACACTGCTTAGCATTTCTAACATTACAGTGCATGAAATTCTGATGTTTCTGATAAATATGCATGAGGACTTACACATCCATGAATGCAGCAGTGATCTCAGGAGAGTTTTCTTCCACCATGACTACAAGCACTTTCTCTGCACAAACACTTCTCACTTCAACAACACTCCCACCTGCCTCTGTTTATCGAATTCATGCCGCTTACACTGTTCCTCGACCAAACGCACCCTCCCTCCCTGCTTTCTTTCCACACCTGAGAGCCTATTGACAGCATGTCCCGGTAACACGCGTATCACTTAACCCCGTGTCAAAACGCAGGTGTAACGTAAGCCCGGGGAGCAGGCGAAGGTCCTGAGCTCATAAAGGAATGTGCGAGCTGGGAATAGCACCCTGCATGGAGGAGAGGCCCCTTGCTGAGAGAGTACAGCAGAGTACAGAGTTACTGCAGGGAGCAGAGCTGGAAAACAACCAAACACTGACAGAGACACCCCTTCACCTCAGGAGTCCACAACACAACGAGACAAAAATGTGACTCAGCGGTTATAAGAGAAAGTGATGAGAGCAGTTCTGGATGGAGGATAAAAGAAAGAAGTCGGTTGGTGCTCTTACCATGGCGCTCCGTATATCCGGAATCCCTTTATGGTGACGTCCGAGTCCTGCAGGTACACACAGTTTGTGAGGAGCGACTGGACATTGTCAAAGTCCTCTGGTTTGAGTTTGGAGACTGAGGGGAATCGGTAGTAATCCTGCTTGACCAGCTCGGCCATAAAGTCCTTATCAAAGGTCAGCTCGTGGTTTCCAGCGATCACCACCTTAAACTCGTACGGGAGGCCACCTAGAAGAGAGAAGAGCAAGCAGGGAGAAGGTGGTGAGCCAAAATCAACTCAATGTTCTAACACTGAAGCTACATTTTACAAACCAAATGACATCTGCAGTATCGCAGCTGCGCAAACCAACACAGGTTCCAACCAACAGGCTCTGTCTCACATCAGAGGTGGACGACAGCAACAAGCAGGTTAAAAAATTCAAGGCATCAGTGTTGGATCCGTAAATTATGAAAGCAATTTGTTCACCAGTTTTGCACAAATGGTTTAACATCCTGTCTCTGCATAATGTATTGTGTATTTATTCTTACTGCAATATGAAATTAATCAAGTCAATTAATACTGAGAAAAGTTTCAGTGTGTTCTTTAAATCAAAAATGAACAAATAAAGACTATCAACTACCAACTCAGCAGTGACTCAAGAAAATTCAGGCTGTTGTAAAAATGTGGCATGCACAAATGTTTGAGAATTCAAATATGCTGCTTGCATTAAGCAATAATATTAACAGTATTTCTATACTTTTTACCCCATGTTGTCAGCAATTCACTACAGGATATTATTGAGCGTACACTGAAATTTGATTTCATCACACTACAAATAATTCTTTACACTCAACAAATTCTTCACACACAGCATATTTTCTCCTCCACATCGTGCAGCTCTGCTCTCCTTCAAGGCACAACAGTATTTTATAAAATCAAAAAGTGGTTGTAAGTGTATTTCTACAGAAGCAGCATGTTGTGCTAATATTCTGTACATGCACCATACATTGCCTCAGTAACTCCCTGTGTACCTAACCCTGAGCACAGATCAGGACTGGAAAGAAAACCCAGACAAGTGGAGGGGAAAAATACCCTCAATTCAGACAGTCAGAGAGGTTACAACCACAGCTGACGGCTCTGCTTGACCCCAGCAGACCACCGTCCATCTCTGCAGACACCGGGCGGCTGGGAAAGGCATGAACCTGAACTAAACAGAGAAGACCATCTATTACAATCTTCATCCCCTCATCTTTCAACTTCTGCTGTGCCCTTTTCGCTCTCCTCTGTCGGCGTGATTTGTCCCGGTTCCCCTTCGCCATCAAGAAACCGGCTCACTACTTTATTCCAGCCGATTGAGCACTCAACGAAAGGGTCTGGCCTTCATCACCCTTCTATTCTCTCTCTATATTTCTCCTTTTTTCTCTCCTGGATTCTGTTTTTTAGGCTTCCTGTTGATTTTGCTCCAGACTTCCTTCCTTGCCGTCTTTTTTAGCTCGCTCTGTAAGTTCTCCCCATGTTAATGTATGTGTGAAGTTAGTTGATCCATAGCCAGGGAGTAATGGGTGTTGAGGGTGCTGCAGCGTCCCTGCCCCCAGCTTCAGCAACCCCAACCCAGGTGGTATCATTTATCATCAACCTGCAACTGACTGATAAGAACTGAATTTAGTTGAAATGATAAACTTTAGAGGTTTAGACAAGTGTAGAAAAAAAGGATTATTGCACAGGTTTACAAGTGAGATGCCTACATCCATCGACGACATTGAGTTTGACTGACAGGAAGGTTTTCAGCTCACCAACGTGGTCACCGATGTGCTTCTTGCTTTTTGTTCCTCTGCTCTGTATCGCTCTGGCCGGTAAAAGCGGAAGGTTATGATGCAAGCCAAGAGGGCAAATTGAATAAAATGTTGAATAAAGAATCCAATAAAACTTATTTGCTGAATAAAAATGCTTTTGACTCATGACAGTAAGTGAAAGAAAGGATGTAAGCCTGCTGCTCAATTTTGCAGCGGTGAAGTTCAGAATTGGAAATAAAACTAATAGAATAGAATATAAATTCACCCGAGATACGCCGCCTCAATGCAGATAAATAAAAAAATTCCCCCGCATCCGTCTAAAGTGTGTGTGTGTGAGTGCGAGAGAGCCAGAGTGTGTGTCCTCTAATGCTGAAAATGAAAGAATCATGGTTCCCCGGTCTATAGGTTTCATTCCCGCTACTCTAAATTAGCTCTTGTCGCGTCTCAGGATCATAAATTCCAGTCTAACCTTATATGAGAGCGCCGTCTCTCAGTCCCTTAGCACTCTAACTGGATCACACATCAATTTATATACACACACACACACACACACACACACACACACTACCCAAAGCGAATCATCCTCTCCACCACCACGCAGGGAAAAGGTGGGGAAAAAACATAATTACCATCAAACAACTCCATCTCCATTACTCTACTGGGAATTTCTACTGCTTTTTATTGCCACCGTGATACATCTTACAGAGGTTGGTGGAGTGATACACCTAGATTTATTTTTTATTCTTCGCCCACAAACAGGGGGTATGAAAGACGGAAAGA
This sequence comes from Holacanthus passer, assembly GCA_025331565.1. Lineage (NCBI taxonomy): Eukaryota > Metazoa > Chordata > Actinopteri > Pomacanthidae > Holacanthus > Holacanthus passer. Next base: position 131,828 of record JAFREQ010000040.1, on the reverse strand, counting down.
AAATCAAAACAAAATCTCTGTGAAGAAAAAGAACAAGGTGTGCGGAGAAATGTTTTGTCAGACCTCTCAAGAAGGCAGACTTGTATTTGTGTGAGATTTAAGAAGACAAAAACATCTGCATGCAGTGTTTTTCAGTGTGCAATAATAAAAAGACACTATTTCCAAACAGGAGTTAAATTTGAAAAAAAAAATCTATATTGCAGCATTTAAATTAAAGAGGTTAATATCTAAGAAAATTAAATTGCACCACCTCATCTCCTCAAATTAATCCATGAGGAAGCATGATCCAAAATCCACATCAATGCCTCTTCAGGTTAGTGCAGAAGCTGCGAATATGTAATAGTTCTGTAAAACAAGCCTTTCCCATCAGCTCTAATGAACGATTTAGCATCTGCTGGGTTTCTGTTCTACTGTTACGATCTGCAACTTCACTGTTCTGGTCGTTTCCTGCCACAGCGGGAAGGCTCTGATAAACTCACTGTATGTTACCTGCTCAGCACCAAACAGCAGACAGACCATGTCAGAGACTAGTTGCTGAACATTGTGGAGCATTTAGCAGCTAAAGAGCCACATATTTCCTGTGGGAGTTGGTGGAGACCCCAACTAAGCAAAAGGGAAAATGAATATTGAGCTTACGTTCATAAGGAGGCCAGAAAGAGCAGAAGACAACAAAGACATTAGTGTATCTGTAGTTGGTAGTGAATGTAAGGAGGAGGCTGCTTGTGGTTTGTGATCAGCTGATTTTATTTCACCTGATTTACTCTTTAAACAAACTGAAAATTATTAAAGAATTGCAAATGTTGTCTCAAACCATCTTCAGTGATGTAAAACAGGCAATGAGCAAACTCTTTAAATGATAGTTCCCACTGCTGAACACATTATCATCCACACCTGAAGACATTACACATCTGAGCTCAGAAACAAACACACACAGGCTACCGAGGCCTCTGGGAGCAGCTTAAAGCAGCAGATCAGAGCCTGTGTTCTACCGTCAGACAAGCTGGGTCAGGGAAAGCTCGTTCCTCTGCATCGATCTCCAATGATTCCCCTCAACAGGCCAAGCATCAGTCGATGGCACGGACAAACTGCTGCCTCCTCCAGAGTCTGAGAGGAGCGGGCGAAGGAGGCCGAGAGGGAGGAAGGAGGCAGCAGAGGTTCAGTTCGCAGAAGCTTTAAATCTAACAATCTCATCCAACCCAGTTTAAACTCAGTTTGTTGATTCTGCTGTTTCAGTTACTACTTACTACCACTGAAGATTACAGGATGTTCCTGAAAAAAATCTGATTCTCTTATGATGTGGAACTGGTTCTCGTGACTTAACCCAACTGCAGAGTTTCATGTGGAATTATAACAACAGCTAATTCTCTGTCTCCTCATTTAATGAACAAAAGATCCAATGGTTGTTATTTTTCAAAGAATGCTTCAGTTGGACCAGAAAGTGACCATATAATGTAAACGATAACTACTGATGATGATAGAAAATATGTAGCTTTACAACTTGACATAAAATGACAAGAGTCGCATCAACCGACAACCATAAAAAAGTGTTTTTCCAGTAGTTTTTCCTGTCACAGTTGCGTCTCTGCATGTTTAACTTCTGAGCGAGTCTGAACAGTCAGTCCGTTCGTTGCAACCCTCATATTTCATCCGGAAAAACATCTAATTATTGAACTAATGCGCCTTCAAAATGTCATTTTTCCATGTGATTTTCATCACGTTGCCGACTCACGACCTGACTCAGTCTCTTCTTCTCTCAGACTCTCTCAGCCTTCGTCAACAAAGACAAAAAAAAAACGGCCTTGGAGGAAACACTGAACCTTTCACATGCACTTGGGTTTTATTTATTAGAGACCGTTCTGTATGTAAAGCTCACACCTACACTGAAAAAGCCACAACAGAAATAAGCAGAGTTTTCTCAACGAGGAACATTTTCACCGACGAAAGAGCTTTTAAACTTTACAACCTGAAACATATACAAACTTTTCCCGATGAAGAGAGTGCTCAATGTAAGAAAAATGGCAGAAAGAAGCTGCACAAAAGAAATCTTTGACCAATATGAATATTTGAAGACAAGACAGACCAATTTTGTGACAGTAATGTTTATCTTTAAATTTCTGTAATATCTGTAATATAATGAGCTCATTTAACCACTACATTCTTATGAAATTATTATTTATATAATTCTCAGCTTTAATCTCCATGTTATGACTTTTTCCCTCAAACTTAATATATAAAATCTCCTGAAATAAATGGCTATAATATTTTTGTTGTAATTTTCTACCCACCCACCCGACGGTTTGATAACCAGGACTCCAACTCCACACTCACAACCTTCAACAGGACATTAACAGGCCGGGCCCTCCCAGCTACACTGAGCCATTTTCCACTTTGCTCCGCATCGATTCCCCATTATGGCCGATATCGCTGTTTTCACCCTGGCTTAACAAAGTACAGACACGCACACACGCGCACACACACACATACACACACTCTTGATGTAGGCAATGATGGATAGAGGAGTTTGATAGAAAAGCTGACCAGTGTGTCCTCCCGGTGGTGCCAGGTGCTGTATTGGTGGTGACACAGCAGAAAACAGAGGGGAGAGAAATGGGACATGTCTGCATGTGTGTGTGTGAGCGGTTTGCATGTGCGTGTGTGTGTCTGTTTCAGGAGAATTAGGTCACAGCACCTGGCATCACTTTAAAGAGTCAGCCTGGCAAAGTTGGTTCACGACTGACCAACAGAAAATCACAATTTGTAAAACTGAAACTTCAGATTTTAAAGATCTAAAGAGAATGTTGACTTGAGTTACTGCATTAATATACTGCAAACCTGTATCAGATCACATCGTCTTTCTTCCATTCACATCACGCTGGTATTTTGAACTTTCTGAAAACAGCCTCCTGAGATGATAGATGTGAAAACAAAGGCTGATAGTTGCAGAAAACCAATCACATAAGGAGGAAGAAGAGATTCAACCGTTTCAATGTGGACTGGAAAACGAGCCCAAAAATATATATACAACATAGAAATGGTGTTTTCAAATTTATCTGCATTAGCCTGAATTGTACAAACAGCAAAGAGGTGGAAGAGCAGGAGGCAGTGAGTTTGACAGGACTGTGAGACCTGAGACCTGAGAGATGCAGATTTTCTTCCTAAATTCTGCTGAAAATATGACGGTTTGAACACACTGAGCATAATGAGGGACAGTCAAGAAGTGGATTCTGCTGCGGGAGAAGTTTCAGAAGTTTCTATTTCTTTTTTTGGCTGTGAAAACTGGATCAATGTTGGAATCCGCTCTAGCAGCTGTGAATCCAGAGCGACTGCAGCCGCTGTTGTGTCTCGAGAGGTAAAACTGTGACAGCCACCTTTCAGCTCTACAGGGGGTCAGTGTATGATACTCAAAGCATAGATTTGGAGAGGAGTACTACTTCAACCTTGGGGGTTTACATTTTTGTAAAGCTAAATGTTTTGCATCTAATGATGAAGATATTTTTTACACTTTTGACTCTATGGCTGTAATTATTCACCATTTAGTCTAAGTCTAATAAGTTTTTTCATCATGGTTCAGTGAGAAACATCTTCACAAGAGGAATAAGTATATCGTGAGCTGATAACTGAACCCGGATTTTGAAAGTAAGCATGGCTGCCAATCTTCAATTCCCTCCATGCTTTTTCAACATCAAACCACTTCCTGTTTCTTGTGGTTTCTCTTTCTCATCCTCTTTTCCACTTTCCATTGACCTTTTTGTACAAACAGACTATTGAGACAAAGACGTGTGTCCAGAGAGCACACCAAGTTATTTGCCTTGTTTATTCGCTCATAGTCGCCAAAGAGAGACATTAGATGGAACTTGCTAGCATCATGCACACCAATTAAGAGAGGGAGGGGTGTCCATGTGAGTTTGCATAAGAGCTCAGCTTCTGACTGACTTTAAAACTCACAAGCTAAAATTTCCTCAAGTGTCCTTTTTACTCTCTGTATGTTTGTGAACTGGAGTCACAAAGCTCCAGGATTTTCCCTCAAGTTTAAACTTTTTCAACTCATGCAGACATGTCTTTACCTTCATTCATGAGGTTGTCAACTTACTTTACGATGTTTAAATGCAATTGTGATGCTATTAAATTTTCTTTGCATTCAGTCTTTCAGACATCTGTTGAATTCAGGATGTTGTTTTGTCTTACATTTGTCTATTGAGGGCTGATCAACAGGCAAATACAAACAATTGAGACGTAGACAGAAGAATTTAAATGTCTTCAAATGTTACAGGTCAGTGTGTGTGTGTGCACTTATTGATTTATGCACTTGGTGAGAGGGACGAGTACTTTTTGTGTGTGTGTGAAACATGACTACATTAGAGGGACAAAAATGCTTCAGAGTCACTTCAGCTCTCGTCTGGAGGGTCTACAGATGAAACACTGGCTGCTGAGACAGACACACACACACACACGCACACACCCAGCACTCCCACCCACAGCAAGGGGCCAGAGGGAGAGGTCAAAGGTTAACTGAGCCAGGGTGTTAGGTCAGAAGGGTTAAACTGGACACTTTAGCACAGCAGTTGTGGGGTCAACAGGGGAGGGGGGAGCCATTGTGTGGTCCAGTTACTGGTTTTGCGTGCAACATGTCTCGTGCCTTTGCTCGTCGCCCGGCTCACGACAGCCTGTGCATGTCAGCTTTGCGTGAGTGTGAAAACAATGCGTGCGTGCAGCAGTGTGCGGTATGATGTGTGTCGTAAGCAGCTTAGTACCTAGCCAGTCGTTGAACTTCTTAACCTCGGAGGGCAGGCCCAGCTCGGTGAAGTCACCCATGTGCAGCAGCACGTCGCCGTAGGGCATCTGGATGCCATCTGTACGCGAGTGTGTGTCTGACACACACACAAACCTGGTGTGTCCTGCTGGCTTGGGAGTGTCATAAGGAATGGGGTCCACCCTGAAAAGACAGAGACACAGAGAGAACTGGTGAGACTGGGTCTGAACAATGAGCCTGAAACTCTATGTCATCATCATCGTCACATTTACCTGAATAATGAGACAGTAAGCAAAGTATTTCATAATTCACGAGTGGTGGCTTCTTAATTCTGATATTTACTGTGATTCATTATAGTCTGACAGGTTAAAGATCCTTCTGGACAGTGGGTTGATTGGTCGACATGCTCACAGTTTAATTATATGGGATTTTAATTATTTATTTATTAAAAACTGTAGAAAAGAGCATCCTGGGAGATCAAGCTCAAGTCTGGAACTTCAATACACGGCAAATCTCTCACCCTAACGCTGCCTCTCTGACTTTTCTGCTGCTTTCAATAAAGGTTAGAAAGCAAACTGGAAACCAAAATGAAACCAAATGAAAATTGTAATATCAGTAAATCAAGCATCGCTGGGCTCAGATTTATAAGGTCAGTGACTGAATTTCACTGAACTCAGTTCAGTTTGTTGTCCAGCCCTCGATGAGAATGTGTGTGTTTGTTGGGTTTGTTTTCTCCCTCAAATGAAGATGTGTGTTGTCGTTCATTCTTTGTCCAGTATTAACAACAAATACCAAGATAATCAATGATTTATGACTTTTTTATGAACTGTTTTGCTCAAATTTGTCAATCATCTGACCCAATCAGCTAATGTTAGTATTTATGAAAACTGCAACCAAAGATAATATGGATTAGAAAATGATCCTGTGAAAATGTAAAGTAGACAAATAAACTGTGACATGAATTGTAAAATATGTGTACAATCGCTGAGGTGCAGGAATTGCAGGTGTTTACCCTCAACTTCAGAAGTCGTCGACACAGTGAATGTTTTTAGCCCTTGAGGTCGTTTGCAGACATTTACCTTGTGTAAAAAAGGCTCTAGCATCTCAACTGTGACTTTCTCATAATCCCTATGAGACAGCTCACACTGCACAGCTTCACGCTATCACTGTGAAAAGGGCCATACAAATCTAAGCAATTTCTTACCCGTCAAATGACACCATCATCAGTTACGTATGTTTGATTCCATGTTATCACCGACAAAAAAAGACCAAACTGATCCGATCTTGCAAGCAACAAAATTCTCCACTTATTCATGAGACGTCTGCCCTTGGTTTTATTTAGTCATTTTATAATTTTGAACATTATTCTCTGTAAAAAGAGCTACAATTCAAAGAATGTGCCCTTTTTCCTCTTTGTGATATTTTAAAAAGGTGCACTCGATCCAGAAGCATATTTTTAGGAAATGTATGCTAATTTCATACCAGATAGCAGAAGGGGCACAGCTGAAGACTGGAACCTTAAAAAGATCATTTGTTGTGCAAAATAAATTACATGGTCCAGGGAATAATACACGCAGCAGAGCAAAATGCATCTCAAAGAAAAGAGGAGACATTACAACAGTGAAAAATGTGTAGTTTGGGCTGGAAAACAACCAGCACTCAGGTTTATTTGTGCACACAAGGAGGGCAATGGCTGTTTTGTGGCATGAGATTGGCTAAAGAGACGGTGAATTAAGGCATGCCATGTCCTTTCCATCCATTATCTAAAGAAAAAACACTTAGACCCAAGTCTGGCTGGAAAAAGCCTTTTCTTCAGCCTTTTTGTTCGATGTAAGCGCGTCTGTTAAAAAGGAAGAAAAACCTGTACTTTTTTTCTGACTGAAAGGAAAGAGGAAAAAAAAATCATCTTGTCTGTAATTGAAGTCTACAATGTGCAATCTTCCAGCACTCTGCCACTAGACCATTATTTCATTAGAAGGGATGTCACTGTCGACAACATCAGACACATAATCAACGCTGCAATCTCCAACCTGACAAGCACACACACAGACACGCACAGAGTTAACTTGCATGTGTGCACAAACATGGCATAAAAAACAGCCACAGACGAAGACGAAATCAAAAGACTGGAGAAGACGTCATTAACAGAGATGGAGAAAATAGGCACCTCGGCACAAAAGAGAATCTTATTGGGGGGGAGGCAATGCTGCGTTTGAGGAGTTCTCATTTGGGAGGCAATTTTCCTGTTTTCCTATTTCTGGGGCATGTTGAGCAGAATATTAGACATGGAAAAGCTTCACAAACAGCCTGGAATCTGTTGTTGTTCTGTTTTGAGTCGAGCAGTCATCTTCAAGGTCTTGTTAGTTGTAGGACGACGGTGGACAAGCTGGTCACCATCTGTAGCGTGTAGTCACTGTATGTAGTCTGTAGTCCAGCCGCCATCTGCAGTCACTGTCTGTGGTCAGATGTCTGTAGTAGGGGTGGGCGATTTGGATAAAATCCTCAATCATGATAAACAAATGGGTGACAAATACAACATGAGGTGCTAATTCAGCCTGAGCCTCCAGAACAGCTTCAGTGCTCCTTGTCACAGATTTGTCAACTCTCTGAACTCCACTGCATGAATGAATTGTTACTTAAGACATTCCCTCATCCAGTGTCATGATGATGGTGTTAGAGAACATCGTCTGACACTTCGCTCCAAAAACTCCCATAACTGTACAGCTGAGTTGAGAACTGGTGACTGTGGGCACAGCAAATGATTCACATCATTTTCATTGAACTATTCAGTGATCCCTTGTGTCTGCTAAGGAGGCATTTGGATTCATGTTTCTCCATTTTTTTTATTCAAGTTTTTACTTTTTTTGTCACTTTGTAGGCAAAATAAGCAGGTGTCAATGTCACTGAATCACACTGATTTACAACCAAAATGACCAGACGCAATCAGGAATGGTAGTAACATCATAGCTAAATCTAATTAACTTAACTATGTCACCATATTGCAAAACTCTTGTCTGTGGTCACCATCTTTTGTCTAACCGCTATTTGTAGTCACCAGCTGTGATCAGCCACTGTCTGCAGCAGCTGCATATTTGCTGCATCTCAAGTCCCACACAAGTGTTGCTTGCTCGAAACCACTTATTAATACCATTACAGTTCTACCAATGACTTTACTCAGATGATCTTCACTCTCTGATTCTAACAAATTAAACACACGGCACGATCCTGACATTTTAAGTAAGATTTAATTGTGTGTTTTTCTGTCAGTTATCTATCAACTTGTGATTTTGATCTTTTTTGTGATCTGTGAATTTGAAGATCACAGATTCAGTCCACTGAGTCAGAATTTGTTAACTCAGTGTGTTTGAGCTTTGTGTGTGGAAGCTCTTTTCTAGATTGGCCCCTGCAGTCAGTCAGTCGTCAGTATCTGGCAGTCATTGGCCCAGTCCTTCCTTTAAAGCTCTTTCATAGCTTCAGCTGGAAGATGTCAGCTTTGCTCTGATACACTGGAGCAGAGCGAGCAGGCCTGGACTCCATACACACACACACCGGACAAAATGAAAAATTAGCTACAGACATAATGATATTTACTATTCACTGTGTGCAGTAAATAAGTCTCTGTGCTCCTATATATGCACAAAGACACACATACGCACACACATACATTACGTTAAGCCAGCAGAGCAGCACATACAGTGTAGCTGCTGATTTGATTTGATGCTCTGTGGTGCCTGGGCGTCACACAGCTTTACAGGATTCGACAGTTCTCGTCATGGAGGAAGGACAAACGCAGAACCACATGGGATGGCAAAACACCCAGCAAACACACACACATATATATATGCACACACACACATATATATATGCACACACACAAGCATGCATATTAAAACAAAGGCAGGAGAAAAACAACCTCCATCTCCTCCTCTTTCCTTTGAGATTTAATCCACCCTGAGAATGTAAGTAAATACCAGCAGCCCCTATCAATTAGAGCAGGTCCGGGCCAAGAAACCTTCATGATAGTGCTGCATAGGTCCCTCACACACACACACACACACACACAAAGAGAGAGGGCCCCTGTCTTTCCTGTTAACATATGACTGTATAACAATCCAGAGGTTCATTAGTAATGTATACAGGAGTTCAGGAGTTCAGCAGAGCAGCACAGAGCCTCTGATCTATTGTAAACGGAGACAGTGAAAATGAAAAAGTCTTCTTGCACTCCGGCTGCAGGTAAAAGAATATTCTCCAGTGACGGACCGAGCTGTGTTAGCATGAAGGTTCGTGTTAACATGTCTGAGCTTCGGCGTGACATCAGAGGGAAGACTGCGGAGGGAAAAGAGTGGGGGAGAGGAGAAATGCTAATGCGCTCGAGGAGGGCAGGAGCACACTCTCAAATCCGCCATGACATTGGAGCTGACACAAAACCGAGGTCTGTGGCTGCAGGAATATCTGCTGGATAAAGAAACGTCTGTGATCCTTCACAAACCTCACTGCATTAACTTCTGCTCACCTATGGCTGCAACATCACAGCCAAAATTAGCTTTGAGATCTTTGCTCAAAACCATAATCACATTCCTCCATTTTGGGATTAAATTATTGCACTTTTGCAACTTAACATTCATTTTCACTTTGATCACGAAGTGCAGTATTTCTTGAGCTAACACCAGCCAGACACTCCTGTTTTTATTCTTGCTGTCATGCTCTTGTTGTGTTCTTAATTACAAAATTCACAGATGACAGACGATGCTCCACATTTGGGAACTAAAACAATTTCCCCCTCTGAAAATCCAGCCAATTTGTTCTTTTTCACTTTGCTCGTTCTGCCAGGTTTCTCTGCTGCTCTGACATCTAAGGCTGTCATTTATTCACATCACATAATGTCTCAGATTCAAATGTTACTGTGAAAATTCAACAAGGACTTTCATGTGAATTGAAAAAACACTTCAATATCATTTTATGGCTTGATGATTAACATTAGACCCTGCAGTAATACCGTAAAAAGCCCTGCAGCCTCCATAAATCACAGAAATAGCACATTTATGCTATCAGTGCTAAATAAGACTGACAAGCTTGAGGTGCTTTGGCCTACAAATGCTCGCAGATGAGAAAACTTTCCAAGTTAAATGTGAAACGCAAATAAATCCAGGAAAACTGGATTGAACCCATACGCAGTTATTGGTTACATGTGTCATACAGTGGAGAACAACAGTGAGACAAGTATAAATCAGCATGGGGGAGAGACAGAAGGAAGGAAGGAGGAGTGCTCTCTGATGTCTGCAGGAGGATATTCAGCTTGACTGAGAACACTTGGCTCTGTGGCCTTTTGGAAAAACACACAAGTAAACGGGGTCAAAGTTCAGCCTGAGCTTGCTTCTTCAAACCTGACACTTCACTCGCAGCAGATAAGAAGGTCGCCGTCTATGTCACTCCCTGCCCCGTCGAGCTCTTTAAGGAAGCCACATAATCATTGTGATTGATTGCAACACTTGCTCAAGTTTTTTCTGCAAACCTCCCGAGTCTTCACGCCGTCCAAAACAGACCGCGACTGTTTGCTGTGCGGCCAAAAAACTGTCCAGCTAAAGAGCTCTTATCGTACATTATACTATTAGTTACATTTAAACCCCACAATGCATCACTGTAAGAGATAACTTCATGTTTACCTCTAATGTAATCCTGACCAAAGCAAAGAAATATAACCCATGTCATTCCTCAGTGAGGGCGTACCACCCCTTTCTCAACCATCTGCATCAACTCACTGAGCTCTTCTCCAACTCTGATTACAAAAAAAAGTTGGGACGCATAAAAACAGAAAGCCATCATTTGCAAACAGTGTTGACTGACAACAGTTTTAGAAAGTATTCCTGAGTCCATGTAGTAATCTCTTTTATCCAGTCCTTGCTGACATCAAATTCAGAGTAAGCAGATATTTTAAAACTACTCTACACTAAATACACTAAATATTTGTCCTTGTGCCATTTTCCTTTGAGTCAAAAAAGGATCAGCAAATTATCACATTGTTTTGTTTGTTTTTCACGGCGTCCCAGATTTTTTGGATTCAGGGTTCTTGTTACAACTTGTACAATTTTAAGTGATGTCTTTGAGGTCAGCCCTTTCAATCCTTGTGGTTTTGTGGTTAATATTCTTTTCCAAGGAGAAAGCTTCAAATAACCTCTGAGTCATTTAAAGGACAATTAAGAGAGATTTCAATTAAATAAAAATTTAATTCAGCTGATTTCTCAATAGAGGAAAAGAAAGAATGAAAGATTTAAATTTAACACTAATCTGAACTTCTCTATTTATTTGTCGGACTTTAAACTGCAATTTAGTGAACTCATGCACGCTCATATTTTGATTCAATTATTCTGCTGTTAATTATTTAATATTAATGCTGTTAATGTGACAGACTTGTGATTGAATATAATTGCTGTGACTGATCTACAGACACGACTGTTTGTTATGCTTGGGAAAGAAAAAAACTGTTTTGATCTAGAGAAATTGTGTTTCCCACACTCCGTTATACTGTACAAGTGCTATAAATAATATATATGTTATGTGTATACTTAACATAACAGCTCTACAGTATTTTGCATATTCACTGCACGGCCAAAAGTATGTGAATAATCGATGAAAGAATGCCTGAACATTACACCCATATGTTATTCCAAAACCAGAGGCATTAATATTCTGCTATGACAGCCTCCGCTCCTCTGAGAGATGCTGAACCTGCTGCAGAGATTTAGAGCTACAAGAGCGTCGGTGAGGTCAGACACTGATGTCGGTTGATAAGGTCTGGCTCGGGTTCTGCGTTCCAGCTCATCCCACAGGTGCTGGATGGGGATCAGGTCAGGGCTCTGTGCAGGCCAGTCAAGCTCTTCCACATCAAACGGGAAAAACATTTCTTTACAGCTGCCTTTCTGCACGGGGGCTTCGTCATGTGGAACAGGTAAATCAACTGTACCAAAGACTGAAGGACACTATTGTCTAAAATATCATTGTGTGGTGTCCCTACTTTCTACCTTTTGGTCTAATATGGTATATTAAGACTGGGTTGAATATTCTGACCTGCCCCCAGAGTCCTGGCAGAGTTAATGGGGTCAACGACCTCTGAGCTGCCACTTGTCTCAGACAGAAACACATGTCAATCCCAGTCCGGTCCAGGTCTCTGTCCATTTCATACTTGCTGCCACCTGCTGCGGAAAGATTAGCCTTCAGCTCCTCCTCCTCCTCCCTCCCTCTCCCTCCTGCTCCTTCATTGTTAACAGAGTCGTCCCGATAATGATTTCTCATCAATAACGCCACCAGCCACCTAAAACCTCCAGGGTCAAAGGGGAAATGTGGAAATAGACTGCTAATCAACTAAAGCTCTCCATTTCATACAAGACATACAGGATCAAGACTCATACACTCAATGCTTCACAGCAGAAACACAAAGCTCGAATCGACCTGAATCTACAGGCAGTGGTTTTCAAAGACAAATAGTTCACTCATCATAAACTGATAAATTCACACACCACATCACACCACACCACACACAGCAGGACTAATTATCCTCAAAACACCATCATTCATTCCTGTCCATTTAGCAATAAAAGACAGCTTATTTTTATGATCACATTTCATATTTGTGTAAACTGATTCTTATATAAACTGCACTCTACAAAGCTCAGGAAAATTAAAATCATGAGTAAACAGAATTCCTATGACTTCCTGAATTGGACAAATTTCTGTATGAAACAATCTGAGAAGAAAAAATTAAAGTTTCATTGTGACATGAATCTGTCAAGAGTGTGCTGACAGACGATTTTGACAAGGCACAGCCCTGATGATCAGATTAAAATACAGAAACTGTAAATAGACCTCTGTACTTCACTGCCTTCTGGCTGAACTTCACAATAAAGACTGTCAGAGGAAATTTGATGTTTGTGTCCACCACGCTAAAAGACGAGTACAGTTAAGATAATCACAGTTGAATTGAAGACAAAATAGCTACTGTTCTGAGCTCATCCTGTCTTTATCGCTCTTTCAGGAGAAACATCAAAACACAATGCTCCCCATTTCCTCTGTCTACAACCTCTGCATCAGTTCCCCTCCCCCTCCAATAGACTCCAGCACACACACACACAAACCCACCGCTCACTCATCCACGGTGCAATACCATTTCTGAGAGGAGCAGAGAGAGCGCCTCTCTTATCTTCTGCATTTCAGCTGTCTGCGCTAATTCAATAAACTTCAGAGGAACAAAATGAACACAGGAATAACGGAGAGGAGGATGGTGGTGGTGGTGGTGGTGGTGGTGGTGGGAGTGGGGGTGCACGAGGGAGCCGTGAAAGAGCCAAAGGTGGGAGACGAGAACAAGCAAACAAGAAAACCCGACAGGAAAAAAGGAGCAAAAGCACAAACAGATACATGCAGAATGATGGAAAGTCACAAGAGAGAAACATAAGTACACTGTAAAAAAAAAAAACAGCATTCAAATGAGAATTGATTTTCAAGTATGGCGAATGATGGCCTTTTGCCTCAATGCCCCCCACCCCCCCGCCGCCTCTCTCCCCTTTTACTCCATTTGTTCAGGCAGGGTGCGTCCTCCTCATCCCTCCCATAATGGCAGAGTAAGGCACACAAAGCCCGCGTTGGAATATCAGCACCAGAGAAACCTTCCGGCGCTGCGCTGGGAAATAAATTGCTTCTGCTAATGCCCCTTTCATTACGGCACAGCCCTTAATTGTGCTGCTGACAGTCTGCCTGGCTGCAGGGCTGATGGGAGGAAGGCTGAGGAGACGGGCACGACGTCGCCCCCGGGGCCAAACTCCAACCGGCAGACTGCTGGGAGAATTAACCAGTGGAGTAGTGTTCACCTGGACAGACAACAGCGCTCACAACAGAGAGGGTACACGTAAAAAACACGACACCTTCACCTTCCTGCTCTGCGTCGAGCAAAGGTTATCAGATGTGTTTTGTAAGGCAGCATTCAAATGCTTCTCCTATCCAGGTATAGTCAGCTTAAAGACCCAGTTAGGGACTTGCAAAACAAAAAAATAAATTGTGCATTAATAAAGATATTCTCACACAAATAGGACTGGGTATTGAAGGCCAGTACTGTTGGTACTGATCAAAAACTACTGAAAACTGTCTTTGTAAATAAGTAAAACTAGAGTGTTTGGTCAGATTTATTAACTTGTATACTAACATTTTACTAACTCTGATCTATTTTATCAGGCAAAGTTCTTGTACAGCTGCATTTGAGAACATTTGAGTCTTTTGCTAAATGAAAGAGTAGGTAGAAAAACATGTTTATATACCTAAAAGGAAATTTCACACATGGCCCTTAAACAAATATGTTGAGAAATGATAAAGAATGAAGCAAATGCACGTCACCGGTGTGTAACATACATCACATACGTGTGACAGGACCCACTCTCTGAACAGAACAATAAAAGAAATTATTCAATGCAAATATTCCACCTGCCAATTAAAACAAGTTGCTGCTTCCTTTAAAACAGAAACATTGATGGGAGTTGAAATATGAAACCTAATCCTCACTCATTTCTTTTTCATCAAGATCAAAAATCCTTCCAGCCGCTTCAGAAGGAAAATGTTCCAGAAAATGTTCACGTTTAGTTTAAGATTGAGGTGATGCCGTTGACAGTGAGACTGACAACAACTTCATCACTGTTCTGTGTCCTTGATCATTCACAAGAGAAATTAAATGACTTGTTCTCCATGAAGGGAGGATGCATTAACCAATTTCTGAACACCTTACAAAAAGAAAAAGTGTCTGGTCTACGAGCTTCCATGAAATAAAGTGACTGTTGAAATGAGTCACGTGTATTATAAACAAAACACTGATTACTGGTAAAGGCAAACTAAACACACTTTAAACCGCATACATGAAGGACTTGTCACGTTGAGCAGTTGCAGGCTCATGCAGATTTACCAAGAGGGAAGTGACATCATCAGGAGATCGTGCCCTGCGATGCCAGGCTCTGGGGCTCAGAGGCCAAAATCTCAAAGACATCAAAAGGGCTTCAATCTCAAAAACAGCAGACCTGTCCAATGTCAACTGTCACTTAACCCCCCCACCACCACCAGCAGCTCCACCACCGCCGTCCCGCCGGGCTCCAGCAGCAGGTCAGGGGTGGAAAGGGAACTTAATCAAGGGTTCTCCTGTTACAAAAGCCCCTCCACTCCTGCCGGCGAGCAGCGGCAGGCTGACAGAAACAAAAGGCCACAGAATGGAACTGGCTCTTTGTTCTCACGAGAGCTGAACTCTTACTGCTGCTCCTCCACAAACTGTTTGGGAGGTGAACAGAACAAGAGATGGCGAGTGGAGATGAAAACATGAGGTTGCACTATTAATTGAAACTGGTTTTTTTTACCTTGTGCAATTGATTAATAATCATAGATTTCCAGGCTGCTGAGATGTTTTCACATCCCAAAAAGTCCTGTTGTGGTATCAGGCTGATAATTAGACTGAACTAGTATTTTGTTTTCAGTTCATTATTCAATGTCTGACATTGTGTTCGTGTTAGTTGTTTTCTGTTTGGGTTATTTTGCTCAGTATCTGTCCCAACGTCATCATTTTCAGACAAACAAGAACGGTTGCTAGCTTAACTTAATGTTTGTTATGTTGATCAAGGAAAAAAGTCTGTACAGCTCATCTATCTCATCCACATTTGTCCCAGTTTTTTGTTTGAAGCGAATTCTGGCACTGGAGCAGAAAGATCACTTTAATCCCGCCTAAAAAGCTGACTAGCCAACTGACTTTCCAACCCAGTTGATGTATTTGAATCGATGAAATGATCGAAGATGTGTGTGGAGAATCAAAGGTCCCCATTACAAACGACCAATCACAACCCAAACAATCACAAAGTGGAGTAACCTCACACAAAGTATCTGTGGGAAAACAGAGCAACAAGCAACACAGAAAAAAAAAGACATCAGACAGAGGTTAGAGAAGAAAATCCTGAACATGATTTAGTTCCTAAAAGTGGATCATCAACTGTCATCTGGAGACACTTTGGTTTTAAACCAGACAACCACAAAGAAAAAAACAGACTGGGATAGAGTTCAGGTTGAAGCTGCACCATAAACTAATAAAATACTGCAACAATTACAGTAAAACAGTAACAGTGAAAACCTTTTGACTTTGTAGCTGCTGGAAACACTGCAATAAAAAAGTAAAAACAAATGTTTGAACTCAACTTCAATAGTTATGTTTCTTGAAACCAAGATGAATACGTGTTATTTATGGTTGTGATGGCAATATTTAGCAAAATAAGAGAATAAGTGGAAACACAGCAGAGCTTCGTTGCCCCAAACAGCAAAACATGAAGCAAATACTGATGCACTTGAAAAGGAGGAACATTTAGTTTTTCCTTGTTTGTATTTCTATCTCGATCTATTAGCTGGAGGAGAGGGTGAAAAAAACCTGACACTTCTGATGTGTAAAACAGTGAATTAGATAACACAGAGATTTTTGGAATGTCCACAATTCAGTCTGAAAGTCACGCATTTTTCCACAATTAAATTGCCAATTATCTGCTCATCTTCAGAGGAGCCCCCGCTGCTGAAGGGTTCAAATAAACAAGGTTTAACTTGTTTATCCGCAACGTGACACGAGAAAAGACACAGAGGGTCCCTTCTTGGACGGTCCATTCTGTGTTGAAAT
This sequence comes from Holacanthus passer, assembly GCA_025331565.1. NCBI lineage: Eukaryota > Metazoa > Chordata > Actinopteri > Pomacanthidae > Holacanthus > Holacanthus passer. Next base: position 115,407 of record JAFREQ010000040.1, on the reverse strand, counting down.
GGAGTCACATGAGCAGTAAAGCTACTATTACCAACAGAGAAATGGAAATGTCCTGTTTAATTATCATCTGAGCACCTCAACCAGTTCCTGAGCATCCATCCTCCAGTTCGAACGCGCAAACTCATTAATGGAGATGGAAAAAAAATGTTGGTTTTCACTGAGTACATATATAACAGTGTCAGATGTGAAACTGGGGCTGCCTCTCTCGCTGTGCAGAAACACGTCCTATAAAACCATAATTCCAAACCATTTCCTCGACCACACTTACGGCTCTGTTCACTATACAAAGAAAAGGAAATGCGGCACATAAAACATCCTCATGGAGTTCATTAATAAAAACCAGGACGGTGTTAAAATGAATGCGCGAAGGCCGTGTTCTGTGCCGTTTCCTCGCCAGCTCGTGTCAGAGGATCCACGTGTATGGATGCAGGCGGCGGCGTCATTAAATGATTCATACTTACGAGCGCCTCAATTATTCAGAGGGCGGGAATAATTAACAAGGCATCTGGAGGAGAAGGAGTTTGTTAAATGTGGAATATTTTTTGGGGGCATGTGGGGTAGTTTAAAGAATTTCCTGACATTAAAATGAATGTATTGAGCTCAGGTGGTGAATGATTTTTTATAAAAAAGGAAACAACCAGAAGAACATTTTAACATGTTGTCCAAAACCTCAGCATGTTTTCAGGATGCAGCATCTCCTCTGTATTTACAAGTGATGCTTCTGTTCATAGAAAATACTCAATTCTGATTGGCTGCTAAGCGTCCACATTGTTCCAGTCAACGGTTTTTACACCGTTTAAAATAAGGTAAGCTCAACAACGGCTGTGCAACATTATTCTGAGGTGTCCTGATCCAAAACATAAGAAGAAATGCCACTCCACTTTGTAACATTTGTGTGCTTTGATATCAAGTGTCACTATCTTTCTCAAACTGATCAGATTATAAGACTGATTAGAGATTTTGGATCAATACTTTCTCCATATATTCATCTTCAGGATAATTCCTGTCCAAACATGATCTTTCATACAGAAACTCTGGCCTATTATCCTGTCTCAGTTATTTCCAACCAAACTGTCTTTCGTGTCAATAACTGCCAAGTACAAAAAACTCTTAGTGTTGTTTACTTATTATTTTATCAGATTTAAATCATAATATTGATAATTGTATTATGTTTTATTTATCATTATTTAGGCAAAGTTCAAATGCAGTTGCTTTGTGAGAAGAAAATTAAACACAGATGCATTTGAGAAATTTGGCTTATTTTGCTGGAAAAAAAACATTTCTATATTCCTCAAACTAAGGAGTTTTTGTTTTTGATATCAGCATCTAAACTAAGGTACTGTGTTAGCACTTGGACTGGAACTTTTCTTCCCAGGTCTGGTGGAAACATCAAATTCAGATCCCACAGTTGCTTCACAGGATATCTGCAGGCTTTACAGAGACAGATTTACTTGTTTCCACACCCTGCTGAAACTTGAACTGAACTTCAGACCAATTTAAAACCTGAAACACAAAAAACAAAGCTGGTGGCAAAAGCAGGCAGACTGTGAAAGTAAAAAGAACAGAATGCTCCAACAGCTCTTAAGTCATCAGAGTCCCACTTCAGGCACTGTTTAGAAAACCAACAACTTGGTGGAGCAGGTTGCGCTCTGGCAGCGCCGGGGCAGTCAGCATTCTCCACTCACTCGGTTTTGTTGGCTTGCATGTGCGCACATCCGGTGGAAATTAAATAAATTAACACTCCAAAGGCGTTAATGGCGTAATGCAGTTAAGTCATCGAGTGAGAAATGCCAACACATCTGCGATCAAGATCAACCACACACACAACATCATCCCCTCACAATCTAATGTGGTGCACTTGAATGAGTCCATGTTGTTTAGGGTTTGGATCACTTCTCTCCCTCCATGGCTTCATTGTTGGCAGGATAAAACAGACGATATGAAAATGTCACTTGGGCTGTGAGAAATGATGATGGGCACTTTTCAGATATTTTTAAAGGATCAATTAAAAAAATCTATCAATAAGGTAATTGGTAATGAAAATAATCACAAGCTGCAGCCCTGCGAGGATTTCATTGCGCACAGAAATTCTTAGAAAACATGACTGATTTTCTGACACTTTGAGATTAAATGCTTCAAGCAATTATGTTCAACTGTGCATATCAAAATATGGTAGGTATGATTTTTGCCAACAATCTTTTTTTTCATTTGAGAGATTTTAAGACTTCTTCAGTCCTTAAATTCAAGACATGTTCAGACTATTTACAGGCTCACAAAGCTCTTACAACACCCCCTGCTCTCCAGTCTAGAGTCCTTTTAGTTTCAACTCTCTGTCAGTCTGTCTGACTGTGTCTGTGCGTCGGGCCTTCCCGCAGTCTGGCCCAGATCCTGCTCAAATTGGATTTGAAGCCATTAGTGTCCCAACTCGAAGCATATGTTCCAAGTTGCTGAGCATTTCATTTCACGAGACGACGATGAGGGGGCTGAGGAAAAAAAGGGAAAAAAAAAACACAGACGGCACAGAAAAATAAACCAGACGCAAACAGGGCTGGACTGAGTCTGTCGCTCACTCACAGACAGAGGGAGACGTCCCATGCTCCAGAGAAAGTTCACTTTGACTCCAGGGTCACGTTCCTGAGCATTAGCCTGTAACTGCCACTGCCTGTGCGTCTGTGTGTGCTCGTCAGTCTGAGCGTGTGAGTGTGTACATGCTCAACATGCATGTTTTCATATGCGGTTCAGAGAGTGATACCTTCCACACCACACAAAAGGCACTGCTGTACTCCATCACAGAAATCTAAATATTCTGTGTAGGGGGGGAAAAACATTAGAGCAGGGATTGTATTTCAAAAGGCAGGCAACCCCCTCACTTGAGTTTTTTTTCCTCTGCTCTTTGCTCTCAGAGAAGCAACAACTTTATTTATGTCTAAATGCTGTGGATGCAGTGAGTGAGAACCCCCAAGCATGTTGGATCATTATCTCTCAAATCTAAACAAGCCTTTACTTTCCCAGAACAGAGCGCGTATTCTATAAGCACTTAAACATAGCGGGGGGATGGGCTTAAAGGAGTGTGTGTGAGTGTGATCCCGGGGTTCCCAGTCTGAGTTTAAGAATGGCAGGGTAAAACACTGCAGGCTCTGTGGAAGCCAGGAAACAGCCTAATGTATTTATCCAAACACATATCTGCTGAGAGGCCCCACGGCTTCAACACATCCCCTTCCTACAGGGGCTTCACCTCCAAAAACTACCACAGTGAAAATGGAAAAACCAGCAGGACCGTGCAATATGGGCAACAAATGATTGTACTGATTATTTAGATAAACAGTGTAATTATTTGTTCCAAGTTTAAGGGGATTTAACTGCATTTCTGCACCTTAAACACACTGTTGCCTTTCTCATTGCTGTGTTTCTCGGAGCAGCAGGAACTAGACCTTGTTTTCACTCCTGCTGTCTGACTCTTAAAGCATCCTTTTTACTAAATGCACCTAATAAAACCTATTAAACATAATTTTTTTATAAGGCAAACATCATCCACAATCTGTTCTTGTGTTTTGTTGTCAGGAATAAAACTAAACTGTCTCCAGAACATAGGGCAGATCCATTCTTTTCCCACTTTGCTTGTTTCTCCATTTTCTGACAAAAAGTTTCTCTGCTGCTTTTCTGACTGAACTTATGGTGCAACACTGCAGAACAAAAGGCCAAGACACTAAGACTGTACAGGGTACCGAAAACAAAACCTGTAAACGTCAATCATAGGAGCATAAGATACAAAAAAAATCCAAAAAATAAACGGTGAAATTTCAGCAAAAATGGAACCTTGCAGAGGTCATTCTGTCATGTATTAAAGGCTGAAAATATTGTTTGTACAATCTATCATTTATCTTGTCAGACAGGAAAAATTGAGGGAGCCTCTTCAAACAACAAACTAGAAACTGTTGTGGTGAATCCTGTGCTGTCTGGCATGTGTTAACCTTGATTCATATTGAAGTGTTTGACCTGATTTATTGCCGTCTTTGTCAACCATTAAAACGGACTGACGTAACACAAACTGCTAGGTGACCTCGTCTCCTTTTCCTCATTCAGCGACGCCGGATTGTGCTGGCTGTCCTGCTCGCAGCTGAGGAATCCCAAAACAACTCTGTGGCACAATAATGTGAACACTGCCAGCACATTTAGCTGTTTACACGATTCCATAATTTGACCATCCGTCCAAAATAATCCTGTTTAAGTGAACATGATTATCCAGACAGAATTGTAGGAGTCTGAGTGTTTGAGGTAAACAAAATAAAAACAACTCGCTTGCCAGATGTTGTTGCTCTCCAAAGTGAGGGAGTGCTGACTTTATCTTTTCAGCTCTTCACTCTGCACAGATCTTAAGCTGCAGCCCAAATCTTCCTCTAGCTCTAATTTATCTGATATGTGTCTGAAAATGTCTCCTTTATGATGTTTATGTATCTGTATGATCTCTGTCTCGCAACATGAAACATAAACTCCTGTTCTGTTGACCCCGCCAAACACTTACTGATTCAGCTCGACGCAGACACCACTTCACTTCCACCTCAGTGTAACGTGATGATCTGAGCACACATGCGACCTGACCACCACCTTTCAGGACGTAGGACCGAGTGAACAGTCTTTACAGTGTCTCATATCTGACATCCATTAATGAAAATTAAACAAGAGAACTCTAATTCTACTTACTTTAACTTCAGCTTTATCTTTATTTTCAGTTTGATCAGAGTTAGGCAAAATAATGCAACAAGAGATGCAGAAGCTCAAGTAACTTCTTTTAGATTTAGGGCATCATTGGCAAAAATCTGTTTAGAAACTGCTGCTGCCTGAATGTTTCAGAATGTCAGAAGAAACTGAAAGACAGAAGATTTAAACTCGTGGGAAAGAAATGGTTGTTTAACAGTCAATCACAAATAAATCCTTTTTTTAACCTGACTTGACAATCTGTGGAACCACTACTTTCCCTTTCTAAAAAGGACAACCATGGAAATAAACTTGGAACTTTACTATACGTCAGGACTTGAGGATTGCAGTGTGTTTCAAATCTGTCTATAACACAAGACTACAATGACACTCATGCAGTTATTGCATGGTGTTAACATCTGCTCTATTTTCTCACATTAATGCCTGTTCATTGTGGGAACACTGTGGGTCTTAAAACTGAAACGCTTGTCCTGAAGCGTAAAATCACCACCGACATGCTTGATATTGAAGTTGTGTAAAATATTTAATTTATCCTTTTTTGTTGCATTTGTAATATAGAAAATGCCAAAGAGAAAATGAAAAAGGCAGTAGGAATTGTGTGTTGGCTTTTCTCCAAATAAATAATCGTACATCTAAAAACAGACAAATAAAACAGCCAAATCAAACCACAATTACCCACCAAAGTTTAATCAAAGAGCAAAATAAAGCTTTAATCACTTTCCTGTCCCTGCTGCACGTTAACTTTTTACACAACACTCTCAGTGAATATAAAGCGTCTCAAGCGTCTGTGCATGTAACCACAACCAACAATCAGTCACAAAGCTTTTGTAAAAGCTTGAAACAGCTGTAATTGGGAGAAGACACAACACATGCAAACATGCAGCTCCGTGTTAATATCTGTCCGCAGATGAAACACACAGTACCCTGATGAGTGTGTGCGTGGCGAAGGGCTGACGGGTCACAGCGCTCTGACCCACTAATGAGAGGCAGAGAGTAACCACATCAGACAAGAGCAAAGCTAAGTAACTGGTCGGATAAATAAATAAAGAGAGCGCCCTAATGCGGACAAAGTGTTCATGCACCGCAATGACAACATGGCACAAATGATAACAGTCTCAGAGCAACCACGAAGAACAGCAGCAAGCCGTCTGCAATGCACGACATACAGAAAATACTCCTGAGTCAGAAAAGCTTTTACTCAAATCTGTGTGAACCATGGAAAGCGTTCGGTTTTCAGTGTGTGACTGTGTTTCTGCTGCATGTCTTTAAAATTTAACTTGGGTGTTTCAAACAATATAGTTCACCTGCCATATAACAGGAAAATTTAGTTTCCTCAAATGTAACACAGTACAGTTTGTGCAGCTTCTGAGCTCTGAAAGTTTGTCCTCGGTGGCCACCGTACACACTCTGAGCTTGAGCCAATTAAATCAAACTATAAGCAAAGACTCTGCATCAAACAGGATCCTGATTGGCTTCCTGTTGCACCTAAAAATGTCTTAATTCTTAATTTTTCCCTCACAGCCTGGATTACTAATTCTTCTGAAATTTGTTAAAAACTTCTTACTAAACCAAAACTGAAACCAACAAAACATAAAATGTGAAAGAAAATGAGCATAAAATAAATAAAGCAAGAGAAAAAACACCTGAATGAGTGTATGTTTAAAAGTTACATGTCTTAAATGTATCCTTGTGTATTTGACTTAAAATTGAGGCAGGATGACACATTCAATTGAAAACACATAAAATAAAATTAAAAAACTCTCAATTCTGATTTTAGTTTACTAGCTCATGGCAGGTGATCCACGGTGTGTGTGTTTGTGTGTGTGTGTGTGGGACTGCATGCACTTACATGTGGACATGTGGAGGTTGGAAGCGGCTCTGGTTGATGTTGTAGTGTGTGAAGGCCTGTGTGGGGTTGGAGCTGTACTCGTCCACCGTGATGGTCACTTTGCCATGAGCCATCCTTCCGCCGTTTGGACATGAGACGCCGTTCGTTCACCGGGATTCAGCAGCGAGCCGTGCAGCGGTCATCCTTCAGAGCCGCTCAAAAAGCCCAGGAAGTCTCCCAGCAGCAGCGGCAGCGACGGCGGCAGCAGCAGGAGCAGGAGCAACCCAGCCGACCAACCACCACAACACACTGCAGTCTGCACCGACAGGGGCAAAGACACACACACACATCAGCTGCTTTAAACAGGAACACAGTGAACGCACCAGCTTCTGAATACACTGCAGGAAGGTCTTTGACATAAGAAGAAAGTAAATTACACATTATTACAGTTCAAAATATAAAACACACAAACAAAAACAGGTGGCTTGAAAAGATAAAATGACTGGTTGAAGTGGTGGAAAGACAAACATCAAATCAGGATGTGATTTTTTCTACTGTGTACTAAAATTACAGTTTCCTTGCTTGGTTACACAAACAGAGAAACTATCATTTTTGCTGTGTCACTATTTGATTTTAGAATAAATAAATTCCTGAAACAGCTCATCAAACCATTCTTCATAAAGCCCTAATTTAAAAAATGCAGTCAGGCAACTTAAACATAATTAACAGATTTATTCTACCTTTTCAAACAATCTGGCATTTCGTTAAGAGAATTAAAAAAAAACCTCTGAACACGGGACTGTTAAGGCGGCACTTTGCAATCTGGAAGGCACGTTTTTTTAATTGCTGCTCTGCTGCTCGTAACCCAGTTGGTTTTAATGCAAACTAATATATTCAAATGTAAAAATTACTGCAGGCATGGCCTCTGAGGCATTAGGCTGCTGAGATTAAACCAAGTGGAAAAAAAAGCTGCAGGTGGTGATCAAATTCTTGCAAAGTCTTATAAAAAACTAAATAAGAAATTCTTCACAATGCATGCATGAAAGAGGTCTGAGCCACAAAACACACAAAAATATAGCTTTGGTTACTGCAGGCCTGGTGCTCAAATTCTGAAATGAACAATTAATCTGCCCCCAAAACTGCTCTGCTATCTTTTACTATCACACAATAAAGACTAAATCAGGTAAAAAAGACTTTAAAATAAATCCTTAAATTCTGGTTGTAAAAACCAACAAGTGTGGTTCTGCATGTTCAGAGCTCACTCACCGGGCTTCGCTGTGCGTCTCCCTGCACCCTGAGCCTCCCTCCTGTCTGACCTCCCTGACTGATAGTAAAGTGGCCACTGTGGGCTTGACAGGCTTTTTATACCAGACCTCCTGATGCAGCAGGAGCAGGAGAGGAAGAGGAAGAGGGGGGGAGAAAAAAAAAAAAAAAATATGCCCTCAATTTAACAAGTCTGTCATCTTTTTTTAAAGGGTAATCAGCAGCTCCAGAGTTCACTTGATGGTTAAAAAAATGTGGAATATCTTAAATGTCCTATTTTCACAAAAGCATTGATCTGTGTTTTCTGGGTCACCTCCTATGATATGTGCAATGAATTAAAGTCATGGCAGCCTAGAAATAAAAAAAAAAAAAAAGTGGGTGAACTCAAATGTTGCAAATAAAAAATAAAGAGTTTAAGCAGCTCAAATCTTTTATCCTGCAAAGTTCAAATTGCATGATTGCATCCAATGAATTAAAAGCTACCTTGCACACATTTCACTTCTGCAACAATTCCTGCAGAAATGTGCTTTTATTTTTTTTGCAAATGCAATGAAAAACTAGATCTGTGTGCAGCATGCTCCTCTCTCTCTCTCTCTCTGACTGTGTGTGTGTGTGTGTGTGTGTGTGCTGAAACTCGCCTGTCTGTCTCTACCTTGTGGCTACAGTAGCAGAGCACACTTAGCTTAGCCTGCTAAAGACCTGCTCCGGCTGTGGATGTTTTATTATTGCAGCTTCTCCTCCACAGCCTCGGCGCACAAACACACACCGTCAGCCCCGTCGATTAATATATAAATAAACGGCACCGATCCGCAGCACGTTAGCTAACTTCACCCCGGTGATCCGAGGGGGTAAAAGGCGAATAAATTGACCCCCTCTGATGCCCCTCTTGTCCGCACGATGGGAGCTAAGCTGCGGGCAGAAATGTGCACACAACAGATCCTGAACTCTGGTCCCGGATGAGGCAGAAAAAACAGCCGGAGGAGGTCGGTGTCAGCGCCGCTATAACCTCTCGCTCGTCCCCGTAAATGACACCTTTCAACCGACGGCTTTGTGTCAAGAATTTCCCTCCCCCCCCCGGTCTCCCCCCTTCTCCTCCCCTCCCTCCCCGTTCTCAAAGCAAAGCGGAAATGTGGCTCTACCTTCGTCGTGTGCGGGTTTTTGTGGCCGGAGAAAGGGAGTCGGGTCGGGGTCGCCCTCTACGCGGCGGCGGCGGCAGGAGGAGCGGCGGCGGCGGCGGAGGAGGAGGAGGAGGAGGGACGCGGGTCCATGCGGCAGCAACAGGGGGGAGAGCGGGCAGGTTGGTGCGCGGCCGTCCGGGGGTTGCGGCAGTCTGGGCGGGCAGGGCAGAACCTTCGACCCGGCGGGACCTCGGCTGGCTCCTGTGGAAAAGAAGCAGACAAGAGAGCGGAGAGGGAGCCGGAGAGGAGGGCGAGAGACACTGACAGGCAGCCGGGAGAGAGAGAGAGAGCGAGGGGGAGGGAGGGAGGGAGGGGGCAGGCTCGGTGTGACGGAGCGGGAGCCGGGGTGCAGTGAGCCGGAGCCGCCGCTGGGGTCAGAGAGCAGAGAGGAGCACAAGAGGAGCACGGAGGAGCAGGGAGGAGCGGGAGCGCGCGTAACCCCCCCCCTCCTCCCCCTCGACACCGAGCGCGAGCGCGCCCTCAACGGTGGGCGCGAGCGCAAGAGAGAGAGAGGCGCATTCCCGCTCTGCCGCCGTGCTGTGTTCACGTGCTGTCGGAAAAGTCCTGTTGACAAACACGTCCGTGCAAAATACATGTAAATACAAAATTACTTATTAGTTAATAAAGCCAAAATGCATATGTATACATATTTTTGATAGAATAATGACACAAACTCTAATAATACACTTTCATAAAGGGTTTATAAGCTAACTACTTTATAAAGGATTTATAAGTTTGCTCTGTTTAATGCTTGTTGTTAATGGTTAATCAATTTCCAATAATGACCCCAAAGTACTCGGATACATATTAGTTAATGAAGCCAAAATACTTATATACACATTTATTTATCATGAAATTATAACACAAAAATATTAAAATATACAAAATGATTATAGCACTTATACACTAATATATAATAACGTACTTTCATAAAGTATTTATAAGCTATCAACTTTATAAGGGGCTTTTAAGTTGTAACTAATAACTAATATGTTGTAATGGCTTTGTTTAATGGGTTCATTAATGGTTAATCAATTCATTAGTGACCCCCAAATTACCCAGAATACATGTTAATAAATATTAATAAAGTCAAATGATTACATACAATTGAGTTGGCACATATTTTCAATGCTTTCAAATAATAGTACAACTTACTAATAATATAGCCTTCATAAAGAGTTTGTAAGTTGTAATCAATAACTAATAAGTTATATGACTTTATGAATCTTAATAAATCCAATATAATAAAGCCAATATTATTGAATAGAGCTGTCACACGTTTTCATTTTAATTAATTAATAGCAACACTTTTCAATAAGTTTTAACCAATAACCAATAACTTTGATTGTCAATCATGGTTTTATTGATGGTTAATAAATCAATTTTGGTGGTGACCCAATACTGATTGGAAAAACCTGTTAGTTTATAAAGGCAACATTATAAAGCAACACTGAGCTGCTTTCTTTTTTAATAACATCATAAAGGGTTTGTAAGTCTTAATGAATGATTTTCATAATTGATAAGTTGTTTAATGCTTATATGAATATGAACCTATGGGTTGTGTGGCTGTAAAAAAAAAACACTTGCTGGTTTTTATCCTCCTCCAGCAAGACCTGCCTCATCTTCTGAATGACATTTACAGCTGCAGACTTGACAGATCAAGATGACTTATTTAGATATATATAATTGCAGATGACTGATTAATGTTTGCTTCAGGATGATGAACACCAGCCTGGGGGACTTTTCACAACCTGGCAACCTAAAGGCTCACTTATTAATGGTTTATTACTGCTCTATAAAGCATTTGTAAATTATTTTTTAACCATGAAAAAAGCCATTAGTAACAGCTTATACACCTTTATAAAGAGAGCCTTTTTAGACAGTGGTACCAAATCTGTTCAAATCTTAAACTTGACTTATTTGCAGTTTTGCTTCAAATAATATTTGTATGAGGTTTGAGTTCTCAAATTAGATAACAACCCCCAAGCAAGCCCTTCAGCAACCACCCCCCGATTACTTTAATCATGCTGGAAACACTGAGGACGGAAACATCCACCCGAGCTCCTGAACTGACTGTACGTCTCCTGTCTTTGTTTGTCTCCTGTTGGCCCCGAAGAAACATGTTGGTGTTTCAGGTTTACTTCAGGCTGTGAGGCTTCATGACACGGCATAATAAGAAGGTTATTGATCTCATCCCATGAAATCTTATGCAGGATTCGATATTTTGGCTGCTGCACCTTGAACTCAGCATACACTGCCTCATTTGTAAACCAGCACACGTGCTGAAACTAATTGATTTTCTTGGTCACGATGGAAGTGAAAATCCTGATACAATAGATGCATTTTTAAATTGGTCTTATTGAAATAATTGGGGCACCAGAACGCCGCAGACTGGAGCTGACTGTTTATTTGAGCATCACCCAACGTACGAGTTTCCATACTGAAACACTGTACGTTAATTCAGTGCAAATGTCCACCTGGAATATTTCCTCATAAGATCACAGATGTGTGGGAAAACGGTGCCAGAGTGTAGAAGGTGTTGTAAAATCTATGATTAGAAGACAACATGGCCCCTTTGGGTTCACAAGTAAACAATACTAATGAGTACCTATGGGAGTCCTTCACACAACCTGAAATGGGGCAGCACAGTTTACCATGTGGGGGGAAACCCTGCAACTTGGATGACTGGGTGTAAAAACAGCATCCTGATCATCAGGGTCTAACTCGTTGATTATCAATTCACTAAATTATATATGAAGTCTGGGAGAAAGTTGGTCTTGAACTTGTCTCACAAGTGTTGAAATGAACCATATTTGCACACATGGAAAACTGACTTGAACTCATCATATGAGAGTTCGTCTTTGAGTCTTTTCTACATTTTTCCTTCGATAATAACGGATGATCATGTCAGAATAAGGTATTTATACTTGCAAAACTGCAGCTTAAAAAAGTTTGACGTAGTCACGAGTGAATTTGTGGGGGGGGGAAATTCCGTTCTATTCTTGGTGACTAAAGCACAGTTCTTAGTGCACTAACTACGACTATCTTTGTAAGGGAATAAGTTGGATATTGACAATAGAAAACTACTTTGTGGACAAAAGTGAGACTCAAATTGCCTCTATTGCTGGTGAGAATAGGGCAGAGGAGGGTATCCAAAAGAAATTGAAGGTATTTGAAGTAACAGCTTTAAGTAACATTAAAGTGCTAAAAACATACAATTGGATGACTGTTTATCTTTGGTCTGTATTACTTTATTGGAATGATTCCAGGAACTATTCATGGATAACTCGCTGGAGAAATCAACTTAATCACAGATTAAACAGATAAAGTTTGAATAATGGATGATGGTTTGAATGCTGCCTCATTTTTTTCCTTTGCTGAGTGACCATGAGGGTGATATTGAACTCAAGCCGTTCGGAGGAGATGCCACTCTTCAACTGCTTCTTATTTTCTTATATCAGGACACTTCATCACTTACTTACAGTCAGATGAAAGATGATTTTGTTTATTAGTTCACACACAGTGCTCGTTTCTCTCCACTCGGCTGTAATCCTTTAATCCTGTAAAACCTTTTTACTGAATGTTGCTGCATATGACCTTTGTTGATAGAACAAGAAAACAATGCAAATTAGTTTTTCCCCAAAATGCCCACAGATGTTTTTGCAGTTAAACTTAGTCAATACAAAGTAACTGCACAATAAAAGAATACTGGCACTTTATATAATATCGGAGCTTTCACATGAGAACTTGTATACATGCATGTTTAAAAGACTGATTGAGAAACAGACATAAAAAATAATCTCTTTCTGATAAAGCATCATTTATGCCTCATTCCCAAATGTAGACAGAATAAATATTACTCTCAGATTCAACTCTGATCATGTAGATATCAGATAACAATTGGGACAAATTGTTTCGATGTCCATTTAAAAATGTCTGCTAACATGAAAAGTTTGTGTATATTAAAGTTTATGTTGGCAATATTGAACTGCATAAATGTGATAAAACTGATATTTTCAAATAGCGTTCGGTATTTTTTTCAGACCTTATCAGCACAATAATTGTTACCATCACTGATTTAGAACACACAGTTGTATTACAATAATTCATTTCCATTTTTCAGTGGAATATTTTTCTGCTGAAGAAAGATGAATGATGATATTGAATTGCTGCCCATCACTGACTTCAGCAATGATTCAAATCGGTCAGGGAAAAAAAAGAAGAAAGAATTAATTTGTCAGTGCCAAGGCTATACCTTTTAATGCACTGATGGGATTTTTGATGAGAAAAGGCTGCGTGGGACGGTCCATAATGGACTCATCTGAGGGGCTCTGCCACATTTACATGTCTGCCAGTCGAGGCAGAGCTGGCTTTTTCTAATTTTACTGACATGCTTCAATTTCCCAGGCCCATCAGCACGCTCCCCACTGCCACAACAGCCCTGTGAGTCATTTCCATTTGACTTTTCTCTTATCTGCGCAAAAAAAGCATTTCCATCTACTAGCCAGCGGGTGTTAATGTGAAAGCAGGGTTTGAATTTTATGTGGAGAGGCCACATTTAAACATTTGACCAGCGTTTGTTCTCCTGGCTGCATATAGAAAACTGATGATAGATAGGGGACCAAATGTCACAGAAGAAATGGCTTTTGCCATGAATGTTTTATTCAGCCCCGTGTCGCCGCGATCACATTTATACAATAGAAAATGTAAATGTTATGCAGAGTGTTAAAAAAACACTATATATTTTATGACCTTCTATAAAAGAGGGTAAAATGACTTTCCATCCAAATAAGGCAGAAATGAAACACATACTGTATTTAATGGGAGTGGGAAATAGGAGCGAGCTCTTTCAGGAGGCAGACGGTGATATTCACTTAACCTGCCGGCTGAAGCGGTTCAACAGCTCTAACCTGCACAGATTTATGCCTGTCTGTCTGCGGCCGTGCCTGTCTCTCCTGCCCGCCATGCGGATAAATAAAATGGAGGCCTGTCTGTCTGAGAGGCCCGTCCACAGACAGGCAGGAGTTGGGTTTTTTTAAATGTTAATGTCATTCAGATTTATGGGAGGCACATAGATGGCTGCTGAGGGTATGGCGGGCTTGATACTGTTTATGTCATTGAAATGCACACAGACAAAAATGTTTGCCCCTGAGCCTCGGCAGCACTGTGAAGACCGAGCTGCCGCCGGCACCAGGCGTGTTTGGAAATGAGCAGAAAATTGAATACTAGATTCAAGGAGTATTCTGGTTTTTTTTTCACATTTTTGCTCAGCCTGGTTGTTATCGGCTGGAAGGAAAAAAAAAAATCAAAGCTATATAAAAGTTAATTTTATTAGCACACAAAGTGCTTTTGTCCAGTGGAGCTTGAAGAGAAAGAGAGAGCAGGGGAGAAGAAAGGCGACGAGAGAGAGCACACTGGCATGAAAGCCAAGTGTATTAATTCTCCTCCCATTCTCCTGCTGTGTTGTGATAGACTGAGTAATATGCAGGCTCACTTTCTATGCCAAAGGCTAGAAGAAGGCTCACAGGAGAGGACTCTGAGTCAGTCCGTCTCTGCCTCGCTCGCTCTCTTTCTTTCCAGCCCTTTAAACTTCAGCAATGTTAAACTGTAAAAATAAAAACAATCCCTTAATTTTCCCCTGAGATCCAGATTTACCCGCAACCATTCAACACAACCTGCCTCCCCCTCTCTCCCCCTCCCTCCCTCTCTCTCTGTGAAACGGTCAATACAGTATAAATTAGGAGAACACTGAGCCACGCTGGCTTCCGTGCCGAGTGACTGTGTATTAAATCACGTTAATTGATTAGCTGGAGTTCAGAGGAGGACAACAGTGGATTGCTCTCAGTCCTCGGCCGCTCTGTTGAAGTGGCTCCTGCTCGTTTCAGGTGACGACCCGAACACCTACACTCGCAATAAATCCACTGTCGACTCTTAATGACTGTGGCAACTTTCTCCTGCTCGTGTTTGCCAAGAATGTGCCACCACTCTATCTGTACATATGCTGTTCCCCAAATCCATACTACACACTACATCTAATAAGGTTTGGTTAGGAAACACAAAGAATGTCAGTGCTGCAGACGACATTTTATCGATTTTTGAGTGTACTCTTGATGGTTTTCCAAAATTCAATGGAAAAAAAAGAACATCTTACTTTCTAAAGTGAAAATATTTCATTCATGTTGCACAAATACAAATAAAATGAACTGGTTACACTTGAGAAATAAATAGATCTGAAGAATCTGCAGAGACTTGATTCACATTTTAAAGGAAAGCATTTGACTCAGTATAATGTCGTTTGAGATGTCACCTCTGTGTATGATGTGCTTAATATAATGCAGCTGTATTTATTTCAGATGCATTTTATTGTGCTCCAGTGATTGATACTGAATTGATACTTCTCAGTTGTTTGATGTAAATACAATTATATAAGAAATAAATTGTCCACATATTGACTTGGGGCTGGACTGGGTTCAATGTTCAATATTACATTACTGATGACGATATAATATTGAAATGTCATTATTATACAGAGTTGGGGGAGCATCCATTCAGCGTGCCGACACCTTTTTCTCTTAATATAGTTTGAAACCATAACTGAATTTTAGGGTAACTGGTAGCCACATCACTAATAATAGTTAGAATAATATAATAATAGTTAAATTGCCCACAAATGTTTACATATTTAACTATTACATATATTCTTAAATTGCACATACTGAGAGGTGTTTCCAATATTCTGCCTGCATAATGTATGGAAATGAGATGAACAATATCCCTCAATAAAATGTTGTCGTTCATGCTGTGTGTGTGTGTGTGTGTGTGTGTGTGTGTGTGTGTGATAGTCAGGCAGGGAGCGAGAGCAGGAGAGAATAATGACAGGATGAAAGCATGTCAGCAGGTCAGCTGGTCAAGCAGCGAGGGTTGAACTTCCAAACACTGAGACTCACCCAGAAAACAGAGCGACAGAAAGAGGGCAGAGACATCGGATACAAGACAATGAACCCGACAAGAGCAGAGAGAGAGAGAGAGAGAGAGAGAGAGGGGAGGAGGAGGAGACGCTCAGTGGAGAAGAGAAAAGGGAAAAAAAAAATTGAGCAACAGACGAGATTAAAAGAAAAATTCACCCAGAAACATTGTTAAATCACACGAGGAGCTGAGTCCACGCTGCTGTTTGGTGCAGCTTTGCTTCTCCTGGGAACAAATGAAATGAAATCTGAAACAATCTGATGTCAGTGATGTCTGCAGCCACTGTGGAGTAAAATCTTCAGTGGAAAACATGGACTGCTTTCCTGAGCCTTCGCTGTTCTGTTGCAGAAATGCGAGCCTCAGCAGACCAGAGTGTAATGCAGCCTTGAGATGGTTAAAGAGTCATGTTTTGAGCCTGGATGTATTATAAGAGCCGCGCTGTGTCTGAAATCACTCCCATGGTTACCTATTCACTATTCCCTGCAACGGCGAAGCATTGCATGGTGGGATTTTGAACAAAAAGTAATGCATGCTATGGAGAGTGCTTTTCATTTCAATGTGAGAATCTCCTATGTGTGGTGCATACATAAGTGTCACCCAGAGAAGTGACACTCAGATAAAATGCAGGAAAGTAAATTTAGTGCACCAGGTAGCACGTAAGGAGTGATTTCATCCACTGCTTCCCAAACATTTTTGTATTCATAGAAAGTTTCAGGTAGAGCAATGTTTTGTTTTTCAGGAACATCCTGTTCACACTCACATATTCAAACCTGAAAGCAGCAACCACAGTCTGATCTGTTCACCACTGAGCAGCTGCACTGGAGCCGCTGGGGGGGAAGTGCCCTGCTCAAGGGCACCTCAGCCAGCAGGGCTTTTCTGCTTTACCTACCCAGATAAATTACAAACTTTACTCCAAAAAATCATTTGCAAACAAACTGTGTTTCCTGACAACGGTTTAACAAACTGTTCCTGAGTCCATGTATTAATCTCCTTTCTACAATCATGTGTTCTCAAAGTGTTGAACCTCTCTCCATCCTCTCTGTGAACAACTGAGTCTTTCCAGGATGAACCTTTCAGACCCAATCATGATACTATCACCTGTTACCAATCAACCTGATTACCTGTGGAATGATCCAAACAGGTGTTTTCAATCAGTCCACAACTTTCACAGTCTTTTGTTGCTCCTGTCCCAACTTGTTTGAAACATGTTGCTGCCATCAAATTGATATTTGATATTTGCAAAAATCAATGAAGCTGATGAGGTCAGGATTAGCAAATCATCACATTATGTTTTATTCATGTTTCACACAGCATTCCAACTTTTTTGGAATCAGCGTTTTATGTTCATATGCAACTTAGCTGCAGCAGCGAAAACATTAACATAATGAGCAGATGTTGTTCATTAATATATCATTAACATTGATACTGAATGTTGCACAGGGTTGGAAGAGTAAATAAGGTTTGAAAGAAATGTAAAGCCACTTGGATTTATAATATTAATAGTGATTTTTCAGTTGCAGTACCGCAGTTGGCCACTGGGACAAACTGATAGCAAATCTGATTCATCATGTAGCATGTACCATGAGTGAGAACATATACATCACAGTTTTTCTGGACTGGAATCGACCACCACGCTCCATCAGGGGAACATACGCTTCCACTCTGTCTGACACAGAGGTCCTTCCAAGAAAAACTGTGGTCCTCCAAAAAGTGCATTTCCTCTGAAAAGTGGTTCCAGTTCACGCCACATATTCATTTGTGGCTTCTGCAGGATATTACTGAGATGCTCTGGGGAAGAGACCACATCATTATTGGAATTTGATGCGACTTCTCAAAAGAAAGCGGGTACACAACAAAGTAAAGTGAACATCACATGAGAGAAGCGTTGTTACAATATTTATTTTAGAACACACTGAAACCAAGTGTTCGTCCGTGACAAGTGTTAAGGCCCCTGCTAGAAAAAAACTGAGAATGAAACCAGAATATTGCAAGAAAACATTTCTGGCTGGAACACTACTACTAAAAGCTACCACTTTAGTTTTTTGAGTTTTTTTCTTCAAATATTATGACTTTGTTTTCAAAATACAATGACTTTTTTGTCAAATTGATATAAGATAAGATAAGATATTTCTTCATGAGTCCCACAACTGAGAAATTTACAATATGACTTCTTATAATATTACTTTATTTTACTTTTTTTTCTTGAAACCTCAGATGATTTTTCCTCAGTGTGTTCCGAACTCTCAGTCCAGAATCTGCTATCAGAGGAATCTGAATGAGTTTTACCTGAAGATGCTGTTCCTTGTTTCAGACCTCAGAAAGCAGAGAGCTGAGCCTCCTGCAGCATGTTGCATCCCCGTGTGGCGCGCATGAGTGACCATCATGTGATAACCTCTCTGAGTAAATGTATCTGCAGCTTGTGTGTGTGTGTGTGAGTGTGAGTGTGTGTGGGAGCCAGGTAGTGTGGGATGTGTTTCATTGCTTTGTTCCCTGCTGTGAAAGTTGATGGGGTTTCCCACCGAGGACGTGTGAAATGATTCTGCCGAGTGATTTGTGCGTGTGTGTGTGCGCGAGAGAGAAAAAGAGAGGCGGACTCTGCTGTGTAATCTGACATTCTGTGTGTGTTGTGTGTGTGTGTGTGTGTGTGTGTGTGTGTGTTACAATTATGCTTGAACAGGTGAGAAAGGAAGCGAGTCTGATTGAAAACCCGGGCCATGCAGTCTCACGCTGGGGCTCTCATTTTAGCTCACAACTGCTTCGAAACCCATTTGATTGTTGCTGTGTGACTCATTTCAATGTCTGCCAGTCTTCTAAACTCTCCGTCTTCCATTCAGGCCGCCGTCGTCCCGCTGTCGGAAGGTCGGCCGAGAGAGTTCAACACACTGCAGCTTAACTAAACATGCAAATGGACACAGTAGAAGTAAATGGAGAAAGAAATATTTCATAAATTTGAATTAAATTTGAATTTAAACACAGGATTTGCTGCTCATCAGTGATGTTTGGAAAATGAGTGAACATTTAATTTTAAGATTCTGTGACACCTGAGGTAACGTTAACAGAGAGCTCTTCTACCAAACTTATGGTGACCATATTCCAAACCCCCAGACCCGGGCGTTCATGCAGGCACACACTCATGCACATAACAGGTGTTTTCATCAGGAGGGGGTCAATTATTCCAGCTCTGAGCACACCGACCAAATGCGTGCAAAAAGTTTTCATTTATGTTATACATTGACATATTTTAACTTTCAAATATCGAATTTGGCCTCATAAATCCACTGTCAGCTTCTCTCTCTTCTCTCTCTTCACTATGATGATCCTGCAGGATTCAGGTCAAAATGTTTGGACTACATTGAAACAGATAAATACATTTTCAGAACACAGAGATGCAAGATTTGAATCTGATCCAAAGACATCTGAAACAGACTCGACAGACCGACAGTTAACATGACCTGATCCAAACAGATAGAGAAAACCAACACTGGCAACAACATAATGAGCAACGAATAGATTGTTTTCACAGACGACGTTTTAATATGACACAGCAGGAAAAGCACTTATGAAAATAATAAAATGAATTATGTCTAAATTCCACCGAGTCGCCTCAGTTTCAGGGTCCTGATATTGTTCATGCTGGCTCACTGTCAAGGCTCATCGAGACACTTGAATGGAACAGAGTCATCGTTAATGTTATTAGCAACACCTGTGATTTTCCTCCTGCAACAAGTCAAAGACGTCAGCTCTAAATGTGCAGCGGTGCTAGAAAAAGAGCAGCCATGCATCATGTTTCTGGCATTTCATAGTTCCAGTTACCTGCCTGGGATCAAAAAACAAATCACGTATTTCAGCTCGGTCTAATGGACGTAACCATTTAACTTATGTCGTCTACGTGGCCTGACTTGACATACCAATTATACGTATTATCTTTTCCTCAACTCAATCAAACCGCGACCGTTTCACTTGGTCACAGTTTCAGGTGAATGAAGATCACCTGACCGTGCACGACGACAAAGGTCACCTGACTAAGGATCTGCTCTCCACAGAGGTTAATGGGAAGGATTGGTGTGTGACCTGCATTCAATTTGAAAGTGTAAAGTTGTGTTCAGTCTTGTTAAACCTGGGACCCTGTCCTGACTGAACCCAGTCTGGACCTGGTCTGACTCAGGTCCTATGTTGGGTCTTGGTTATAAGATGTGGTGAAGATCTGTTCATACACATAAACCTACATTCTTCTGTCCACATTCTTGTGTTTTAAGATGTTCGTGTGAGATGATTCATGTGTGAATGAACTGTCCGCTCCCTCTCGGTGGAGTAGCTGGTGTTTTGTGGAGGAGAGGCAGAGCTGGCGGAGGTGTGCACAGTCCGCCTGCCGCTGCATGTTTTATCTTCTGTCACTGAGCTTTCAGCGCCGCGCTCCGCCTCTCAGTGATTTACTGTCTTACAGCAGCCTCGTCACCACGCTGAGGAAGTGTGTGTGTATCTGCGTGCGTGACACCGACACAGATAGAAACTGATAGTGTGAGAGATAAATGATGATATGTGATGTGAAGAATCTGTTTAGGGACAAATCTGAAAAAAAGAAATCTGAACAATATTGACTCCACTTGAAAAATGTTCCCATGGGAAGTTGAATCTGGATCCAGTCTGAGAATTAAATTTGATCTCACGCAATTAAAGACGAAATTCTCATCTCATCTTCTATCGCAACTCAGTTACTGTGTGATAAATGATTTCGAGCTGACGTTTCATGAAGCTGAAGGACAGAGAGACAGACTGTAGCCATGATGTCATCCAGAGACAAAAATCCTGGAGCTCCTCCATGGATGGTGAATAATGGAACAACTGCAAGGACACAGCGACAGCAGCCACGGTGGTTTTACTGGGACGAACCCTCCGTTCAATAAAACTCACCAGGATGGAAAAGAGGGGAGAGGTTTGTGGGCACGGTCATATCGGCCAGTCGATTTTAGTTTTCCCAGAGACAGTGTTAGATAGGAACAAATCAGTATTATACATCCATACATTAAAACCACTCATAACATAAGTTAACTGTGAGTCCAGAGAGACGAGCAGCAAGACATTCTCAGCAGTTTGAAATCGGAGTAATACTTTTTAATCAATTTACTATCTCCTGGCTACAAGGGGGGGTTTAAATGAGTTTTATTACTATTGATGAGACACTATATATGATAAAGTCCCTGAGTACATTTCTGAATTTACCTACTAAAAGGATAATTACAACTTGGGTCTTATTTCCATCGTTTTTCCATCATTGCAGTTATGTTTGTACAGTTATGAACATTGTACTCACTCGTGTTGTCAGCGTGTTCTCTTACAGTTGTCTGCATTGGAATCATGGGTTTTATTTTTAAGGTTGCATCTCTTCCTGAAAAGGGAAATGTCTGAGGTTATCACTGTGTTTTACTTTACAAACTGTCCTTGCCACTCCTCCGTCTGTCTCTCTCCAGGACTTTTCCTCGGGAAGGTGTGTCGACTGCTCTGCACTTTGGCTGTTTTTGATTGTAAATGTGGCTGTAAAAACCTGAAACGATCCTTTATTGTCCAGTGAGTGTCTTAAGAAAACCTTGTCACGACTCACTTGCTCATTTGAACTGAAGAATTTGCTGCTCTTGCACATGTTTCAATCCTGGTTGAGTGTTTTTTATTTTCAAAAATTGTGAAGCACTTTGTAACTTTTGTTTAGAAAAGTGCTTCATACCTAAATAAATCATTACTTACTTACTTACTTTGGGATTAAATCAGACTAAGGTGCATAGTTTTGTTCCCATAAATAAATTTAAGGAGTTGACTGTCCTGTTTGTTTGCAAAGGCTGCAAGCTGGAAGTTTGCACAATTGTAATTTTGATTACAGAATTTTAAAAAAATCTATATCTCCTGCAAAAAGGTCACTATTTCGTTCTAATGCAAATTCCTTTGAAGGTGGACATTTGAAGATAAGGTATATTTGATGCAGTGTATAATTTTGGAAGGAAGCATGTATCGCTGAGTACAGATGTACTGGAACATATGTGACTGTGTTTCCTCACACATGTTGTGCGTAAAACACGTGATACTGTAACTAACCGTGTTCAGGTTTCCACACATAACATACATGTTGGGCGTCAGCATGAACTCTTCCACCCGTGCTCCCAGTGAATCAGATAGGCCGCCCAGCCCCCATGAAGGAGATTACACAAATTTATGCAAAGCCTGTAAATGATTTATACTGCAGAGCACAACAAAGGGCTTTTTTACAACGCTGCGGACAAGACGAGGGGAGAGACAGCGAGAGACACTGACACCTGCAGTAATCCCCGCATTCGCCGCCGCACACGTCTGACAAAAGAGGCTCAATAAAACATGACGGAATTTGTGCGTGTTCTTGATAATAAAGCTAAGAGGCTGCATTCGAGGCACATTCAGCCATTAGAGTTATTTCAGACAAAGTGCATAACACACGAGCCTGATGACACACAGAGCAGCTATTGTGGCTGCTTCTGCTGTCATGCAGGCGGCAGAGTGCAGCGACGGTGGCGCTCCATTCAGGACCGCAGCACTCACTGTTGGCCTTGGGTCTATGTTTAGACAGAGCTTTTAAGCACTCTGATGTCTTGTGTGTGTTCGCTGCGAAAAAAAAAAAAAAAAAATCAAACAGCGAATGCGTGCATGTGTGTGTATTTGTCCGCGTACTGTATGTTTGTATAAGTGGGAGTTCTTTATCAGGGAGGATAAAAGGCAGAAATGTGTTTGAGCTCTTCCCATCTCTTGTGGCAGTGTCACCCCCCCCCCCAAGGATCCAACGCATGGTCAGGTTTATACACTATTCATAAAGACCAGTGTGTGGGAGAAAAATGGGCCCATTATGTCCGAGCAGTAATGGGATATATTTGTTTTGTAGCGCTGAGTGTGGTGTAGTGAGTTTGTATGTGTGTGTGTGATTAGACCCTTACAGTATGTATCATGGAGTCAACTGTTTGGACTGCTCACATTAATTGTACAATGTAAAGTGTCTGTGCACATATAGGCGAGTGAAGCTGGAATCTTAAAGGAATAGTCTGTAAATTTGCCTGATGTCTTCAGCTTCTGGTCAAAAATGTGCATGATTTCCTTTCTGTAAGCTTTTTCAGTTCACTTCAGTCCAGTTTTAGTTGTTGGAAAGCTCCTTCAACAGACCTAAGCCGACATTTTCCTAGCCCCGTTTTTGGACTATCTGATCCACTGCATGGAGGATGGAGTAAAGTTGAGGGGAGCGACGATGAGCTGCTCTTCATTGTAAGTTGGAAAGTTTACGTGATGTGTTTTTAACTTTTTCTTTTGTAAAGCAAACAGCTGATTGATTTAAAATAAGGCACAAATTTCATCTTTGTGGTGCTTTGTCCAAGTAGTTCTTCTAGTGCAGCGTCTTTAAACTGTAAAGTGCTCATTTCTGCCCCTTGTGGCTGATGGTGGCAGCTTTGGTTTGCAGAATTTACCAGAGCCGACCACAGGAGCAGCGGGTGTTTTTGAAAACATATTTGGAAAAGTCAGAAAAAGTCAGTTCAGCACATGCAAACATTAAGAAACTTGCAAAGAAGGTAACAACATCCTGATCCCTCTCCTCATTTCTGGTTTGCTCTATAGTTCTGGTAATTCTGGGATTTCCTTTAAGCCTTCCTACTGTGGTTCTGGCTCTGCCCCACCGAGGACCACGGACCCCCGCTGGCTCCAGGATCACAGCTTGGGAAAGTCTGCGTCCTGTCAGTGGTCCTGCCCGACATCAGTGCTGCATGTTGCCTCCACATTAAAACCCTGCCAAGGCTGACCGATGGACTGTGACCACCCCCATCCCCACCCCCACTTCCACCTCCCGTCCACACACTGTTACCAGGTGCTGAGCCCCCCCCACTGTCCCCTCTGCCCCGCCACCCGTCCTCTCCCCGCCGCCCCTTTAACCCCGTCCTTCAGACAGCATTGTCTGCAGGAACAATGGAGTCATTGTTACCTCAAGGTGGCATATTGTGAGGGGTGTTCACGAGGGGCTGCAGAGGTGACCCTGACACTGTAACTCAGCACCCATCTCACCTCCCCACACACACACACACACACACACACACACACACACACACACAGTCTATAGTTCCCAAACTCTGCCACTCTATTAGGGCTTCAGGTCACAGGGGACATTCAAGGTGGAGAGCAGAGACGCTGTCCTGCAGCACAGTGTGTGTGTGTGTGTGTGTGTGTGTGTGTGTGTGTGTGTGTGTGTGTGTGTGTGTGTGTGTGTGTGTGCGTGAGTGTGTATGCATTCACGCTTTGGAACAACTTCAATGATGTCCAACATTTAAAAATAAATTTCTGGTATTTCTCACCAAAAAGGAAGCTTTAAAAAAAAAAAAAGCTCTTTTGATGGAAAATTCAAAACAAAAATTAAAAAGCTGACATGGTGTCAGTCGACCTCTGTAAGTCTGTTAACACTTGAAACTGAAAGCACAGAGTCATTTGAAAAGTTTACCCTGACTGATGATGCACTCCTGTGTGGGTGAAATGTTAGAGGTGCTCAGCACAAACACATCTTTATCTACTAATATTCAAAGTGAACCGACGATACTGAATCACTGGTGAATGTAAATAATGGCTTGTTGTGTTATTAAGCTCATGTGGAGGGTTTCAAACTGAACTGAACATGACAACTTGGACAAACAACAGACTGAAGGTGCTGAACTGAAGACAGTCGGGATCAGTGCTGAACATCAGGCCGTGTCAACAGTGATGCATTCACTTACTGCTGGACTTTGCAATTTCCCCAGGTTGATCTTATCTTACCAACGTGCATTTATACAGTGACTGAATGTGAGAGTGAAAAAGTGAACGAACTAAACAGTCAGTGACCACAAAACTTTAAAGTGCACAAAGTGATTTGAATCTGCAAAGTAATTTATAACTTACAATCTCGAAAAAGTGAGGAATTGTTTGTGAAAAGGGAAACTGTTGATGTGCTTCTTCTTTGTGGAGACGGTTCAGACCAACATCATTTACTGTTCGCAGTGATTTCAATTTAAACTTGGAAAATTTGCTCTTTACAATTATCACCAGTTTCATTCTGTCCAACTCAATCTAAAACAGCTGAATGAAACATGTTAATTCCATTTGACAAAAGGCATTGTGGGAAGTGTAGGAAATCATGAACCAAAGCAGATAAGATAAGATAAGATAAACCTTTATTCGTCCCACAGTGGGGAAATTTCAGTTCAGCACCTTCAGTTGTTGTTTGTGAACAAGCAAAAACTGACTTCCCAAGAAGTCATGTTCATACTGGACATTTGGTCGGGTTGAATGTGTAAGAGTGACCTCATCCAGATTATGGAGACCGCGGCGGGAGCAGGTTTGGGTTTGAGAGTCTGCAGGTGAGCAAAGGGGCCACACCTGTACCTGTGACAGACAGGTGTAGGAAGTGGCTTCTGAAAAAAATAATTATGTTTTCAGTAAATATCTCAAATCTCATCTCATCTCAAATCTTTTTTTTAAGATGATTTTTTCTTTCTATTTTTTTAATGACAGATAGTGACAGCTGGAGAGAGAAGGATGAACCGCTGTGTTACGGACTCAGCCTCCTTTACCAGCTGAGGTGACGTGATGCGCCCACAAATGTGAAATAATCCAGACTGTTTTAACTTGAGCAGAAACATTTGTGATCCTGTCGAGCTTCATCGCTCAGTGAGAAGCTGAAAACAGGACCTTTAAGGTACTTTCAAATCCTTCATCTTAGCCCACTCTGATACTTTATATGATGTATAGCTGGTATTAGTTTCATCCTAAATTACTTTATCGACGTTCTTAGGTTGATGTTATTACCCTCCTCTCCATCCTCGGCCTTAAAAACTCAGAGACAGAGAACTTCTATTTCATGAAATGGAGTTAGTCGTCTAATCCAACGTTTCCCCTCTGTTGTTATCTCTGTGTGTAATGTCGGGGTGTGGATGGACGACCCATCTGTCCGTCTCTCTCGCTGAATACCAGCCGATCGTCTTACACACACACAGCTCGCTGTCAGTCTGTCTCCATCTTTCTGTCTGAAGGGGAAACAGACTTGCCTTTGTCGAGTCCTCTCTCGCTGGCTTGCAGGGCTTAAACTCACTTCCTGTGCTCAGACTCTGGACAAACAAATGTTCATCTCTCTGCAGTGATAGTTTGCTCTGTCGTGGCCTTTGGCTTGTAAAAATGTCATCGTGCTGCGTTCAGATGTGTGGTTTCATGATTCTTATTGTCTCATGATAAATTAAAAACAACTGAGCTGAAAAATCTGACTTGAGTCAAGGCCACGACCAAAAGGTTTGTGACTCCCTCAAGAGTCAAAGTCAAAAAGGTCCCCCTGAATAAAATTCTTCTCCTGAGATTTCACTCTTCTAAAATCTTTACTTCTTACTTTCATACAAAACAATATGCACAACAGTTTCCAGATACCAACACAGATGTTTGAAAGGGAAAAGTGTTATTTAATCATAACTGTGTTTGAGTTTTGACGTAAATAATAAAACCTTCATTTTTGATTTTAATGAAAGGCTTTTTTTTCCAGCAGCCATTTCAGTGTATTGACCTTCAGCAATTATCTCTCTATAGCAGTTTGTATTGTTTGTGGGTGAATCAGCCTTCAAACGCACATTATCAGCCTCACCGTTCAGTTTCTTTGTGTGTTTCTGTAATGAGTTACTGCTAATTCAAACTGAACATCGTCTACTGTCGCTTCAGTTGTAAAACATGCTGTGGCTTTTATTATGTTTTGTATTTCGACATTTTTATCGGCAGATCAGTTTTAAATTATTGATATATTATCAAATCTATATATTGCTTGGTTCCCTCTTCTGTTGCTGTGCTTCCTGTCTCCTGAGGTTCAGATCAATTAGGAGCTTAATCAGCATCATGGGACGCACCTGGGAGAAGAAGGAGCTGCCACAGTGAGCTGTTAGAAGAGTTAAATCAGGTGTCAGGCTGCACACCTTCAACGCCTCAGCAGAGTAACCAACCTCCTAATGTTGTCATGTTGCAAAGCATGAAATCAGGCAGGATGGATGAAGTTTGTTTGGCTGCACAGGAAACAACAGCACCAGTTGTTACTCTGTTTTATGTCTGACGAAGTCGCTGCTCGATGAGTGTTTGCTGCTCGCTGCAGTGTTAAACTGGACTTGCATTTATCACAGTGACCACAGGTGTCGCCACATCACCCTGACATCTTGAGGATCACAACTTTAAAGAATCATTTAAATGCATTTGCTTTGTGAATCATCAGTGGTTAGACTTCTTATCCTCTTATGTTTTGGTAAACAACAAAAATTTTTAAACTGAAAATCAATTGTTGAATCGATGACTGTCATCTCTCTGAATTCAGGTCAGTTAGATTCTGATGTGGCCACATGAGCTGCAGGAGTTTTGGCTAAAAAGCACAAATGTCGTCCAGCAGTCACGGACGTTCAGATAATGAAAGAGAAGAGTGATGATTGCTGATGTCGACAGGCATGTGACCTCACCGCTGAGGTCGGCGGGGTCGCGCTGGGTGTAAAGGGTGACGTGGGAGGAGACGAGGTCAATTGCTAATTAGAGCTCTAAAACACTGGGCAGGTCAGGAGGTCAGGTGACGTCAGCGGGACACATCGGTGTATTGTAAAGAGACAACCATTGAAGTGGCTCCACGAGAATCCCTCCGACCTTTGACCCCTGACAAAACAGGTGATTAGTTGGTGGAGATCATGAATGTCTTACTCATGTTTTCTCCATCTGCTGCAGGACCTCGCTGCTGTCACCAAAGTCTTTTTAGTCCCTTTAGGCTTAAAACCTTATTATTGTGCACAAACTTTTAATGTTGTAGATCTTTTTATTTTCATCAGACCTGCTGAGACATGTATTGTGTCTGTACATATATTTTCTCTATGAATTTGAATATATTTATTTTTGTAACGCACTTTAAAATATCTCAAGTGCTGTTTCTGTTGATATGGAGTTGTGAAATGAGAGTTTTAGGATTTATCATTCATCAAAGTTAGGGGACTTGCAGATGGAGGCATGAAACCCTCCTGGTTCCATCTGCAAGTCCAGACAAAAATGAATGATAAATCCTAAAAACGACAGAATAGGATGTTTGCCAGTAACTCCCAAAATGATAGACATGACCGTCGGGACCAGAAACAGGCCGACTGGACCTGCTGCAGTTTGGTTCGGTTCAGGAAAAGATCACGGTTTGTGTTAAAATAAGTGTGTGTTGGTAGTAAGTAGACAGTCAGTCAGACAGTCGGTCGCTTTAAGATAAACTCAGCGTCAACGTGTTTTATTCTCGGCTGTAACGATGCAGCTTTTTGACTTTGCTGATTCTGATCTGACGCCTGAAGAAGCCGCAGAGTGAAAGCAGCCTTTTGGCAGCAGATACATTCAGACGCAGGACTAAATGCAGATCGCCTGTATTTTAGTGGTGAGACGGAAAAAACTGGAAAAATGTGACTGAAATGCCTCCTGTGTGGACGAGCCTTGACTGGCTGCTTCTCCATGGCAACAGCAGCTGAGGCTCATGGGTATCGTAGTATTTAAAGTCTCCGTATCAAACTGACAAAAATAAAAACATAGTGTCTCAGAAACCAAGTTGAAATAAAAGCAGAGGCCTTTTTTTCCTTTTCCATCACTGTGATAGAAAATCAATCATATCTATCAAATCTAAGATATTTACAATATGACACAAAATCACTATTTATAATATGATTTATGCATTTAAAATCAACTGTTGTTACAATTCGTCATCATAATTCGTGAAGTTATTCTAGTTCTGAATCGTCCCAAACAAAGAGTACGATATTTATTCATGTAAAATTCTAAGTGCTTCAGTTCGTAATTAATGTTTTAAAGTCAGTTTTTACATTGATTTCTGTCCTTTCTGTGGTCGTGTCAGGTTCCCCCCACCCTCCTCTTCCTCTCCGTCTCCAGATGATGACCTCATGGCTGGAAGAATCACGCTATGAAACAGCCTCTCACCTCTTTTACAAGAGCCGACGGCCCTCAGCCGGGTTCATATGTTCCCCATCAGACTAAAAATAGAATTACACCCTCCACACCCCGTTAAACTCCGCGCTCCTGCTCCAGATATGTTTCCTCCGTCTGTGTGAGGAGACGCGCGTTCATTAACCTGAAATAACTGTGGATCAAGTATTTAAAAATCAACCTACACAAGTGATCAATGTGACTTTGCGTAATTTGGTCTGAATTAATATGTAAAGTTTAGAGTGTAGAACAAGCATATGATGCATTTGAGGCTGATTGTTTACTTCACGAAAACTGACTTTCTGAGGAAAAGAGAAGAGAAACAACCAAAATACCGTTTACAGAATTAGTCTCCAATGAGTCCCATTCAGATGCTGTTGCATTATGATACATGAATGAATCTACGATGTTTAGTCTGATCCAGAAGTTATTTTACAGTAAAAAGCGTTTTATTGTTTTTGTACTTTTTCTTAACCTGTCTCATCAGTTTCTGCTTCAGGTAGAGATCATCTACATTTTCCAGATGTTATGAAATTCCCAAAAAGCTTCTGGAGTTGTGACAGAGAACAGTGGTTTTTTTTTTTCCTTTACTCAAAACCCACCTGCATTCTCATAGTTGGCAAGTCTCACTTTTTACCCATGAGGCTCGTGTTTTGGTGGCGTCTCTGGGCTGCGAAGTGAAAATGTCACGGCGCTGTCACACTATCAAAGGAAATAAAAGGTCCACTGTAATCCTAGTTGCACTGATAAAATGTCAATGCACTGCAGAGCTGTCCGCCTGCACGCAGCTCCTGACAGCTCCGTCAGCAGAGGTGGAGATCGCACCGGCCCGAGGAAGAGGAAGCAGCAGCTCCACCGCTCGTCTTCATCGTTTCCATCTGTGCTTCGGGACGTCAGGAGCTGAAGCTGCAATCCTTCTGCTGCAGATGGAGGCAGATGTGCTTTTTTGTTGAGAGTCCACAGGTTGGATCACATTCAGTCCAGGCTGAATCAGGCGCTGTAGTAATAACATTAATAATGGCTCTGTTCTATTCAAACCATGATGGTGAGCCAGCTTCACTTCAATGTGTGATAGATGGACCAGCTGTGACACCATGATGAATCAGTTCCAGGTGATTTTGAATGAGCCGCCTGATCTTCAACTTCATTCACAACAAAGAGATTTCAAAGCAAAACCTTTGTTCGGAGCAGTTTTCTGCCTGTGACCCTGAAAGTGAAGCAGCTAAATGGAATCCAGCCATCATTCATTTTTATGATTTACACCTGTGCTTTTCCCGCTCGGACATGTCAAGATGTCCTTCATGAAAAAGGTCTGTAACATCGCTGATTCGATAAAAATAGAATCCTCATTTGTTTCAATGAGAAGATTTTGCTGCCGTCACAGAGACTCTATAAAAATATTCAGGCTCATTCTCTTTATTTTTAATTTGTTTACTTGATTCCTCTGGATGATCCTGACGGAGGCGATATGCGGTGATGTGTTGATTCATTATACTGAACTCCATTGTTTGG
The DNA here is from genome assembly GCA_025331565.1 of Holacanthus passer. Classification (NCBI taxonomy): domain Eukaryota; kingdom Metazoa; phylum Chordata; class Actinopteri; family Pomacanthidae; genus Holacanthus; species Holacanthus passer. The sequence goes on along the minus strand of JAFREQ010000040.1, from coordinate 84,948 downwards.
AAACTATTCACGGCGAGCGCCTTTTTCAACAATAGCCATTCAGTGTATTTCACTGTGTAATCTTCTCTGTGTAATAGTTTTCATTGTTGCAGGCTGGACGTGACGCGGGAGACAAAAGTCGGTGCATGTGATGAGGAAGACGACGCTGAATCGTGAGTTCATTATTACTGATTCGAGCGGCCTCTTTAGTCTTCCCTCTAATGAAATGATGAATCTTCTCAGGCCACAGTTCAGTTAGCTGAGCTGTAAATAAGTGATTTCTCTGTTGCATCTCTGACAGTGGAGCTGCTGAAGGAGCTGGATACATGTGTCATTTCTAACAGAAATCTGGGATCATTACATCACACCTGGAGTATCAGGACGCGACCTTTAACCTCAAAGTGGCCATCACATCAGACTGTGGTCGACCTGGGCGGCTTCCAGGTGTGAAGTGAACAGCGAAGCGACAGTGTCCTGGATAAATAAAGGACGACCGATATTACAGAATTATGAATAACAAAAAGCATCAACATTCAAAACGAGCCTCATGTCCTCGTTTCCAAGTCGTTTAGAGTCACTTTAAACGTCTCACATTAACTCAGGTTTAGGAAGACAATAACTTCCTGTACGTTTTTTGAAGGATGAAGGTCTGTAGGTACGATGGATGCAAACCAAGATTAGCCTCATAAATAAGAATATGGTTCAGTCTATGTGTGGACAAAGCCGACCATCCAACCCGAGCACAGAAAGATCAGTGGTGAATAAATTTAAAAATGTATAATAAACCTCAGTGCTCATTGGCGACCAACAGCTTCCAGCATTGTGAAGATTCATGCCTGTAAATAACATCACTATAGTTCAACAGACATAAATGTGGCAGCAACAAGTCTCTTTTTGGCCTCGAAGGAAAAGCAAGATGGAGATTTTTATTATTACTAAAACCTTCACAAAACACAGCTGTGGTTTCCTTAATCTCACATTTGTGTACCGTTATTTACATTCGCAAACACGTCTTGATGTCTGTAACGAGGCTCGAAACCACAGGAATTCTCTGTTAACAGCAGATTTTTTTTTACCTCTAAGGACCAAATACGCGTCTCTCTCCTATCACACACACACACACACACACACACACACACACACACAAAAAGCGAGCTGCAGTGATTGGGATTGCAGTAAATGGTATTTGAGCAGCGGGGCTGTTTGACATCGCAGCGATGTGTAGGCTGTGGCCTTCGTACAATAGCCTCGCCCCCCTGGGGAATCTGGATCCCATCTTTAGTTTGAAGCTCATTAAGCCGATTATTCCCATAATCTCTCTGATGGCAGGCAGAATAAAGAAACACACACTAATAATTGCCTGCTTACATTTTGGTCTGTTTGCCTCTGTCGACTGCTTAAATGAGAGGCTGAGAGTCACACACTGCTTTCTGCTCTGCTGTGTGTGTGTATGAATATCTATTATATCTTTACCTTGAACAGATAAACTCGACGTATGGATGAAGCATTTAAGACAAAAGATAAATTCATTTCACATAAAACACTGATGATGGAGCTTTAAAGGCTTCATGTAAATGTTTCTTCACATTATTGGATTCACTCATATCTCTTTTCTGTACATCATTCAAAAAGTCAGTCTCTCTGTCTGCTCCCCTCACACACACACACACACACACACACACACACACACTCATGTCTCTGTCTCCTGTCAACGGGTTCGTGACATGACTGACAGCTCTGACACCACCAATCAGCTGCAGCTCAGCAAGGTCACCCACTGTTGCCTGGTTGTGATTGGCTGCTGTGCTTCTACCTGTCGTCCCTGTCTGCTTCGATCACTGCAAGTCAGTGGGCATCTGTGTGTGTGTGTGTGTGTGTGTGTGTGTGTGTGTGTGTTGTGTTTTGGAAATGTGTATGTGTGTTGTGTTTTGGAAATGTGTGTGTGTGTGTGCATATGTTCAGAAATGTAGATATACCTACAGTATGTTCCCATCTCTTCCCTAGGTAGGTTCCCTGGTGTGTGTGTGTGTGTGTGTGTGTGTGTGTGTGTGTGTGTGTGTGTGTGTGTGTGTGTGTGTGTGCGCATGCTGGTGTGTTTTCAAGTGGGAAATGTAATGGGGTTAAGTTGGGATGGGAAGGTGGGAGGTGTAAATTCAAACTGAGACAGGTTGTTACCGAAGGTAATTAAATCACAGCAAAGTCAATTAAAAGTGTGTGTGTGTGTGTGTGTGTGTGTGTGTGTGTGTGTGTGTGTGTCTCTGAGAGGCAGAATAGATTTGGTGAGGGAGAGCGGCTGAACAGCAGGCAGTCAGTATCACTGGGAATCATTTTTAGCTTTTCACTGTTTACTCTGCCACCGACTGATGCCTCCAAATGAAAATGTCAATTAATATTTCAGAAAATGTAATTACTTATTGCCTTATCGAGCGACGTCGAGCTGCAACTTCACCGACTCTTATAGAAAACAAAATGGGAGCGTCGCAACACGGTGTGTTTGGACCCAAAGAATTTATCTCTGTCTGTGTGAAACAGCCTCCAGTCTGAACCTATAGAGGCTTTACCACCGTCCCTCGATGCATCGTCGCCTCTTCTTCAATCTATATTGACATTAACTTGACCATTTATACACATATTGACTCATTACAGAACAACCTCCACAGTATTTGACACTTTCCAGTTACAGTCGTACTGAAGATCAGGCTTAGAATATAAAAACATTACATACATTATCAATCATTTATTTTATTCCTCTACATTATTTGTCAATATAATTCTTATTAAATCATCAGTTCCTCCTTCTGAGGTGTGATTATGAATCTTACGTGTTCTACATTTCATTCTTATCATCAGATTATTTTGCACATGCACGGTTCAGTAGAGTGATGTGAGCTATAACAGGACACCAGAGAGAAAAAAAGAAGCCTTTCCTTTCATAGTTATTCCTCTCGCCCATCAAAGTTTCATTTTCTCTACAGATACACCCAGCGCCTTGGATTGAATTACCCATCAGGCCTTGCAGCGCCGGCCACAGCCAGCGATCAACTCCCTGATGGCCGACACTAATCACGTCTGGTTAGTAAGCAGCGGGATCTGCTGCCAGAATCTCCCTGTGCCCTGCTACTGCCTTGACCTCCGTGACCCCGCTGGCTGACCTTTGACCCCTCAGCACATGATAAGTGTCTGTGACCTCTGACCTGTTTGGATAATTAAAGAGGCGTGACCTCAGGGAGATTGCATTGGAAATCTGTCGATGATGATTAGTGACTTGGTATGAGGTAAGAGGGCACGGATGAAGGTGTCGCCTATTTTTAGGAATGCTGATATGGCATACAGTGTGTGTGTGTGTGTGTGTGTGTGTGTGTTTAGCATCACTGTCTGTCTTTACTCTCTTATTTCAGTCACTGTAACAGGACTAACTCAGACGTCCCCCCTGAATCTCAGTCTTTTGCCACTTTAGTTTTTTCTTTTAAATTCCTGTTTAATGGTTTTAGTTTATTAATTTTGAAATTATATTTGATTTTGTTTGTTGGTTGGCTCGGTGACATTTTGTAGAAAGGAAGACGGAGGAATGATTCATTTGTTTTGTGTGAAACTAGATCTGGAAGTAAATTCTGATTTCATTTTTAATTAGAAAAAATTGTTCCTTAATTCTCTAATACTACATGTAATTTTGCACACGCAGTTTTAGTTTGTATTTTTGAGGGTGATAATGATTGAGTTAAAAGAATAAAAAAATATAAAAAGGATGTTTTATTTTTTAACATTTACATATACCAAAGAAACATTGTTGATAAAAATCCCTTGAAGCTGCTTATTGAACAATTGTGACCAAAATATCCTGAACACGACATTTTATAATTGAGGACTCGTCAGCGCCCTCTGGTGAACAAACTGTGATGCTGTTTAGAAATTAGCCCAATCTGAGATGTGATCCAGAAACAAAAGCTGGCTGATTAAAGCCGACATGTTGATGTGCGAGTCGGGTTCGAGACATTTTCTCTGATTAAAATGAATTAAAACCAACTGTTCTTTGAGTCCTTTCAGCATCATGTGACCAAGTGTCAGACTGTCACGTAAACGAATCAGATTTCTACATTAAACCTGGTAATAGTCAGATAATCATGCACACGTGAACCTGCCAGTGCAACACACACACGACCGGAGGAAGCTGCAGCAAACGGAGCAGTGAGCCGACGAACGGCGGCGAGTCTCTCCAGCAGAATGAATCCACACTTCTTCACTCCGCTTGGTTACTGTTGCTAAGGCTGGAAAACTTTATCCGGCACGACCAGCGGCGGAGACGCCTCCATCCATCTGATTTCTCCCCTCGCAGCAGGAGATTTGAAGAGCGAGGCTGCGAGGATGAGAGTCTGAACCCGAGGCCTGTTGTTCAGTCCCTTCGCCCTGTGCAACAAAGGTTTTCTCTTCTGTCGTCGGGAGAGAAACACTCAAATACTTGTACTCTGATCCCTTTACAGCCTCGAAGTACGGCTTCGTTCACACTGCGAGTCTGAACGCTCCGTTTGGATTTATTGCCCAGATCATTTTTTTGCTGTAAAAATTTGGCCAATATCATATGTTTGCTGCTTTATACTTCGACCCCTCTACACATCAGAGTAATATATTGTACTTTTTACACCGACACTGTGATTCATCTTTTCACGTTAAACTGAGAATTTAAGTTTGGTATTATGGTAGACAAAAATAGCGATTCATTATTTTGTCTAGTTTAAGTCTTGGTGCTTTTATTTTGAAGTTACATTTCAAGTCTTGTTGGTCTCACTTCACCTGTAACACCTGAAGACTTTTCCCTTTGTGGCCTGCAGCCAACACGGTCATCACTCACATGCTGTGCACGTTGTTACTCACATAACCTCTGATGACCTGTCATAGAATATGATGCATTATTCTGAATCACAGGTCATGAGAAAGTTGTAACTTGTCTCACAACGAAGCTCAGAGTTTATTCTACAGTCTTGAGACAAAAATAAGTGAAAATACCTGTGAAGGTGAAACGGTCTTTGAACTTACCACTAATTAATTATTAGACATTAAATTAAATTATTCAAAGTAGTTCAATCTCAGTCTGCTACAATAAAAATACATCAGTAAGAATGATCCAATAATTTAATATATTAACATTCTGAAAGAGCTGAGTACTTTTATACTTGATACCTTTAAGTACATCTCGATGATCACACTTTGACTTTTGAATGGAGTACTTTTACACAGTAGTATTGGTACTGAGTACAAGTTTGTACGCAGCTTTACAGTCGTTTGTCAAGTGAACCCACAAACTTTCTTCTCCTGGACCGAAAAGCTTCAGGTGTCTGGAGGAGACAGAGACGAGGCGGGACGTGGTCGGGTGTGTGGTGGTGTGTGGGGGTGGGGGGTGGTGGGTGTGGGGGTTCGGAGTGGGCGACGGTGACCTCGTGTCACCAGGTTCACCTCAGCGAGCTGTAATTCACCTGACATTTTCACATGCGCTTAATTGCCATTCATTCTATAATAGAGCACATTGTGCTCGTAATGGCAGGAAATGTCAAGTCAGCTTTTAAAGGGGAGGATCCCTGCAAATTGCTTTCCTTTTAGATGAAAATATACACCTCGGTCGGCGGCCGAGGCTGCGAGCGGCGTGGTGCCACTGTTGACACGTGTGATTTTCTCCCTGATTCATCATAGCAGAGGTTGTGCTACTGTAGCTTTATTCATGGCATTTAACTTGAACCCCCGTCGGCTCAAAACACATAATTTTCCACGCGCTCTTATTTAAAGGTGAGGGCTGCTGACACGCCGAGTTAGATCAACTGACTTTTATTATTTTTCATGATGGATTTTTCATGTTATTTTGCTTCGTGCTCCCGTCGAGCTTCGTGTCACCTTTGAAGTATTTTCCAAACTTTCTGACACTTTGATTAACGCGAGCGATGACGCCGAAGACGGGAAAGGACAAAGAAATTATGATAATAAACACTTGGAGAATTTGAGCTCACGCGTTGTGTAAGATGTAATTAAAGTCCGTCCCTTTGTGTTTTGAGTGACTCACGTCTGTGACAAAGGTTCAAGTCGCCGGAGTTTAATGCGGCTTTTCATTGTTGGTAAAGAACAGCGGGGCATTCAGGCTCCACAGCGCTCTGCCTCAGTGTAAATGCTTTTCTTAGATCTGAAGATCCTGTAGCCAAAACCTCATTCCTTCTCTATTCCATCCATCTTCACAAGGATGAAGAATACAATATGCCCGTGAGTGGAAAGACCGTTTACGTCCGTGGATGCAATCTCTTGTATTTATCGAGATCCGTCACAAACAGCCGAAGAGTGTTTAAAGTCATTTTATGATAACCTTGACAGTTGAGAAGCCGCAAAAAGCATGAAACACAAAAGACATCACGAGGAAGGTGAGAGGAGGAGGAAGAGGAGGGAAAGGCTGGAGGAGGAGGAGGAGGAGGAGGGAGAATAAATGACATTCGACTCTGAGGTCCACCTTGGCCACCTGATTGTTCCAAAATGAGAGCAGTGCCCGACCCAAGAATGAAAAGAAAGAGAGAGGAAAAATCAATACGGCGCAATTAAACACAAAACATGGCTCTGTGGAGCTGAGGGGAATTTGTTATTTATTAAATTCACTCCTCCACCTCCTTCACCCCCAAACCCCATAACTCTCCTCAGCCTTTAATGCATGAGCTCCCTCTCTCTCTCTTTCTCTCTCTCTCTCTCTCTCTCTCTCTCTCTCTCTCTTCAGGTGATCTGACCTTTGTGGTTCGGACAGGACTGAAACGATTGCGAGAGAAGACCGGGGAAGTCAGGAGCGCTCTCGCTTATTGATCCGAGCCCCGGCAGCTTTGCAGCGAGCGACGCGTTGCTTTGGTTTTGGAAGCAGGAAGCGAGTCGGTGGTGAATGTTTTTAAAGCGCTGTGGTCAAACTGCAGAGACGTGTGTTTGTGATGGAGATCTCAGATCACAGGTGCATTTTAAACACTGACACATCTGCACTATTTTATTTCTTCTGCTCCAACGAGTCCTGTAAAAAAATTTTAGGCACAAAAAGGTTATGGTAAATGACTGATGACGGTTTGGGCTCAAATAACTAAATCAATCAATCAATCAAATGAGTGACGCTTTTCTCAAGAGGACAATCAGTTCCTCTGCAGAAATACACAATTAAACAACTATCAAAACACAATATTTAGCCAATAGAAATCCAAAAAGAGGAGGGGTGGGGGATGGCTTCCCTCAAAGGTCACCATTTTGCTTCTCTTGGATCTTGGTTTCCCTCTTTGACCTCTTCAGACCGCTGCGTCCACAATTACACACCCAAAGCAATGTATTTCATATTTTACTTTAGAGCCCGTGTTTTCTTAAAAATACCCATAAAATTAAGCTCACGACATTGTGAATATTTCTATTTGACTTGACAAATATGTTTCAAACGATATCATCATACAATGCAGTTTTTTTCCTAAAGTTAAAGCCATGTTTGCAAACAGCTTCTTTTCAGACATCCAGCAATGTTAGCATTCATTTGCACTGCTCCTGTGCAGCACCTTTTACATCACAGAGACGTATCGACCCACCGTTAATATAAACATTGGTATTATTATTGATTATTGCAGCTTTAAATGTACTGAAGGATGAATCTAAGGGAGGAGGATGTGGCCTCCCTGTACGAGCGTTCAGACGGTCTTTGAAAATGGCTCCAGCTTGTTAGAGCAGGATCCGGCCTTAAAGCAGGTTAATCTGACAGAATAAACTGCTGATGCGCTGCTCGCCACCGCGATGACCCCACGCTCAGCGATAATCGATGCAGAGCCAACAGCTGCTGCAGGAGCATCAAACAGACCGAGTCCGAGTTCTGCAGAAAACAGGCTGATCCAGAACTTTATTCAGAGGGAAGAGCTCGGAGGGAGACGATGGAGTGGATAGACAGGAAGTGAGGAAGAAATCAACAGCTTCATTTGTAGCGAAATAAGGAAACTTTACGTTGAACTTTGCCAAGGTTACTTTCATATAAGAAGGTCTCGACCTTTTCAATTTTAATGCATAATCAAGTAAATCTAAAAAAAGGAGCTGCTTCAGAAATTCAAGGACGAAAGCGTTCCTGAGTGTTTTCTAGTGAGCGTCTTTTTCTCCTTTCTCTGATGAGTGCGTGTGATTGACGACCTTGTGGGAGCATCTCTATACATTTACCCACACACACACACACACACACACATGCACCTGACCTCCACCGGCACCATCTCCAGAGCCGGCGCTTCCCTCCCTCCTCCTCCCAAAACCCAGAGGAAATTAGAGGCCTTGTGTCGTTGTTTTCAATGGACCTTGTTTCTTTTCTTTTCTTCTTCCTCCTCTCCCTCTCTCTCTCCCTCCTTCCGCCTGTGTTGGTGAATTTGATCCAGGCCCGGGATGGCAAAGCGGGGTGAGTAAATGAAATATTGATCCGCTGCTCCGTGGCCTTGCCTTCACCTTGTCCTGCGTGCTGAGTTACCGACTCTTCCGTTCTGCTTGTAATAGGAATTATTACAGGAGGCCGGGGCGAGTAATTACTTGGCATGGCGGAGAGGGCGCAGAGGAGGGGCCGCTGTATATTTCCTCTAAAGAAGTTATTTACCGCACTTGCTACCTTCAACCCGGCGCTGCCCCCTCCCTCCCCTCTGACCGCCCCTCCTGCCGCAGCCATGTCTTCCTTAACCTTAATTCAATTCTGTTAACCATCATTAATCATACGAGGCGTCAAGGGAAGTTTATCAAACGCCGGCTGAACCGAGAGGCTGCGAGGCGAACTCTGAGAACACAAGGACTGTGATTGCAGAAATGTCAGGGATCCCAGCCTGTTTATGGCTGTGTGTGTGTGTGTGTGTGTGTGTGTGTGTGCGCACCGTATTTGTCTTTATTTCCTGTGTTGTTCATCACTTGCTCACTGCACACTCTGACCACGCTTTGAGGCAGCCTGTGCAGACGACGAACGCTGGAAATGGACAAAATGAAGTGCACTTAAAAATAAAAGCCTGGATGCTAAAGTCTCTTGTTTTTGGAGTGTGGCGTCGATGGACACTTTTGTCCGACAATGAAAATGCAGCACAAATGGACGGGCTGCGTACAGAGGAGAACACAGGGAGGAAACAGCTCACGGTGATGTGTTTGCTCAGAAATAGACATTTTCTGGTTTTACTCTATTTACTCTATTTACTCAATGTTTTGAATTTTTAATCCTTCAAATAATTCAGCTCAGTTAATGTTTGTCACATCTTGTGTCGCTTTGTTTAACGGTGCATTATTTCTCTAGTACAAAATGAAGCTTAGTATTAGTTCAGGTAGTTTCTTCATTGATGCCTCCACCACCTCAACTTCCTCGAAACGATGCTGAAACCCTGTTGCTGCAAAACCCACTTTTCTACTTGCACAGCACCAAACATCAGACAGAGAAGTCGAGCAGCTGGTGAAGGAAGTCTCAGCAGCTAAAGAGCCGTTGATTCTTCTCAGGAGTTGGTGGAGACCAAACCTGAGCTAAGAGTGAATCTTACATTCATCAGGTGGAAGAAAACCTTTGTCAGTAGCTCCATGTCTGCTGGATGAAGAATATGTGATCCCCTTTAGAAGGTGATAATGTCAGTGTTGTGTTTATAGATTGAAAGAAATCAATTAATGGAGCTTTAAATCTTGTCTTTCATGTCACGTCATGTGGAGGTCACGGCCTCCAACACACTTATATAATTGAAAATTAAAGATTTTGTGTGTCTTTAAGTGCTAAGTAATACATTTTAAAACCTCCTTCAGCCTTTTTCAAACAATTCTGGTTTAGGTTTTGGTCTAATTTTAAATTTTAAGGTTTAGGTTTGAACTCTCTTTGTCATTTTGAGTTGAGGGTGAATTTCTCCACCCCCTCGCTCACTTTCTTTCAGTCGTTGCTCTGCAGTCATGTCTCCTCCGTCTCATCCTTCCTGAGTAATGAAACATTCTCATCTCACGGATGAAGCATGACATTTCCACAAATTTTGTAAAATTAGACATGGCCAAGCTTTTGTTCCTGTGTGAGAACGAGTCGGTGGGCAGAACACCTGCAGCTGTGACCTGCTGTTGTGTTGGAGTTTGATGTATTCCCGCGTCGCTCGGCGAGGAAGCGGCCGTTTGTTTGCCTGATAGATCCACAGCGGTTGCGTCCTTGCCTTAGCAGTGGCCCGTCTGGCGCTGCCAAGCTGGGTGATATCCCACTGCATCAGAGTCCCGCTGAAGGTCACCGCTGATGGGACCGAGGAACCGGCGGCGATCCATCGTGGGACGGGACACGGACTTAACAAGGCTACAGGGCCGGAGAGGAGACGAAGAACAATAAGTGACCTGAAGCTTTCGTCGGTTGAAGACAGACGACTGTTGCCGTCTTCCTCATCTGAACAAGTCGGTTTAATCAAACACAGCCTTGAGAACTTTTTCCCCAGGTCATTAAGTCTTTTCAAGCACCAGAAATCCTTGAAAACATATTTTGAAAATAATCGTTCTTCATCCTTTAGTGACCTTTTTATTCTTTAGTCAATGTATTGGATTTCTGTTTGTTACAGTCATAAAACCTAACAAAGATCACATGTTTCTCAGGTTTAGTGATTTTCATAATTTCTCCACCTCAAAATGAAATGAATGTTCTTTAAGATGCTTTGCAAATAAATGTAGGTTCAGTTTAAAAAGAATTAAAACAACAAACCAAATTGTTTTAATATGGAAACTTTTATGTTTTTAATGTAAGTGAGTGAATGAAGTTATGCACAAAGGTTGATGAGCAACACAAATTAAAATGTCAAATAAGGATATTTTAGTTACGTCACAACCTCATAATTATTTCAGCCCTGTTGTTCTGGTCAGGAGAGAAAGAAGAAGAAATCACATGTTATAAACAGGTTCATGATTAAATGTGCTTCTCGTGAAGCAGAGGAGTTCAACTGGAAGGTTCCTCCTTCGTTCTGAGGAGTCACCTGTGTCGTCGCGTGGTAAAAGTAGTGACGAGCCAAACGGAGGATGCAGAGGAAGAACAGGTGAGGTGAAAAAAATCGGTTTGTTCACAAAGGGCTCAGGGAGGCAGGATGGAGGCAAGGTGGAGGCAGGCTGGAGGCAGGATGGAGGCAGGGTGGAGGCAGGGTGGAGGCAGGATGGAGGCAGGGTGGAGGCAAGGTGGAGGCAGGGTGGAGGCAGGATGGAGGCAAGGTGGAGGCAGGCTGGAGGCAAGGTGGAGGCAGGGTGGAGGCAGGATGGAAGCAAGGTGGAGGCAGGCTGGAGGCAGGATGGAGGCAGGCTGGAGGCAAGGTGGAGGCAGGGTGGAGGCAGGATGGAAGCAAGGTGGAGGCAGGCTGGAGGCAGGCTGGAGGCAGGGTGGAGGCAGGGTGGAGGCAGGCTGGAGGCAAGGTGGAGGCAGGGTGGAGGCAGGATGGAAGCAAGGTGGAGGCAGGCAGGGTGGAGGCAGGATGGAGGCAAGGTGGAGGCAGGCTGGAGGCAGGATGGAGGCAGGGTGGAGGCAGGATGGAAGCAAGGTGGAGGCAGGCTGGAGGCAGGATGGAGGCAGGATGGAGGCAGGGTGGAGGCAGGATGGAGGCAAGGTGGAGGCAGGCTGGAGGCAAGGTGGAGGCAGGATGGAGGCAGGCTGGAGGCAGGCTGGAGGCAAGGTGGAGGCAGGGTGGAGGCAGGCTGGAGGCAGGACTGACTGGAGGGAAAGTACCTGTGCAGAGAGGCCAATCAGAGGGAATGAAGGACAGGTGTGCAGGCAGGTAACAGAGAGCTCAGGTAAACTGCTCAGAGGAATCAGAGGATGTTAAACCAGGTCATGGGTGGAAAAGGGGCAGGACAGGATGCTACATACTGTACAATGAACTAAATACTCACTCCTAAGATACAGTCTGTAGTGTTCATGTTAAACTTTATGGCTGTATTAAGTGATATTCTCTTTGTCCCTGAAAACACAGTATTGTCATTTACACTTTAACATCCTCTTAAGTTATGTGGGTTTATATAACAGACTATTTATCCATCCAACATCAAGACACAGCGTCACTAATTTTAAGTGTTTCTGGCAACCTGATGAACAAGACCAACATTTCATCTCCTCATTTGTGACTCATGAGAAAAAAGGGACGGTCACAGAAACATTTTTACTGAGTCTATTTAAAGCATGAAGGATATTTTGGCAGATGGATGTGTGTATAATCATATATATAGGAGTGAAATTTACTGTTCAAACTATTAATCTTTGACAAAGTTTAAATTCAGCTGTGACTTGTTCTTCCTGAGTACGTGTCAATGCCTTCATAACCATATTTGAGTGAAACATTTATCAGTCTTATAGTGAATATATCACTGTCATTTTAATACTGAAAGTAATTGTTTTTCACGTCGTGTTTGTTTGAGTGTTATAATATTGAAGGCCAGAATCCAAACCTGTAGTTTGCTCATGAAAACACTGCCCATATTTCTCAGCACCCCTTGATTCCTTTGACCGTCGTCATCTGTTTGAAGCTGTTTAAACGGCTGATAATGACAAACCTTATGAGTTAACACCATCTGAATGCAACATTAGTCTGAACCAGAATATAGTTCTGCATCTTTGAATATTAGCACGTCAAACAGAAATCATGTTGTTTCAGTGTCTTCAAACTTCAGTTTTGATCATATGTGTATAACTATAAGAAGAAGAAGTTTATCCATCCTGGCGTGAACAAAGCCTCCATTCGGGCTGCTGATGCCTCTGGATCCCGACGGAGCCTTTCCAGGCCGGTTCGCTCTAACAAGATCAGACCCAGCCCTCATAGATTCTATTACCCGACCACTCTATTACATTACATCTCCATTTACGAACCTTAAGCAGCTCCGAGCACGGCTGGGGCTTCGACCTTGTCAAAGAGGAGAAACTCTGGCCAGATCGAGTAAGAGAGAGAGAGAGAGAGAGAGAGAGAGAGAAAATAAAAAAAAGAGGCTGAACTGTTGGAAGTGTGCTCGAGAAGATGGAGAGAGCTGGAGGACGGGGGAGAGGAGGGGGAGAAAAGGGAAAATAGAAAATCGATAAGCCGGGGGAGCAGGAGGATGAAGATTGAAGGATGATGTGGATAGGATTTGGGGGCTGGGGAGGAGGTGGCGTTTGAGAGATTGCGGAGTAGCTTAGGGCGCTGACGGTGATGGCCATCGCTGAAAACGTATCGACGGAGGCCATGTGAGACGGTGGGACGGGATGGCTCGTCTTCGGAGACATTCGGGGGTCTCGACTTTACTGGACAGATTCCTTATTGAGACCTGTCGGTTTTCTCCCTCCTCTGGTTTGAAAACACGTCTCAGGAACCGGCGGTTGTGACAATCCATCCGCTTCATCGTCCACCAGAAAGACGAGGACAATCACTTTTGTCACTGACTGATTTTTTTCAAGGTGATAGTCGGCTACAAAGGAATCAAGTCGATCCGTCAGAGTCCAGTGTCCTTGGCTATTGTGGTGGAGTCACTTCCTCGACAGACAAGAAAAAAGCCATTTGTTCATCAGGACAAAAAAAATATGATTGATTCATTTTATTTACCTCTTTATTTCTATTCGGGGTCAGAAGATTCCTGCGATGGAACGAGATCGAAGGCAGGAAACAGTCAGACAAACAAGCTGATCATCAGAACAGATTTATTTCAAACATGTTAAAAAAAAATCTATAAGAAATCAAAACAATAACCAATAAAATGAACAGTACACATACGCAACAATTTCCAATAAACAGGATGAATAAATATTACATGGAGCAGGAAGAAGTAAAATATTTATCTGGTCCAACCTCTCTTCAATAAATTATATATTCATAATCAACGTGTAGGTGCTCGTCCAGCATGTTCCAACTCTCACAGAGAGAAAACAAATAAAAAAACATCATCTTCATTAGTGAGCGTCACATTTTTGGCCTCCTCCTCATCCCAGCAATTATTTTATTTTGCACATCTTCTTTAGCTGTTTGATATTTTCACTCTGCTTGAGTTTTACCTCAAGATCACTCCACAAAGTCACCTCACAAATTGCGATACACTTAAGATTGGAATGAACATGTTTTTAAGTTAAATTTTCATTTCAAGTCTAAGAGCGTTTGTTGTGTGTCAGGGAGCGGTGGCTTTCCTCTGGAAGTCTGAGCTCCTTCTCGAGGGGCCTCTGGACCTGAGGAAAGGCTCGGTCCAAAGCTGGTATCACTGCTGATGCTGCACCACGTCTCCGTCCATCTCACGCTCTGTTTTGCCATCGTCCAAGATACTTGAACTCCTTCACTTGGGGCAGAAATTACATCACATTATTTAAATTTTTAACGTTTTAATTACTATGATAATACAAAAGCCAGCGGTCAGGCTGGTGGCTCATTGGCTTGATGTGTTTTTGGGTGTTGGCCGAGACTATGAGCGCTTTAGAGCCTGCGAGCGTTTGGACTCAGACACAGGAGCAGCGTTAAGAGCAGGAATCCAACCTTCACGGTTTTGTCCACTGAACCATGGAGCCACCACCTCAACTGCCCCGATGGGACAGTTTCAAAGCCGAGTAATCTGCTTCCTCTCTGTTTTGAGGCAAAATAAGTCACATGGACCCCTTTGGATAAAGAACAGCAGGGAGACTTATAAATTATTCTCCATTTGTCAGAGTGAGCGATTGTAAATCGGAGGCATCCGTCGGTGATGGTGATGCATTTCCCCTCCCTCGGTCGGCACAGTGATTATAACTCTCATTTGGTTCTCATATTACATCACTGGAAAGCTTGCCAGTGCTCAGGGCGTGCATTACTTACAAACTAATGTACCCACCCAGCCCAGATACACTGTCGCCGTGCCCTAATGTTGCCTGCCGCTCCATAATATGGCCATTATTCGCCAGCACACTGATGTTCTCTCATCATGTTTGGCAACTGAGGAATGTGCAGCCAAATAAACAGTCGTATGGAGACAAGCTCTGCCTCCTCTACCTCCCGTCGGTCTCTCCTCTCTCAGCCTCGATTTCCGAGGAAGACCTAATGAATATTTCCCTTTGAGCGCGAGAGCGTAAAACAAACACGAGCCCGGATCTCGTTTCCCTCCTCGCGCTTCCTCGGAGGGGAGAATGTGAGACGCATGAAAAGGCCGTGAGACAGAAGATCACATGCAGCATTTTGGCATCTGCTCTGCCTCCTCTCACCAAATCCTCTCCCGTCCTCCGATCATCTCCAGCAACGCGGCAAAGCTGAGGGCCGAGAGCGGGCTCCAGGCTGATGAGAGAGACCACGCTGCAAGAACCCAGCTGCCGACAACTCGATCATACAAACCTGTTGGAGGAAAAGTGGAAATATAACATAGAAGCAGCAGAAAGGAAGGAAGAAGAGTTTCTGTTCTACAATTTCATTTAGCAGAGGCTTTTATCCAAGGTGACGTACATTCACATGCTGATGGAGCAGCCATCGGGGGCAGGTTGGGGTTCAGTGTCTTGCCCAAGGACACTTCAACACATAGACTGTGGGGGCTGGGGATCGAGCCACCGACCTACCTGCAGCCGCCCCGCTCTGTTGCTGGGTGGAGATATTTACCTTCAGCAACCTGAACATTTAGAGACACACTTGGCATCAAACCTCAGATGTTCTTTTGGAAATTGTTTATTGAAATGTGTCTTTAACACTGAGTAATGACTGACAAAGAAACTGGCAATAAATGCTGTTAAATAAATGTTGTTTTTTTTATATAAAAGCTCCTGATTTAAATCCTAATTTTGTCTGTATTAGTGTTTTTTATTTACATGCAGAATTTGAAAAGCTGTTTCTCTTCAGACAAGGAGTTTAGGTTTGGTTATATTGATAAAAAAAATCCTTCATTGAATACAATATACACAAATTTTCTTTAATAAAAGATGAGAAAAGTGGAGTATTGTTTTAATCATGTTGGCAGCATCGATAGAGTTTTGTCGAAGACTCTGGCTCTGCAGGTCGATGATATTGGTGGAAACAATAATCAAGACGGGTCTTTATCAACAGTCATCTGACCAACAATCATCCTCAGTGTTGTAATTTTGGGGAGTCCTGTCTCCTCCTCGTGTTCTCCTTCCTGTGAAGGTGTCTGAAAACTAATCCAGCATGTGTTGTGTTGAAGGCTTAAACTCCCAGTTCATTATTATATTAGCAAGTGTGTGAGTGACGATATTTTAGAAAACAAGAAGTAACTGGAAGAAGCATTTACATGACAAGGTTTTCATGCATTTACATAAAACAATTCAATTTTTTTTTTATTTCAGAATATTGTCCTTGGTTAAACGTGGTGAGCCTTTATTCTATTCAGCTCCGTGTAAACTCAGCTGACGTCGCTCGCCGGTTCTTCAGGGCGGCTGTGACCACGCCTGGTGTATCGGCTCTGATCAAAGGGGCTCCGGCGGGAGGATTACCCAGAGAGGGAGCGCTCCAGCCCGGGTGTCTGCCGGGCACAGATGGCACACAGCGAGGCTGGAGGCCCGGAGCAGGAGCCGGTGAGGAGAATCAGAGAGGTGTGGGCACGGCGCTGGGGAGACGAGCCCCCTGGCCACTGACAGTCCATCCAAATGGAGGCAATCTTACAGCCCCTCAAGGGAATGGCTTGCAAATGTACCCATTCCCTCCTAGCGTGCCTCCATCTCCTCCATCTGATGTATGAATGAAGCCGAGCAGGAGAGGGGGGTGAGATGAGGAAGAGAGGGGGCGGGGGGGAAGGATGATGTGGTGGAGGAGAGGCAGGCAATCTCTGTGTGTCCTTTGAAGCTTGTCTTATGGCTTTTCTCTGTCAGGTCTCTCTCCAGGGACACTCGGGGAATCTGGCTCTGGAAGGCATCCGCACTCTCACAATCCCAGGCTGAGTTCGAGCATCCAGCCCAGAAAGTCTGCATATAGCAAACAGCTCCAAACGCGACCTGTGACATTCAAGCTTCCCTTCATACACAGGCGGTGACATGTGAACAAGACGCAGCAGCATGAATATACACGAAGCAGCATACGGCAAAAAATCGACTTCTTATTTCCTCCATGCAAGCATGCAAAGGAAAAGAAGAGGTTGTCCACACACTGAAATTTGCAAGCTTTGCTGTAACAATTTTAAAAGCAGGAAATTCACCAAATAGCCATGAGAGCGATCAACACAAGCCTTTACCCACTTTATCTTCATTCTGACTCCTCCACTGCGCTGACCAGGCTGAACACATCCGACATTTAAAAAATATGACACAATTCTTTAATCTGGCATATTTTGTATGTGGCTTCATGAAGCTTTATAAACCACTGCTGAAGGTTTGGTCTTGGTTCTGGTTCGGGAATGATTGTTGTTGTGGTTAAAAGAAATGAAAGTTAACTGGAAACAAAGGGAGAAAGTCAAATGTTTCACTGACCCATCCAGCCAAGACGTCCTGCCTCTTTGGCTCCATAACGTCAAGCTATTTCCTCATAATCATAATCAAGTCATAATCACTGCAGCCGGTGTCACATGAGCAGAAACGTATATGTGGAAGTTTTGGGCAACAGTGTTTGATGCCGTCGTCCAACAGGACAGTCTCACGTTCTCTGATGTCCTGGTTCAACCTGTGTGCAGGTGACTGTGAGATTTCCCGATTCATTATTTCATGTTTGCCACTTCCGATTTATTGATGAGATAATAAGTTGATCAGCAGAAAATAAATGATAATAAGTTAAGAAACATTCTCTGCTTCCAACTTTCTAATTCTAATACTTTTCTCTGTTTTATATTGCTGTTAAATTATTGTCTTTAGGTTTTTTTTAGACTTTTTAGATGAAATCCATTAATAAAGAAAAGACACATTAATTGATTATAAAATATATGAAGTATTAGTTGCAGCCCTCATTTGTCTGTCAGTTGAATACGTGATTCAGATTTGCAGCTAAATTGGACTTTTAAAGAAAGTCTCCATCTGAAATCTTTGTAATGCATCTCGACTAACACGTCATCAGCATCAGCAGCAACGTCGGTGGACACAACGTGAAAAAGGACGAGGGGTTGAAAAGCCTGAGTTTTCCTCTGAGCAGACCTTGTTTTGTGCCTGAGCTCCAGTCTTTTCTGCAGAGGTCTCCAGTCAAAAGCCTATCTTTAGCCCGCTGCGTGATTGTGGCACAGCTCTGTAGGCCTTGTTTAGTCCCCTAGTGCAGAACTAATGTGCTTCAGATCAATAGTAGCTCAGAGGCAGTGCTGAGATAAAGTCTGCACAACAGCAACAGAAACACGGCCACTGTGCTCTCACCATGCCGCCCCCTCGCTCCCTCACCAGCACAGAGAAATGCAGGAGGGGTTCGCTTCACGCGTCCCCCCCCGTCTGATCCCAGTTTAAAAAGGTTTTTAAAGATTAAAACAAAAGTGCAGACAGAAAATAAAACGGCAGGAATAGATGCGCTTTTTATTTGCTCTGATGGTTTTTCAACGTGACGTATTTTCTCTCAAACGTCCACATTGATTGTCTTTGCTTCTTTCTCTCCTTTCATTCTCGGCGAGGCGACTCGTGTACGTTATTCTTCAGGCTTCGTCAGGACTAAACAGCCTTATCTGCGGCTGCCTCGCGCCTTGTGTACGCCGTGTCAGAGACGATTGTTTTCGGAGGACATCACAGGCAGATAGGCAGATACTGCCGTGTGCCGACTCCTTGTCAATTTTCAGAGCGGCAGCATGTGCGTTCACTCTGTGTTATCAGGCGGGAGATTGATTTCTGTGTCCATCTTGTTTGCCCTTCCCTTTGTGTTTCAAAGCTCAATTTAGAGAGGCCTATGATGTATTGACGCGCGCGCCGTAAATTACCCTGCTAAAAGATGCAAGCGCACAAAACATCTCGCAGAAACGCTTCGGTTCTGTCCTTCCATTTGTGACGGCGGGTTGTTGCCGTTCAGGGCACGTCCTCGGTGCGAGGCGGCGTGTGATGTCTCGCAGAGATGAGGCTAATGTTTGGCAGCCAAACGTCTGACTGCAGCAGCACTAACTAGATCAAGCCGCACTAAAATAGGATGTCAATGGTGACTAATAGGAAGAAACTATTTGCCTCGTGGCGAAGCTTCTTTTTTTTTTCCCGCCTCTATTCGCCTTGCAAACGCATTCATCACTGAGAACACAATAAGCGAACAAACACCATCACTCTCTACAGCAGAAACCCGCCATCCCCCTGCACACACACACACACACACACACACACACACTCTCTCTCTCTTTGTCCGCTCTCCCTCCATAAACCTGGGCCTTTACTTCATTACCTCGACAGGCCGTTTGTAGGCCTGAATGCTGCACATCTAATTAAGAAACTTGCTTAATTAAAAAAGAGGCAATAAGCCTTTAATGGTGACGAAAAATAATGACTGTGCCAGTGAGGGACCTAATAACGACCAAATGAAATACTTACTGTACGCTGATGCTCGGCCAGCTCCCCACGCGTTCGACCGGCTCGACCGCAGCCGGACCTGCACAAACCTCAGCAGCCGCCGTTGTTGTTTGGTCAGGAGGACAAATGAGATAGTTAGAGGCTGTAATAGATGTGGCTGTAAAAGCTACCACGGCCGTATTAGCTCTATCGCTGCCTCACCCATCAAGAGCCGAGCTGAATATCAGCCGCTAAAGGCCTCGAGGAGAGAGAGGAGGCACGTCTCCAGCATACAGAGGAGCATCCGGCTAAATGCCACCGGGCCGCCGTCATTTATCTCCCCATAATGTTTCACGACTGTTATTAGGCTCATTCGTTCACATGTACACATTTGAGAGTCCGGCGGTATCAGATGGTTGTAATGTTCAAGTCAATGTTGAGTTTTTGATGCTAATCGTCCGACGTTTGACCCCGTTCACCGAAAGCCGGGAACAAAGTGGAGGACATTTAAAATCCTGTGAAAAGGACTCACAGAGTTTTGGACGTTATAGTCAAGATCTCATACAAACCTGATTCCTAAAAAGCTGGGACACTGTGTCAATAAATAATGATAAATAAAACGGAATGTGATAATATATGTCATGTTTCATCAGCTTCATTGATTCTTGTAAACATCTGCTTATTCTGAATTTGATGGAACACTTTTCAAACAAGTTGGGACAGGAGCAACAAAAGACTGTGAAAGTTGTGGACTGATCCAAAAACACCTGTTTGGATCAATCCACAGGTAAACAGGTTCATTGGTAACAGGTGATAGGATCATGATTGGGTCTGACATGAATAAGTAAACAGAAGTTCAGTTGACAAAAGATCATTTGCTCAGTTTTGGCAATTTGAATATTTGCCATTTTCTTGGCACAACAAAGCTGAGCCTCATGGACAGGCAGGTAAACTGGGCAGCAGATTGGGCAACTGGGATCAGGTGTGTGTGGAGATCAGGTGATGGTGAAAGGTGGGATCAAACTGAGGAGGAGAGGTTTGTCAGAGCAGGAGAAGCACAGGTGTAGATAATGAAAGTAACGATGGCTGAACTCTACATAAGTGCTTCAGTTTCAGGCTTCTGGTTTGTTCCGGCTGCCTCTCTGTCCAGACTTACTGGGAGAAGAGAACCAGCATTAATGTTGTTCTGCAGCAACACGTGATGAAAAAGGCCAATGTCGGCATTTCAGTGTGTGAACAGCAGAGATGAATGAAATGTTTGTGCTGATAAAACACTGAGAAAATACCTTTAAAACCATGAACTGACCAACATTGTGGTGTTCATACTTTTACTGTGCAACTTTTAAAGGAAGAGAAAACACATGACGTCCTCTTACAAATGAAACATTGAATTCAGAAGCAATGAAACACATCTTTAGTCAATGTAATACACAGTGACAGTAACTGATGTTTCTGAACATTCTTCTACTTTATATTTTAACATTTACCAATATCCAATCTTTTTTTTTTTCAATACGTGTGTCCAAACTCTGCTGTTTGCCTCCATCCACTGACCCAGCATCAGAAACAGAACATGAACTCTCATATGTGATCCATCTGTTCGTGACCTGCCGTCAGCCGACCTTAAAGAGAAAGTGAAAATGAGAAGGCGACGCACAACAAACAGACCAGAGCATCTGCAGGATGCGACTAAAGAGCAGGCAAAGTGCAACAACATGGAACGAGCACGCGGCGCGACGTGTGACCGACAGCAGCTTTCACACGGCCGTTAAATGCCAGGACCCCTCGGCTGAAAGTTGTTAAACAGCTAATGTAGTATGAACCCACAGATGTCACTGTTCCAGCCGTCATGTGGGGAAGACAAATGGAAGAAAGTGCAACGGCAATGTCACCTGACAGAAATGAAGACACACATGAACTTTAATCTAAAGGTGGTGAAATCAGATGAGCTTCACCTGACTGCTCCTCCTGAGGGGGTGACGACCTGGACCTGGACCTGGACCTGCACCTGCTGTTCGGTCAAGTTAACATGCTCGACATAAAGAAGGCCAAACAAATCCAGCTTATTTGCTCAGATACTAAACAAACTACCCAATATTCAAAATGACTGAACGGCACAGAACATGAGACGGACGTTGCCAGGTGTCTCAGGTGCTATGAGAGAAAAGCTGATGGAACAAAATCTGCCATCACAATCCTGAGAAGACAAAGAGCAGAGATTCGCTTCAATAATTGTTTCACCAACATCAGTTTGCTGTTTTACAAACCAGGATCTCAGACATACAAGTGCAAAAACAAGCTTTAACGTTAATTCACAGTTAAAGAAAATTGCACAATACATTTTTACATATGATTTTCAGCCTGAACCAAGAAACCTAAAGTTACCATGCAGCTCACACTTAGCTTAAACTTATGATAGCCACCATTGGTGTGAGCTAAATAGACAATTACGTGGAACCAAACCACTACTATCTAATTCAGCAATCATTCATATGAACCAGACTATGAACCAAACACCAGGACCCTGATCCACGCTTTTAATGGCCCGGATGCACAAACTTCTTCTGTTCTTAGCAAAGGCATGAGATCAGTTTTTCTGAGAGATGAGATCTGTCTTTTTGCTGTTTGGTGCAGTTTAGTGAACAGCAAGCTGGGCTCTATTTGAAGAGTTCTGCTTTCTGCCCCCAGGTGCTCGTCTCTGTGATGACGTTGACAGAATCCCATCTATCGGTTAAAAGTCCCAATGCAACAATGCAGAAATGCTCCATTGCAAGTTAAAGTCCTGCAATCAAAATCTTACTGAAGTAGGAAGAAGTAGAAGTGCTGAAGTATTATCAGCAACATTGACTGATCTGTTAATGTGACATGATTGGATTGTTATTACTGATGCAACATTTTACTGTCGGAGCTGGTTTTAAATTCTTTCTGATAAGATCTTTATGAGATGATTAATGGGAGAGGAAAGAAGAAAAAACAGAAAATTTTGCTGCAAAAATTCATTTTTCTTTTTTGGACTTTGGATGTGATGTTTGCTCAATTTGACTCTTTGGGCCTCAAACTGTTATTTAAATGAAACTGTTTGAACAGTTCAAAGGGGAACGTGTTAACAACTCATGTGACAAGGGGTCACTCCAGTAAAGGCTCAGAAGCCTAAAAGGTTGAAAACGACTGGTTTAGTCTTTAAAATACGTCGTATTTTATAAGCTTATATTTCCCTTGAAATGCACAAAGTTCATCAGCAAAAGTTCATCCTTTTCACTTTGCTTCATTGCTCCAGAGTTATTGGGTGAATTGTGCCTTTAAGGGGAGCCATCATAACTTTTGCTGCGTGCAATGTGCGATATAAATACCGGCAGCGTGGCTTGTGAATGCATGTAAATACCTTCATGAATGCTAATAGCACATTTACAATACAAAGCAGCGCGTTGTAGAAGGTGAAGGAGCTCGAACGACGCGCGTTTGCTACATAACAGATGGTTCCATCGGGCTGTAAATTTCCTCGCACAAGGCCGGCGACTCCACCGCGATGTGACCCAGCCGGCGAGGAGAATGGGGAGCGGGAGGATGGAGGAGGACGAAGTCAAGTGGGCTGAAGTTCAACAGCTCTGTTTGGTGCTGCAGTGAAGCGATAATCAATGCCCGTCTATCAGCGCGAGGGAGAATTTCTGAGGCCCTTTGGGGGAAGAAAATGTAAAGAGCAGCGGTCAGGGATGGTGTTCAGTGTGAAATGGCAGCAAAGGTCAGGAGCTTTCATGCATGGGAAACAGGCTACAGTTGCTTCCTTTTTAAAACAGACCTTGAAGTTAGTGATGAAAGTCAGCAGAGTTTCTCACATCATGATTACAGACATGAAAGAAGAGAAACCAAAAGAATTCACCTTGGTGTTCGCTGTGAAACGAGCACGCTCTTCAGTCGCACAAAGCGCCGTTTCTTATTTCATCGAAAGCCGCCTCTGCAGCTCGGCTACTTTATTGTGTTTCACTGTTTCCGACTTGATTCAATGAACTAAAATGAGATGAGACACATTCATTCCCGCAGGACAGGACAAAAGCTCTCCCGAGTAGAATCACTGGACTGGAGCCTGAACAGAGAAAAAATCCTCATGCATCAAGGTTGCTTTTCCCTGCTCATGTAAAACGGCTTGTCATTCATAAAACGGATCAGATTGTGTTTCTATCCAGAGTCCTGCCAGAGTTTATTGATCATTTGAAATAAAGTTTCGCCTCATTTAATACTTCTGATGCCAATTTTACTTGTTGGTCTCTTATCTGAACAAGCACCCGAATCATTTTTATTTAAAAGTCGAAAATCTAAAAAGTCCAAGTCGGTCGGACCTTGAAACATTTCAACACTTTCAGCACGGCACCAAGTGAATGTTGTCAGATTCATGTCAAAGCTGCAGGAGCACAAAGCTCATGCACAAAGAAAATAAAAGTTTAACAAACAACAATGCACTGAAATGTAACCAATTTTAAGTTGTTCAGATTGACTGACGTTTTTTTTCAATCTTCTCAAAGCAAATGAGATAAAAGAGAAAACGCAGCCACGCCAGCGATTCTGTGAGACTTGACTTCAGCACAGTGTTAACGCGATGATGTTTAGCAGTTAGAACGTAAAACATTTGCTAATTAGCATTAAACACAAAGTACATCTGAGGCTGAATGTTATTAGTTCTGCAGGTATTTGTTTAGAAAGTATTGGAATCCTTAAAAACTTGATGCCTTTGCTTGATGAAACGTCAGCGGGTCAGCAAAGTTATTATAATTCATCCTGAAGGCGACATGAACGTCTGTACCTGATTTTACCTGTGGTTCTCAGCACATATCACTCAAAGACAACCTCGGTCTGTGGATCATTAACGTCAGTAGGATTCATCCTCAGGGGAACATGAACGCAGAATTTCATCTCAATGGTTGAGATATTTCAGTCTGGACGTGGACACGTGTGACACATCAAAGATGACACTGAGGAGAAAATTTAACACCTTGACAAGGTTTCATCAGCGGTGACACAGCTGTTTTCCAGGTGTTAAATGTCACCCAGGCGTTCGACACTTCTGTCGGGTCTGAGCTCGACTCTCTCACAGATGAACCCACCGATGTTCCGTGTTCAGTGTCTGCAAAGGGCTTCGGTTCGGTTCTCCGTTCATTCTTATTCCACGCGGCACGGCGCGAGCCGCCTCCTCTGACGGCGCCGTCTCTTCGTGATGAACAGCGAGTTTCACAGGCCGCTCTCAGTGTCGGAGCATCTGATGAGCGCACGCACAGTGTAGCGTTAATGGGTTTGTGAGTGCCGTTTTAATTTCCCATGTGGAGGCCGGGGGAGCCCGTCCTCCTGACCCTGGCGTGTGTCGGATAGCCCTTCCAGAGCTCAGCGGAGAAAAACGGCCTTATTAGCCCAGTTCATTAAAATCATTAATAGTCATGAAATGAGAGGCACCAGAGTCCAAAAGGCTTAATGCTCCATCCATATTAATTAGACACCCACAAATCTGAAGTGAGGGAAACCGGGGCTGCGGCAGCTCCCGGCGCAATCACACACACACACACAAACACGCACACACACGCACACACACACAAACATACACACACACATGTTTAAGCAACCTGCCTACTGTGGCGTAACCTCCTCACACCCCTCACCCTCCCCTCCCCCGACTGTCACTGCTGCTACCCTCCTGTTACCACTCCCGATTAAATTCCATTTTAATTAAAACTGATCACATTAAGAAACTGATGTGGTTAATTAACTGGACTCTGGTGGAAGTGCCTTCCTCTACATCTGACGGCTGCATTGTAAAACACTTCCCGTCGAGGGGAAGGGCGCCGCATGTAATACCACCATCACCAGCACCCCCCGCTGTCCTCCCCCCTCGCCCCCCCTCCTCCCCCCATCTTCACACAAACCTCTCTTCTCTTTAAATTCACTGCAAAACTCATCTGTCTTAACAAGTCGCTGAGACTCATTTTCAGGCCTCAAGACTCTTAATTGAAGGAGAAACGTCTCGACCGAGTGACTCCGTCCACCGTGATTTCTCTTGTTTAAGGAATTTCCCAGAAAAGTCAGAACCTGCACAGGTGATATCAGGAGAGTGTGGCTCTTTAGTAACATCTACTGGCAGCTGTAGGAACTACAATTGTAAAATGCGCATCTTCCTTTTTTACACCAAATTTTGTTCTGCATTAGACTCGTATATTCTTCAAGCTTTACTTCAACCATATCTCGAATGTACTACCTGTTACTGACTTTAAAATAAGTCGCTTACCTGTGTATCAATTTTAATCTCAATTGTGCATCAGCGTTGAAATGTTCGGTGAGATTTTAGAGAATTTAAAACAAGTGCAAAACACAGAGTGGGTCGTTCAGGGAGCCTGGGAGCGAGATGCTTTCCCATCAAGCCCATAAGTAGTTTAAAGAACTGGAGAACATGGAGACAATAACATGTTGCTGATTGCACCTTTAAATGAGACAGATCGAGGCTAATTTCTGCTCAATATTAAGAAAATAATGTTAGATTCTTTATTTAACTTTAAATGATGGTCTCAGTATCAGGCTGGGATGATTTTCTTTCAGTCATTAACACTTCCCTGCTTCCTCTTCTTCCTGTTTCATGGATTGGATGGTTTTCATTTTTCATGCTCCATCCTCTTCCCCTCTTCTCCTCCTTCTCTTTCCCGTCCTTCCTCCTCTTTGTTCTTCCTCCCCTCGTCACTGCCTCCCTGTCTTCCTCGCCCGGCCTCCGACCACGCCGCGCTCTTGCTTGCAGTTAGAAGTTATGGTTTGTGGCTGGTGAGCTGACAGCGCTACAGCGGAGGGCGAGATAAGGCTGTGACCTCTCTGGCCGGAGAGGATGAGATGAATACATTTACTCCCTGTGTGATGGGAGGCCGGGGCGGGGGTGTGGAGGAGGGGGGGCTGTCCCTGGGCGCCCGTCCCCCCCCCCCAACTAAATCTGCTGTATCTGTAACAAGGGTTTCAGACAGCAGGGATGGAGAGGGGGAGGAGGATGGAGGAAGAGGAGGGGGAAGGGAGGGATTGAGTGGTTGGTGTGTGTGTGTGTGTGTGTGTGTGTGTGTGTGTGTATACAGTATATATAGTGTGCATCGTCTCTTCTTTTTCCCCAAGGCCTGATATTGGATGATGTCCCAAAATCAAGGCCTCCTGCCACAAGGCCATGATTCATCACCCTGGATAGATAGTGTGTGTGTGTGTGTGTGTGTGTGTGTGTGTGAAAGAGAGAGTGAGACTGTGTGTACAGTGCCATATACTGTCGCATGCTATCTATATCTGTTTCTTTGTTTTTCATAAGTAGGTTTAAGCATCTGTTATTTTTCCGTATTGAAAACTGGAAATTAACTCTTGTAACATTTGAAAAGACAAATTTATAAAACATAGAGATTAGATATTATATCCTGGAGGAGAAACAGCTGATTGACAGGAGACAGGAAGCGGTGTGATGTAATACAACACTGATATAAAAACAGTCGAGTTTGAAATGACGGTTTTGCTCTGTGGAAGATTGTTTTTTACGACTGAACAAGAATAAAAAGTAGCCGATAAAAAACAATAAACCGAGCTGACCTAAAAAGAAATGCTGGTTTTCTCCTTTAAAGGACCATACTGATGTTTTTGCATTATTTTGCCCAATAATTCCAAACTGAATCAACCTGACTTCACTGGTCATTTTCACATTGGTGTCAGTTCATTTCAGCACATAATGAAAGTCAACCATTTTGAAACCGTCTTGAAAGATGTATCTGACGTCAAAGCATTAACAATCAACTACCACACACATTGGACTGATGATCCATATTTCACGAGACAAGCGAGATGAAAAACATGACGTTGTGAATAAGATGATAAGAACATGTTCACACTTGCATTTTGAAATCTCAGTTTTCTGAATAGTTGCTGCGAACAGCTTAGTCGTTATGCATCGATCAGGTTATTGAAATGAACTGAAATCAGAGATCAAGATTTGAACGTGTTCAGTATCGATATAAAACGCACATGATTTGTAGTGAAAGAACTAAAACATGCAGAGCTCCCACAGCGTTGCTTCAAGTATTAACATGAAAACTACACATAAAGGGACTCATATGTACTCAGTGTTTTTGTTGACCATTTTTGAATTCAGCTATAAAGTTTTAGATTTTTGGATGTATTTTTTTCTACCATTTCAGGCAGCCATTGGTTTCCATTCATTTGTGAACTGCATGAAAATCAATTAGCAACTTGCAACGCTTCATCACATATTGCATAGATGATAGATGCATGTTATGAGTATGAGTTATGAGTTGTTCCACCAAAGAGTGAAGCGACATGCAAAGATTGTTGAAAACCCAGAAGATTTTAAGAGATTTTTATATCATATGGAAATAGAATAAAGAAAAAAATCGATGGATGCTTAAAAACAAAATCGACCCAAATTTAAACATGTTTGGTTTGTGAAATGTTTAGTTCTGATGTCAAACTAACTATGATTTTCAGTGAACAGACTGAAACATAGAAAACCGCTGTTACAGGATTTTCATTTAGTCTTTGTGTGTGTGCGTTCATGTTTTGAATGTGTGTGTGTGTGTGTGTGTGTGTGTGTCCGCCCGCCAAGGGCATCATTTATCCACCAGCCCAGAGGCAAAAACAACCTGCTGCCAGTATTGATGGTTCGTCCTGCAGCACCTGTGTGGATTGGGTTCAGAGGTCACCAGTCACAGGCAATCAGGAGTAAATGGAGCCTGTGTAACACTAGACAAACGGCTAAGAGCTTTAGAACAAAGCCAAGGCCGCCGTCCTGTGTGTGCTGCCCTGTGTGTATATATATGTGTGTGTGTGTGTGTGTGTGTGTGTGCTACTGCAATACTCCGACTCCCTTATTTCACTCAACATTAGCCCCTGTAACAGGATCAATTCTTGTTTATTTCTCAGAGTCTGACCTTGCTGGTGTTCCCTTTATCCTCACTTCTCCTCATGGCTGCAAACCTCACCCAAAAAAAAGTCACATCTGCTTTATTTTTAACCAAATAAAGTGACTGCCGGGCGAGCCACTCGGCAGCCAAAACACATTTCCAATCCTTTTATCCCCTTAGTAAGGTTTAACACTCTCAGCTCCTCCAGTCAGCCTCGTCCTCCGGTTCATCCGCAGACTAATCCAACACTGCGTTATTGTCTTATTGACTCCCTGAGCCCGAACGCCAAGAATCATAACAGCTTGTGGGAGGCGTCGCAAAGGCAAGCCGCCGAATTTGGCGTCTCGGAGCGGGGCGAGTGGAAGAGGGGGCTCGCTTCGAGGAGGAAGACACATATCAAAGAGGCATTAAACGCACTGATCCATCGAGCCTTAACTCACTCTTACATCATCATAAAACATCATCCAATTTACCAGCGCTGTCAGAGAGGAACCATAACACATTTGCATAATGCAGCGTCTTCACTATGTTAATTCTCCCACAACTCAGCCGTACACAAGGACTCTTCTTTTGCGTTCGGACTTATTCTGTCTCTTTATTGTGTGTGCATGAGCGCATTACGCCGCGGTAGCATGTCGATGACCGTGGAAGATTATGGAGGTAAATGAGCCTCTCCAAACCCTCCAAACTCTCCACACGGCGCTGCAGCGATACCGCAGGGCTTCACAGGAAGAGCAATAGAAACACATTACTGCCGAAATCATATTGCTACCGAGGGGTGTAAGTTACCGGGTAAATGGATGGAGCTCAGAGGGGGAGAGGAAGTGGGGGAGGGGGGGGTTCAGCCTCTCTACAATTTGCATTGACACATGTGATCCCTTTTTGATTCTCTGGCTGCGTGAAATATGGAAAAAGACTTGATTAAATTCTGCCTCGGCTGGATTCTGATGCAAAGCGGCGCTCGCCGACTGAACCTCTGCTGCCTTTAAGTTCAAGCGTGTTAACGGGAGAAAAGCTCCTCTGATCGATCTGCTTTCAGTGAAGTGAAGGAGTTATTTTCTAATGAGACGCTGTGATTTTTACTTTGGTCCAGACTGAAATATCTCAACAATTATTGGATGGATTACCATGAATTTTTACAGACTGTGGTGACGCCTTGACTGTTCCTGTAGCGCCACCGTGAGGTTTTAGGCTTTTAGTGAAATATCTCAAAATGGATTGGATGGATTGAACAATTCTGCACAGACGTCCAGAGGATGAATCCTAATGACTTTGGTTCCTTGTGGTATCCTGATGTGGACATTTGTGGTTTTCAGCGAAATGTCTCAACAACTATGAAACAGATTGACATGAAATCTGTTAAACAAATTCACCTCCTGCTCAGGACGAATTGTAATAATTTAATGATCCTCTTCTCAGGTCACTTTGCTTTATGACTATTTTATGTGAGTCACAGAGCCGCTGTCATGACTGTAGACTCGTACAATGTTGCTGGACTGCGAGCGTGATGTTTGCAGTCTCGACATGAGGGTCAGTGCTGTTGAACCCATGCATCATCGCCCAGGGTCACGTCCACATGGAAACAAACACATTGATTTAAATCAGTGTACATGGGAAATTAAAGTGCAGCCAAATATCTCAGGGAATTATTTTGTATTAAATGATTCTGCAGCTCACAATTTACATCCAATGCCAAATTTCAGCACCAATATAAGATGGCAATGGAATCATCCAATCATAGTGAATCCTTCAATGCCCATCCTGACCCCTGACCCCTGACCAGGACATTGGTTCATTATGACTGGATGAACAATGTGAATTTCTGTTGGTATCATAGGAAAAATAATAGGTGGAAACAGAGGGAGTCATTCCAAAGTTCCCAGAGTCCCGTGCTCCCAGGGTTAACGTTAGGGTTTTTTCCAAACACAACAGGAGGGTTAACATGTGTTAACAGAATTTCAAGTTTAATGTGAAAGTTGCCAGAACCATCAATCATTGGATCCCTTCATCTCTACAGAGGCTTTTAATGTCTTTCAGGTGATTGTTCTGGTTTGACCTCTCACACTGTTTTGGTTCAGTCTCAGTCTGATAAATCTGACCAGCACCAAACAGCAGACAGAGTTCACAACGAACTGATGAACATATGGGAGCATTTAGCAGCTGAAGAGTCAGATATTTTCCTGAGGAGTTAGAGGAGGAAGGAGACATTCATCAGGTGACGCGAACACAGCTCCACATTAATGATGCTCCGGATCTGCTGATGTAAAAATAAGCTGTAAACTGTTTGCTATCAACTGTACAAGCTGAATGTACAATGTTTCACTTGTTTGACTGGTCCCAAATAGCCAGAAAATCAATTAAGGCAGATTAAAGCAAAAATGTGTTGAGTAAATATTTAAAACTTAAGATGTCATATTCATGTTTTATGGCTCCACCACTGCACCAAATAGAAATATCCTGTGTCCTGTGCATCATTTTTAACATTTATTCTAAGTCACCCTGACATATTTGATGCTTGTTGGAAGATTTGGACCAGAATCTCATCCTAAGTTCTGTTGGTTGGAACAAGGTTTGTCCAAACCTCATGAGTTTGCAGAGACTGACCCCTGGTGGATCATTCAGGCCATAACAGTCGACCACGACTGCAGCTGCAACAGCATCTCATCTCAGGTTTGACAGAAAGTGGTCCGGTCTCAGTTTCCTTCTCAGTCAGCTTTTATCACTGCAGTTCATCTCATGTGGTCACTGCTGCCATCAAAGAGCAAGTCAGTGCAAAGTGCTCTAAGCTGCAGTACCACTGATGGCCACTAGATGCTGCCTACAGAAACATCTGACTGCATCAGACTATTTGTATATACATTTTAATAAAAACACTATTCACTCATTCATTCAAGTGTCCTATAAGTTATCTTTCTTCGTATTTAATTTTTCTTCTTCTAATGTTTGTCTTGCAGCAATTTGTAGTCTAATAAAACATAAAGTTCACCAAACAAGTGGAGGCTCTTTCTTCATTGTCAGTAATGTTAACATGTTTAAATGTGGATTTGCCCTTTAAGTTTCTGACAGGTGGTTTCATTGTACCATTCTGAACTGAAACAGAAGTTTCAGATGACGTGGAAAGTTTACCAGGGATATTTTATGTTTTGTCTCTTTAGCACACATCTTTTCAAAGCATGTTGTGGTGTTTAATATATTCTGTCTTTTATGTGCCTGTAATTTCCATTCATCTTCCAGTATGTTCTATGACCTGAAACCATATAATCAATCTGAATCATGTCAGTTTTCATTCTAATAAAACAAGTGCACAACTAATCAAACAGCTGTAATCATTGTCTTTTCTTTGAGATGAGAATGAATTACTGTCCCGACAGTACAACAGTTTGACGTGGAGGACAGCAAACATACAGCAGGTCATGGTGGACTTCCTCACAGCCTCCCGCCTCAGGCCAGATGATCCTCCTGATTGAAAACATGCTTCCTCTTTGCTGTCAGTTGTCTCTGTTCAGGAAATGAGACATTAGTTTGAGCCTCTACATTATAAAACTTCTCTCCTCATGTTGTCCTGTAGCTTCAACATGATCGTTCATGCATCAAGATGGACACACGTGAATCTCTGTGAAATACACTGTTTGAGTCACTTCATCACTTTGAATGTGGAGGTTTACAAGTTGATTTTGAGACTTTGACTTCAGATTTCACTGCTCACTTGCTGCCACCTAGTGGACACATATCTGCTGTACATGTTGCCAACAGAGAGTGGACGAATAAATAAAAGCTGTTGTGCACATTAACAAACATAACAACCCAATTATTTGATTATCTTGAAATATGTTCACCATCAATTGTTTCTCCATACTTGAGGATATTATTCTATTGTAATATATATAAATTGTATATTTTATGTATTTATTCTTTTCTCTTTCTGTCTTTGCTCACAATAATCTTTTACACTGAGGTTTTGTGTTTGAGCTTGTTGAACTGTTACACAGCAAATTAAAATGCAAAGATATTTATGACATGACATATATTTCACACATGTAATGAAAGCTAAACCCTCATATCTCAAGTTGTTCTGTGGTCGAATACACTGAAGCATTTTTCTTCCCTGGGTTAAAGCAGCGCAAATGATTTCACTGTGCATCTGCAGAGAAGCAGAAGAAACTTCTCTGTAATGATGCAGATTTCAGGCAGGATGATGAAGATGAGATTAGATTCCAAGTAAATGAATGAAGATTTCTTCAGAGGATTCTTTCTGCTGTCTTCTCCCGTATTCAATCATCATTACTGTGTCTCACTCACACACACACACACACAGGCCTCGTTCTTCACATTGTGTTTGTTTTCTGTCTCCTCTGGCTCGACGCCTCGTGTTGCTCTGCAGAGCTCTCACACTTTCATTCTCTGTCAGTTTGCACTAAATGAAGATTGTTGGTCAAACTGCAGCACAGGGTGAGGACACCATAACACGAACACCTGTGTGATGAACCACAGTGAAGACCTGCAGTAAATCCTGCCCATTATTACGCTTTTCATGTGAACCTTTTTCTCAGACACACAGTAAGCACCTGGCCCCCGGGGGCCCTGAAAGCTCCGGCTTTACTGTTTAACAGCTGGTTTGTTGGAATATGAATTTAACCAAATGAGGTGATTCTTTAGCTGTCATGTGCTGCATTTTTTCCTGACTTTGTTTTCTCAAAAGACAAACACTGCTGTTTTGAGGCAGAACATGAAACAGAACATGGAGACAAATGAGTTTTGAGTGAATGAACTTTTTAATTACTTTTAGTTAGACTCGAGATGGACAGCTCGAAAGAAATGGATCAAAGTCAACACACCAGCACCATCATCTTTTAACTCCACACATTCTTCTGGTGCCTTCATTACCCACAATGCACCTCAGGCACTGATAGTTTGGTTGGAGATTCAGGCGTGCTGTGCTGCTGGTGACTCATGGAGCCATGAACCATTAACCTCAAGCAGAGATCAGGAGCAACTACAGACTCCAACACCCACATTTTTTTTTTTTAATCTTCAAACTGGAGTCTTCAGACCCGACTGATGGTGACTCAAGTGACATCACCTGAGGACATTTGTCTTCAGTTTGGTCCTGACACAGAGAGGCAAACACGAGGTTTATTCTTTTTTCACATATGCAACAGTCCTGCATTAAACCTACAAACATGTTTCAATGTGTAAACTCAGTGAAGTTTCCCTTTAAATTCCATGTTAATATTTTTGTTTGTAGCCTTTTTCTTGTTATTATTTATGTGACTTTGTGGGTTTGAAATTGGCTACACAGAGAAAGATGATGAAGATTATCATTATTATTGTTGTTGTTGTTGTTATTATCCTTATTATCGTTATTGTTGTTGTTACTATCATTATTATTATAGTTGTTGTTGTTGTTATCACTGTTATTATTGTTGTTGTTACTATCATTGTTATTATTATCGTTGTTGTTGTTATCATTGTTGTTATTATTATAGTTGTTGTTGTTGTTATCATTGTTGTTGTTGTTGTTATTATAATAGTTGTTGTTGTTGTTGTTGTTATCATTGTTGTTGTTGTTGTTGTGACAGTCAGTCTCCATCTGCTGTAAACAGTGTCGGTCATGTTGAAGGTCGTTTCCCCTTTAAAATGTTTTGGAAACGTCGAGACGGTTCAGTCCAGAGCTGAGAGGAGGAGGAGGAGGAGGGGGATGAAGAGGAGGAGGAGGAGAGTCAGGATGACATATATTCACAGACAGGCGTGTTTCCACCATGTAGAGGAGACACACAGACTCATCTTCACCTTCAAACTTCAGGACAGGATCAGTCCTGCGCAGCTTTGACCGCAAACAGCCGCTGACACCGTCGCTTCTCTCAGACAGACAGACAGACAGACGCAGGTAAGACGAGCCCTCATCAAAGCTTCATGTGCAAGAACCTGCTCTGTCTGCAGGGCTGAACTTCACAGTGTCACATTGCAGTGACAGTCGTCGTGGATTCGTGTGTGGATGAAAGCAGGTTTGCAGCTGGAGACGAGCGGCTGCGTTTCAGCACCAAGGACAGAAGCTGCTGCTGCTGCTGCTGCTGCGCACTTTGAAACCAGAAGCTTCTGCCTCACGTTCATCCCATCTGAGGCTGAAACAGGGGGAAATGACAGTTTATCATCAGACTGCATGTCAAAGCTTCAGGGCAGGAATCGAGCCTGTGATAGGATGAAATGTCAAATTTGCTTATGCAGCATTTTTTTTTCCAGACACCACAGGGCCTCTGTTCTTCTGTCAGACAGAAAAACATGATCGCTCAGTTTGCAGCTGTTTCATTACTTCTAGGATCAGAATCAAATTGACTGTCATTTTACAGAACAGATGAAAGATTATGTGTGACGATGAGCTAATGTCAAGTCAGTTTTATTTATAGTCAAGCTCAAAATCATAAATTTTGCATCAAAGAGTTTTAATGTCTGAACAAGTGTTTAACTCAGTTCAGGTGAGGAAAACTGCTCTAAAACCCTTTTAACAGGACTAAAGTTGAACTGTGTTTGTCATATTTTGTCGTGCATCATTTTCTTGATGCAAAACTCTGAGCTGTAATTATCTTTTAAATTAAATGTTCTTTTATTCTTCCAAGAATCAAGAAGTTTTATTGTCACATGTGCAGTAAAAACACAGCTGTTACACCAGACATCGAAGTCCTTGCTTTTCCATCTTCCTTCATGTAACAGTAAAAATAAGAGCAAAAAAATAAAAGCAATAAAAAAAAAACATAAGAAACAACAGTAAAAAAGTAAAAATTTCAAAAAGGTAAAAAAGTGAAGTGCAACATGCAAATTGTAAGTAGAACATTGCACAGTAAATGTAAACAGTGATTCGACTATAATCTTGTGCCAAATGAATTCAGTTTAAATGAGGCTGTGATGCTGTTTTACAGGAGCAGAAAATGGCGGCCGCAGACCTCCTCATCCTCGCCTTGTGGACCACCACAGTCTTTACCAGCGGACTCGGATGCCCTGAGCTCTGCACCTGCTCGGACAGACACAGCCGACATTTTGCTGAATGTTCCTACAAAGACTTGGTTGAAGTCCCTGACGGTTTGCCTCCGAACGTTATGACTGTGAGTCTCTCCGTGAACAAGATCAGCGTGATACCATCGGGAAGCTTCGACAACGTCACCCGGGTGTCGTCGCTGTGGATGTCCAACAATGAGATCGTCTCCATCGAGCAAGGGGCCCTCGCATCTTTGGTTCATCTGTGTAACTTTGACATCAGCCACAACAAGATCGTGGACTTTCCTTGGGAGGATCTGCAGAACCTGACAAACCTGCGGCTGCTGAAGATGAACCACAACGAGATGGTCCACCTGCCGAGGGACGCCTTCTCCAACCTCAAAGACCTGAGGTCCCTCCGACTCAACAACAACAAGTTCATAACCATAGTTGAAGGGACGTTTGATGGTTTGGTGTCTTTGTCCCACTTGCAGATTTATAAGAATCCTTTTGTTTGCACCTGTTCCCTCGACTGGCTCCGAGACTGGATTTCAACAACCACCATCTCGGTCCCAGAGCAGAATTTGATCGTCTGTGAATCTCCGGAGAGACTTAAAGGAGAAGTGATCGGAAAACTGCCCGAGTCAAAGTGCACAGGCACAAATGTCACAATACGAATGGAGCCGAATATTCACAACACAACTTTCTACGAGGGCAGTCGATTGGTCCTGACTTGTGAATTCACAGGAAACCCGAAGCCACTGGTCATGTGGAGCATTCGCAGCAAAAGCCAAAAGCGAGAGCTGGCTCTGTCGTTCACTGAGGACGACTCAGCAGAATCAGATGAAGTCTCCTTACTGCCCCACAATCCTGTCAAAGTCTTCAACAATGGGACTCTTATCATCCCACACATCAGGAAAGACGACGGTGGCAACTACAGTTGCTCGGCCACCAATGAGTTTGGACGATCTGAGGATTCAGTGTCGGTGACGGTGGTGGAGTCACCGAAACCAACACCCAAAAAACTAATGACCACGACACCCACTTACACTAAAACACAGCCATCGATACAGCGAACAACAAGCAAAACATCTGTGTTTGAGTCTTTGCGTCTCTCTGATTTCAAGAGAAAAGACATGATGAACATCGTCCCCACCGTCCCACCTACTGCAGAGATCAAGTCCTCTGAGGAGTCGACAAGATACCCCTCACTTCCTAGTAAATGTGGTGTGACGGCGAATACGAGATACATTTCAAGCCACGTCTGCAACGGGAGCCTGGACGATATCAAACAGTATACGTTTGACTTTGGTGTCATTGCGTTGGGGGTGTCAGAAACGGAGGCGACAGTGCGGCTCAATCCTCTTCTCATACCCAGAGAGAGGAGCGGCGACCGGGCCGACACCACCTCGTCTGAGAGCCCTGACAGTGAAGAGCAACACGGCCTTTCAGACGCTCCTGAAAAACTCCACGCAAATGGTTTGTATCTGTGCGTGACGGCCGACCGCAAACACTCGGCCGTGCAGTGGTCGAGGATCAGAGAGGGCGTCAACACGTATCTGTTCACCGGTTTACGTCCCGGCACCAACTACTCGCTGTGTCTGACCTACAGAGGGGAGGACTGCGAGGTCCAGGTGCTGTTCACCACCAGGAGGCGGGTCCCGAACCTGCTCATCATCATCTCCGTCAGCATCTGCCTCCTCACCGTGTCCACCGTGCCTCTCCTGGGCGCCACCTGCTTCCACCTGGTGTACAAGTACCGCAGCAAGACCTACAAGCTGATCCTCAAGGCCAAGGACCAGTACCACATGGAGAGGAACCTCACCGTCAATTTCAACATCCACGCCCCTCACACCGAGTCCCAGAGGAAGATTAACGGCAGCCAGCTGGACGAGGAGGAGGAGACGGAGAGCGGCGACGGAGACAAAGAGGTCGATACGGAAGAAAGCGTCATGACCGAGTCGTTCAGTTTGTCTCAGTGCCGAGGGAATTTAGACAACTGTGAGGTTGGATCTGAATACAGCGACCGGTTGCCTTTAGGAGCTGAAGCAGTGAATATAAGGATATAAGCAAGATATCCAAATCACATGTGTTGACTGTTTCTGCCATTACATCATTTGCAGTTTGCATTTGGTTAAAACAGGATTTCTTTCAGTTTGTGCCAATGGGTTCAGTTCACTTTGACCTTGCAAAGGTAGCACGTAAACATTGCTTTGGAAAGACTCACACTCACTTGCTTTCAATCACATCCCAAGCTGCGACATTCAGTGAGACAGGTCACCAGCTGCCAGGCCTCATCGACCGTCAATGAACTTTTTCTAGATGGTGAAAGCTGAACTCGGCCTGGTTTCATTTTATTGAAGCCAGAGTTATCACGGCTTGTTTCCTTCTTTCATAATAGGCAATTTTCTGTCATTCATGCACGTACACTCAGAGAAAAAATAGAACCAAGCTTCACTTTTCAAAGTAGAACAAACAGGCACATCATCAAAACATTCAATATCTGTTCGGCTTCGTATTTTATCAGGACGTCAGTGGTGATGTGTGTCAGCCAGAGGCCTCCCTCCGAGCACGAGCACAGTTTAAAGGAATAGTTCGATATTTAGGGTAATACGCTTATCTGCCTGCTCACAGAGGGTCGGATGAAAACATCAATACCGCTCTCGTGTGTGTCGGGTCCAGACGCCGGTTCGCTTAGCTCAACACACAGAGACTGGAAACTGGGGTAAACCGCTTTAGTGAGCTGGTTAGAAATACACACAGAATATAGAAAACATTGAAAATGCCAAGAAGTTTTCATCTGGATGTAGATCTGCTCCAAAATACACATGATGAGAGACAATCATGAGATGCATGAGCGTTTCAGTTTATTTAAGCAAGTGCAATAGTTCATAAGAAGGAAAAATGGTTTGAAATGCCTTATCTTTTTGCATTAATAAAAAGTACTGGATCGTGTTCTCAAGGTTACTTCAAATTTCAGTCAAATCCGTGAACATCATTTCGAAAGATCTCACTTGACGTACAGGGAAACAAAAAGTGGAACTATAAGCTCCTTGGCCGGTTGATGATCGATCACAGGAAACATGAAGGCTTATTTGTTTATTTGTGCTTTTTGTGCAATTTATAACGTTGAGATGTCGATAATAGAGCTGTATAATGTTTTAGCAAAATTCTGCTTGTCTCCATCTCGGAAGACACAAGAACCATGAACTGCCAAAATGTTCTAAGATGATAGTCAAACAAGAAATGACTGTATTTACGTTTATTTCATCAAGTTATTAGTTTTCAGCAGCACATGAATGGAGACCTGATAGGAAATAATCGATCTTACAAAATGTGCCAGTATGAACATAATTATTGCCTCTGTCTGTTTATTTAGAGCGTGTTCGTTAAAACTAGTTCCTAATAAACAGACGGATTTCAACCCGCTGGTGTCGGGACGAGGACGATGGCTGTGCTTGCGTCCCACGTGGCATGATTAGGAAAACTAGATGTAGGCAGTAGTAAACAGACTAACTGTGACTAAAAGATACTAATATTCTGCTTTACTTGCAGTAAATCTGTGCTGTTGTATTTGGAGTGCAGTAGCTTTAAAACACAGACACTCGACCTCCTCGAGAGGGAGTTTAACTGTGTAGAAAACCTGTGTCGAGGAAGCCGTCGTGTCCTGCAGCCGTGAGCTCTTTGTCCAGTGAACATGTTGAATAAAACTGGGTGTTTTAAATAAGCTCTCTGTCTCGCTGGTAAAACGTGGATAAGTTAGTTCTCTGTTATAAACCACTGCAGTGTTTTCCTGAACCAGCAGAGTGTGTGTGACGTCCATCCTGTCGTTTCCCAGACTTGTGTGTTAGGAGACCTGCATGCTGCCTGTCACAGTCCAATGTGGAAATATTCCTGACTTCAAGAGTAACTGTGGGTCTGTGTTTTCTGTTTTATAGCCCTGTAATAAAGGAATCAGTATGTTTTTACTAAAGTGTTTAAATGTCCTCACCGACTCTGTTAATCCTATGTGCCTCAATAAAGTTTTGACAAAGGAAAACTGAATGATTGATCATCTATGTGTCTCTCATTTTCTCTTTTAGGACCAGCATTCAAAATAGTTAGTGGTTTTTATAGTTGTGATTATTTCATGATTTTATTTCCATGTCATAGCAAATATATAGTCCATCTCACATGGGATTAAAAGACGCCACTATATGTGAAATATATATGACAACATTTTCTAGTCATAATTTCAGTTTGACGCACAAATTAAACATATATTATTATAACTTTAATTGAAATGTTGTTTATGTATGAAGAAACATGTTTCATTTGACATTTATTCTATTTCCATCACATAACAGTAAATATATGAAGAACCCAAAAAAAACCTTTCCATTTCCAACCATTTTTTTCCTGACTGTATATAAAATTGCTGAAAATGAAAATTGTCAAAATGACACGACTCAAACACTTCAGATTTCATACAGTTGAATGTATTTATACATTTTACTTCAATTTTAAAATGGGGTATAAATGAAGTAACAGCATACCTGTACTTTCAGTTTATTCATGTATCCATTTAAACAGCAGCGTAGAGGAAACATCACACAACAGAAGACTATAATCTGTCAATGTGAAAATATTTAATACGATTCATCTGAATATCTCATCATATGATTCATCACAAAGCTGAACTTGAAGTTGAAACCTCTAACAATAATAAGATATTACATTGTAATCAGGAGCATAAAACCCAGAGGTTACAATGATGTGTGTTGTTGTTCTTGGATGAAATTCTTGTTTTTCTAATTTAAATTGGTTGGTTGATGAATTTCTCCCCTCACTGAGCTTATAAACTCTCGACCGCCGCTGGAGCGACTGAAAACATGGTTCACGGAGTAACACTGAGAAGCAGTGTGTGTCGACAGAACTGAATCAACCCGAGGCTAAAACTGAATATTGACTCTGTTTCCTGGTTCTGATGCTGCCATCGATCTGAACTGTCACTGCACTTTGTACATGTCGATATGTGAATCATTAAAAGGACTGAAGAAGCAGGACACAATGAAAGTTTACTTTTTCACATAATAAGACAGGATGTGCTGTCATATATCATATCATATCTCGTATTAGTAACTACATTTTCTTCATGCTTTTTTTTTATTGAAAAGTTTTTATTTTAGCTGTCTCTTATTTACACTGTTTATGTGGCTCTTGAGGTTCAGGGGCCACGAGTCATGTGGTCCACCTGCCTTGTGGTTGATTCAGACTTGCAGGACCTGAATCAC
The DNA here is from genome assembly GCA_025331565.1 of Holacanthus passer. Lineage (NCBI taxonomy): Eukaryota > Metazoa > Chordata > Actinopteri > Pomacanthidae > Holacanthus > Holacanthus passer. The sequence continues at coordinate 44,512 of JAFREQ010000040.1, read as the reverse complement.
TCACAGACTTGGCTGATCCAAACAATCTGTAATGAAGGACAAATACATCAATAACAGGCGTAACAGGTGGAGACAAACTCTAAATGCTGCACCAGTTTGTAGCAGATGGAATCTCTCTGTTTTATTGGGATGATGATTGGATTTTATTTTATTGGGAACTGTACTACGGCAACAACAAATGTGCTGCTGACTTTGAGTCTGCCACCATGTGCCTGATACGACTGACAGGAAAGACTGTTTGGATAAACCTGACTGACGAGTGTGATCATCTGAAGCGTGTACAAATCTAGCATCATGTCAATGAGAGCGACAGTAAACTCCAAACAAGATCACATCCTGTGTTCACACAGCAAAACAAAATGGCAGGTTTACAGCTCTGCAAAAAAACTGTCACCATCTCTGAACTATAGATATAACGTGTTTCCCAACTGTAACCATAAAGTTGTTGCTGTGTGCAGATCCTGCAGGAAGTGTCAAAAAAGTTGACATTAGATGTAAAGAAAAAAGCTGAACATCATCTGGGGTTTCACAGAATCGTCTGATGCTGAAGGTACTTCACAGTGGCAGTGACCTTAAGTATAATATCATCTGCAACCATCCAACAAAAATGTGTTGAAGTCCAAGTATAGTTAAATTAGCAGGAGAAGCTTGTTGGTCTCACATTAAAGAAGTAAAGTTTAGATTGTAAACACAGTTCTGTTCACACTGTCGCACCAGCTCATTATGATTTCGTTTGGAGTTTACTGTCAATCACACTTTATCGATTATGGCTCTCAGTCAGTCTTGTCCTGGTTCGTTGGGGTCTCGGTGGTCTGGGCCGGCTCGGCTGCCGGCTTGTCGGCCTCCTTCTTGCTGCCTTTCTTGGCGCCGTGGTTGGGGGTCCCGTTCAGGACGCTCTCGGACGTCTGCAGGGTCTGGAAGTGCTTCCTGAAGCCGAGCAGCGACGGGTTGTTGACCATCGTATAGAGCAGCTGCCAGCGAGAGCGAATCCTCCGATGGCTGCTCGCCTTGCTCGGCCGGTTCTCCTGGATCCCTGAAAGCATGGAGGAGCAGGCTGTCAGGACAGAAACCGGGAACGGTGTCAGAATCGCTGCACGTATGTGACGATGTGTAGTTTGTGTGTTTGCGGTTCAGGGTCTCTACCTTCCTCTGCGTCTCTTATTTTCTGTCCAGCTCGGCCGCTCTCGACCATAATGTCCAGCAGCAGCCCACAGAAAGCCTTCATCACCGGGTGAGACTGGCTCACCTCCACCTTCAGGGAGTGGGTGTAGTATCGGTAGGCTGGATGGGGTCAAAGGTCACAGAGCATGACTGAGACAGACTGAGATTGTGGCCAAAGAGCATCCTCACGTCTCTGCATGTTTTCAACGATAATACAACTTTTATTTCATATTTAATGGCTAATGTTGGTGTCAGTTTGTGAACTGAAAGCTGACATAGCTTATTCTTCAAAGCTACATGATTCCACTGTTACCTGGGTCGTGGGACTCTGCCGTGCGGTGCAGCAGACTGATGTCAATACGACCAAGATGGATGATGTTGTACAAAGCTGTTATCACCATTCTCCATATGGCGACTATCAGTCCGACCACGGTGTTGATCAGGAACAGCAGGTACGTCAGGAGAAACAGACTCTCTCTGGAAATCAACACATCATTGTTCAGAAAGAATTAAGACGTCTGAGCAGATACTTAACCAGTTTTGTGCTTTTCAACAAACCACACTGGACTTGATTGGACTCCACATACCTGTTGTTCAAGTCTCTCGTACCAGCTTCCTTTTTAATGAAAGCAAACTTTGCCGTCACGTGTTGAAGCGCAGTAACGAGCAGCAGAGTGACCCAGGCCGGCCTGACATACCACACAGATGGAAAATGAAAAACATGAACTTTAATCCCTGTGTCGATCATTAATCACGCTATTTTAAAAAAGAGCTGAATGAAAGGTTTCGGACTCACCACGCCTTTCCAGCGATCTCGAAGACGATGATGTTGCGACCGTGAAAAATGGGGATAATGATCATAAAGACCAGGAACAAGAAGCAGATGAAAAACACAACAGTCTGAATCGCCATTCCTGTCAGAAACAGACCAATATTTAACAAGTTATTCACACTCTTCACTACTTGTATTAATTTAAGGATGAGGCTGGTATTATTCTATATTTTTACTATGTCAACAAATCACATGAAAAGTCCAAAGTCTGTCTTTTTTGCAACTTGTCATCCCTGTCTGCCATCAGCCCAAAGATATAAAATATAAATCTTAAAAATAGATCACAAATATTTAGCTTACTTTTTAAAAGGATTCATTTCCTAAAACAGCTGCTCTCTGTAGTTTTTATGCAAATGTTCCTCAAACAGGAGGAAATAGTTCATTTGTTGGGGACTATTTTCAGCGGCGGATGAATCCACATTTGGTCTCTAGTGAGTATTCGTGGCAGTAGGACGGTGTTTGTGTTGTGTTGTGCGTCATGAGATTTCTTGACAATAAGAAAAATATAGATAACCAGCTTTTTAATAAAGTTAAAATTCACAATCGTTTTGTTGTGTGTGGATCTTTACCGAGGCAGACGATCGCAGCCTGGTATCCTGTCAAACCCATCCAACACACGATACCAGGTTTAGAGGGACGGACGGTCTTCTGGCTGTTATAGATGCTGTAAATGTCTCCCTTATACAGTCCTTTCAGGTTTGACCTAAATTTAAAATCAAAACAAGAGGAACATGAGGTTCAGACAGGAAGAACAAGGAATCTACTCTCAAGCGTAAGAAAGCGACAGAGAGGAGTCAGCAGGTTTACAGCAGGTGGCACAAAACACTTGGATGGACATGAAACTTGAAGCTGAAAAAAAGATTGACAAAGTCCCAGAGAGCATCACATGAGGGAACATCCAATCACAGAGCTTAAAGTGGCCAAATAATCAACTGATTTAAGAAAAGAGATTCTTGAGTGACTCCTCTCTCTGGGGCTTTGCTGCACTTACCTGTGAAGAATCATGGACCTCATGAGCATCACGAGACTGACCAGACAAGACAGGGTCATCGCACACAGGTAGCACACTGACAAACAACATGGCGGAAAAGAAAAACACAATCAGTCGCTTGTTTTATAACGATGCACTCCCACATTTTGTTAAAGGAAAAGAAAGTATTTTCACGTACCCTCCAGCAACCACGTATAGAAGGTCACAATTTTGACGACCTCCATCCTGTCGTCTGATAGGACGATCCCAAACCCCAGCAACAGGAAGGCGATGTTCTCATCAATGCCAGCACGGACGATGTGGAGGGTGGGGACGACCACGACGACTAACAGCAGCGCCGTCTGAAAGATGAACACGTTCAGCGTTACATCATGTTTATAAGGCAAACAGTGGTCGCTAAGATCCAAGAGGTTAAAGGTCATGACGATGGTCTGAAGACTTACATGATATACGGCAACAAAGGCAACAAAAGCTGAAACAGCCAGTTTCAGCGGATAACGAAACACTGAAAGACAAAATAAGTCACGATGAAAGTAATTTCAATCACAGCTGAGTTGCATCACAAAGTTTTCCAGGAACTGTGTCATGAATATTGTAATTAAATATAAAATCTATAATTACATGGCTGCACAAACCTTTCTCTGGTATATAAATATAACTCTTAGCCACCTCCAGTATTCTCTCTGCCAGCGTTGGTTTGTCTGTAGATGCAGAGCTACAATATATTCATAAACACAGAGAATGAATCATGATAGATAGATAGATAGATAGATAGATAGATAGATAGAAAACTGCACGACAGAAGAAGAAATCACATTGAGTCTGTTAAACTTGTAAAATATGTGAATATAATTACTCTGCTTCTGGTATTTAAGAGAGACACCTTCTGTATTTTAATTCACTGTTAATCTTTTCACTCCACTCACTTTTATTTTTATTATTTGTCCTTTCTATTTTTTCCTTCTTTCCATTTTTTAACAAGACAATTCAGGTCTTAATTCAACTCAATGTGCAGTAAAACATGAAATCATCTCATTCACCTGGAAGTTGAGGATCTTTTCTTGAGAAGCGACTTCACGTATTCGGTGTAGTAGCTGCTGTCGAGGTCCTGCGAGCAAAACATTCAGACTCATTCAGTCACTACACGAGAGGAAAGAAGGTCACTGGTTCAGTTTCTTTCATCATTTGGAGCTCAGCTTTATTTCAAGGTGACAAAATTCTTCTTTGTTATATTCTGATTTGTTTGGGCTCTTGACGCCTCAGATTCCTGTGAACTTTGAGCTTCAACAATGTTTCATTGAAATAATCATGACATGAAAAGAAAACCATCATCCTCATTGGATTAACTATAAGAATTAGTTTTTAACAAGAACAAATAAAGAAACAAGAAAAACCTGAAGGTAAAATAAAAGCTTAAAAGATTGAATTGAATTTGTCATGAGTGAAAACTGTGGACAGATTAAACCTGCTGGTAAAACAAAACCTCTGTTGTATTAATATGTTTGACAGGGAGAAAAAATATCACCTCCATCGTCATAATCTGCTCAAGGACGCTGAGTTAAACCCACTCTGTTCTGCACAAGCTGCTTACAGTAATCACGGTTATGTTTTACATTGTTGAAATTCATGTTGCAGCCGGAGATTAGTTTACATGTAAAAAAAAATCATGAGGCACAGAAAACAATGTTTCATCAGAGGAGAAATGGTTCTTTCGTGTTGATGTTTGTGTTTTGTGACTTTTCTCACCTCGTCGGTCTTCGGTCCTTTGACAAACAGCAGCAGAAACTGGACGCAGAGATACGCGAGGCAGGCGAGCTGAGGAAGGCTGGCCAGCAGAGCGTAGAACTTATAGATCTGTGAGCAGGGACATGGGAAAAGATGTCATCTTTTAAAGGATCAGTGCGTCTAAAATCCGCAAAAAAACAACTGATAGTTTTGCTTTGATTTGTCTCATTTGAGGTGAAGCTGCAGTAATCAATATTTTTACAGCAGCAGGAGATTGAGTTTCTGTGTGTAATGTGAAAGTTGTCAATCTCAGTCTCAGAGTTTCCATCAGTGCTGTTTCCAGAGACTGCAGCAGGGTTTTTTTCAATGAAAACGTCTCATTAACCCACGTCCACTCATGACCAGCTGGTGAAGAAAGTGGAGCAGCTAAAGAGCCAGATGTTTTTCTCATTGGTGGAATTGAAAACAGGGTTAAAAGGAGAGTAAATAGAACATGACTTCAAGTATGTTGTTCTGTGGCTGCTGATACACAAATAGACAAAGTTCACCAGAGCAACTTTATAAGATGAGAATACAATTTTTGAAGCAATGTGATTCTGCCTTGATTTGATATTGAAGCACTGAGCATTCTTCAGTAAATAATTGAATGTCTCATTATTGGCATGATAAGACATTTTGTGTGTCGCACCAACACGCTGCTGGAGTCTCACCTCTGGAGTCTTTGGACAGTCGAACTTCTGCCACACCAGGACCCCGAAGTGGCCGAAGGAGAGGAGCGCCCCAAACACATAACCGGCTTTGTGCTGCAGAGTGCCGCAGAGCAACAGAGGATAATACAGGACGGGGTAGTAGAAGATGGCGATTATCTTCATGTACTCTGAAAAACGAGATATGATTCAGTCCAACCTCCTGATGAAAACTGTCAAGTTTGACGATAATTTCAGCTGTTTTACCGCCTGAATGTTCTTCTTTACATCAATAACAAAAAACACCAAGACAAATGTATCGATGACGTTCATCAGACAAACTAAACCTTTAATGTCTGCTGGAGTGTCCTTGCAGAAGGGCAGAGGGTCCGGGGCGATCACCAGCACGGCCAGTTTGCTGAACACCAGACCGAAAACTGCCAGGACCAGGCCTTTCTCCTGAGTCTGGTCCAGGAAGTTGGCTGGACTGTGAGATCATACAGGAACATTTCGATGATATGAGACAAACCTGAAATCCCATTTATCCACCCATTATTCTTGACTTCCCAAACTCACCTGAAGATACTGGAGGATCCTCTTGTAAATCCTTGGCATAACTTGTTTTTCCTGGTGAGAGCTGCCAGGATTAACATGATCACCAGCTGCAAAGAATTCAATTCAAGTTAGAACAGTGTATTATTGCACTTTACATTATTGCATATTAACTTATGGCAGACAATGCTGAATTTGATTAGATTTTCAGTTAATGCTATTCCAGCGTTTGCCAGCTACAGCATCTAAACTAGACAACCTGAAACAACAAAGCAGCTTTGATGATTTAGTTGGAAGTTGGAATAGAAGAGAACATATCAGTCATGAGCGCCTCAGATAAAGAAGCTCATCTTGCACAGAATCCTCAGTCGACCACATCTTGTTATTTCTGATCAGCTGCTGTGACCCAGCTGTCAGAGTTCATTACACATTATTGAGTGAACGGGGAAATTGGTCCGTTGTCTGGACAGTATGAGGAGTTCTCTGACCGAGCTAAAGTGGCCTTCGCTTGTAACTGGGAAAGAACAAAATGATGGCAAACATCATTAAGTTGAACATTTGCCTGAAGCAAAGACATCTTCTTCTGCATTCATAGAAAAAAAAAAGCAGAAAAGAAAACAGAAGGATTTGACGGAAGATGCAGAAACTTGACGACCCTGATTCCCAAAAAGTTGAACTCTGTGTAAAATCATTTGCAAACAAACTGTTTCACAAAGTGTTCATGTATTAATCTCCTTTATACAATCATGTTCACAAAGTGTTGAACCTCTCTCCATCCTCGCTTGTGAACGACTGAGTCTCTCCAGGATGAACCTTTCATACCCAATCATGATCCTATCACCTGTTACCAATGAACCTGTTTACCTGTGGACTGATCCAAACAGGTGTCTTTGGATCAGTCCACAGTCTTGATGTTATAAAGGATGTACAGTCTCTTTTTTGACTTGATCATACTCACAGATATCGACAGCATGCATATGTGGAAGAGCTTGTCGTCCACTGTGGGGTCACATGGTAAAATCACTCTGTGACAAAAAGGCAAACACGGTGAATTTCACTGTTTACTGTAAAACAGCAGTTAGAACCAAATACAGGCAAATATTTGTGAAACAGAGAAATGTTGTTCAAACGTTATTTTGCTGTCCAAGAATTATTTACACGACTGATGACTTTGATCCCTATTGGAGCCAAATAAATAGTAAAATCACCATCTTTCTGTTATAAAGTCATCAGCAAATCAACTCATGACTTCCCATGATGCACTTGTACAAAGCATCAATACTTAATAACAACAATCAAAACAGGAATGAAACTCTTCTGCAGACAGATAGCGACATGAAATCACTCCACTCACTCTTTGGGCGGTTTGGTTGGCTCCGCGTTGTTCGAGTACCAGTCTGAATAATCATAGTAGGAATATTCAAAAGGCTCAAATTCCACCTTGCTGTGATTCATCGTTCGGTCGAGTCAGATGGGTGAAGCAGGAAGGTTAAAGATCCAGAGGACTCCAGATCCTCGAGCTCAGTGATGGAGCTCAGTGATGGAGCTCAATGATGGAGCGCAGTGATGGAGCTCAGTGATGGAGCTCTGTGATGGAGCTCAGTGATGGAGCTCAGTGATCGGCTGTAAGGCGTCGGGACAGTTTGGCCCAAACACCCAGACACATTCCAGCCCGACCGAGAGCTCGAACACAGCAGATTAACAAACTGCTCAGAGGGAAACAAGAGGAGAGAGAGAGAGGTTCAACATGTGTGGAGGAAGTGGAGGAAGAAAGTGACCTCATAATGTTTCTCCCTGATCTGACAGATTAACCTCTAAACCTGGCTTCATCATTCAACTTCAAAATTATAATCAGTTATAATAAGATGTGATTTAAATCTCATTTATTCAGTGGTGGACTGTAAGTAAATTTGTTCGAGTACTGCATTTGAGTACACATTTGAGGTACTTTGAGGTACAACACTTCAGAGGGAAATATTCTTCTTTTCACTTCCCCTAGTTATTTGACAGCTTTAGTCTTTAGTTACTTTACAAATAAAGATTTTCCATAATATCTTATAGAATATGATCTTTTGTTATTCATTAAATTACCCAACAGTATACACAGTTAGAGTTAAACCCTTTACTTGATTAATTGATTCGTCAATTGAGAGAAAAGGTATTTGATAGTGGTCTAACTTATTTTTAATTTTAGTTTTAAACTTTATTAAGATGTCACTTTGGGCTCTAAGTAATAGCCTTTCTCATTATGTCCTGAAGTTTTACAAACCGTCAATCATCAATCAGTCGATCGATGGAGAAAATAATTAGCAGATTAAATTTGAATAAGTTTTGATGCTCGGGATCTCTCAATGAAAACAACAAAGTTAGTTTGATGACATTGTGAAGCAGTGTGGGATCATGGGAATTGTTGTCTTCATTGTTAAAAAAAACACTATTGCTGATAAACAGTAGTAATCATGGGGGTAAAGAGGATATGACGCCATTGACAGACCAAATGAAACTCACCATTACCTTGAATAAAATGATTTGTCACAAATTGTGCCCTTTAATCCAAAATAAGTTTATCATTACTTGCAGCCTTGTGTGAACGAGTTTCATCCTGAAGGTTTGGACCAAAGAAGGTTTTTGTGCTTAAATATCAAAAATACTGTGTCAACTAAAATGTGACCTTTCTCACTGTCACACTGTGACGGCATGAACATTCAAGCCAAAAGCAAAAACAAGATGCCATTGATTTGCTTCATGCAATCACAGTGAATGAAGTCTGATACACTTTGATGATGAAATAAAAGCACTGTGTGATTTCTTGTTGAGAAATGTCAATTTATTTTTGCTGCCACGTGGCGTTGACCCGTCTGCCTCCCTCTGCCTGTTACTTAACTCGAGACTAATCTCATAATAAGATGAAAACCTCTCATTTAAACAGAGGAAACCTTTGTGTGAAAAGAGCTCAGGAAAGGACAAAATGAGAATGTTGATCATTGGACACGTGAGGTTTAAGCCTCAGTTCAGGATCAATCCAGACGTGTGTTTTATTTTTAGGATACAGAAAGAAGAAAGGAAATACAGAAGAGTTTTACTGATCAGAGGACAAACACAGATCAAACCAATCTAGAGCATAAAGATGATCAACTTCAATCTTCTGCTGTTCATTTTGTGCATTTAAAGGTACGTTTTCCTCCACTGGAAACATTTTTCTCAGCGCACTTTGCTGTGAAATCAGAAGAACGCCCTTTGAGAGTTTTCAAGTGTCTTAATCTGGATCTGTGAGCTCGCTCATATGACAGAGGCCGCAGAGGCCGGCTGATCTGATCCCAGGATTTTCTGACGTCCAAGGGCCTCACACGGGACCCACAATCCTCAGCTGCTGCTGTTTCAGCAATGAAAAGGTCACCGATGATGTAAAACTAATGTGCTGGATCTTGATTGTTGCCTCATCAAACTCCTGACTTAAAGCTCAAATTAAATCTTGAAATAATAAATGACTGCAGCAAAGTGGGTTTCTTTTTCTTTCCCAGAGTCATCTTTTATTTTTCATGTCAGAATTTGCATTTGCAGCACTGGTTTAAGAAGCTAAACGAAGTGTTTGATGTGTCCACTGAATCCAGTTCCGCTCCTCTGATGTTTTTCATGTCTTTGAATCAGGAGCTAAAGTAATACTGAGTGACGTCTCTTATCAAACTGACATTTGGTTGCGATACAACAACACCTCATTTCAAAGTGATGCACATTTCAAACACTTCATTTCAATGCACAGATACGTGCTGCAGAGCGTAAAAGTCGTACTGGAGATTTTTTTTTGTCAGCGTCACATGAATAGTAATATTTGGTAAATTCACCCTAAACAAAAGAGATCATGAAGAGTGGAGATTATTTCCATCTATGTTTCATCAACATAAACAAAATTACCTTTATTTGCTCCTGAAGAACAGTGAAAACTTCCTGTCTTGTTCTGTAAAGTGATTCAGATTTTACTTCAATTTCAACCCAGTGGACACAAAGAAGACAGAGAGACAATCTTTTTCTTAATGCTGGCCTTTTTTGCCTCCTCTTGTTGTTGTCTTGTTGAAATGTTGCACAAAGATTCATAGTTTCCAGAAGATAAATCTTGAAGACTATTTCCTCTAGCGCCACCAGCAGGACAAAATTCTAATTCGTCCAATACTTAAACGAATGGCATGTTGGCCTCAGCAGCATTATTATTATTGTTATGACTTACTTCATATACAGACTCACTTTCCTTGTGAGACAGTCTCTATATCACCATTCAACATGTTGGTTAAATGCAAAAACCTGTTTGTCATTTGATGAAATATATGTCTGTGGAAACAAAGAACAACATCAGGGGATCTACTGTTTCTCATATGCTTCATTCTGTCCATCCATCTCTTAACAAGACGACCACAGAGCCTCCGCCAGGATTATTACCCAAAGACAGGAAAAGCCTCTAACAGGCCCTTAACGATGTTTGTCTTCTGTTCAGTAATTGGAAAAGAGAAATAAGCACAAGGAGAAACTGGCCTCCTTCAAACTGGCCATGTTGTTTCTAAGAGCTCATGTGAACTTCTGAAAACTGGAACTCCCTTTGAAAGCGTTCACCTCCATTTCATGCTTTGTTTTGAGATCATGTTGAGGGTGTGTGAGTTAAAGCTGACAGAAGGGGGCGCTGTTTGATTGAGTCTGTGGATGACAGAGAGTCCAGGTTTCTGTGAACTCATCTGCATGTTGTGTTTGAATTATGTCACATCTCAGTGAAAGTCTGAAGGCCTCGACATCTATTGTGTGATAGTCGTATAAAAACAGAATCAAAAACCATTTCCAAGCATTTTCACTTTATGAAGGCATGACAACATGAATATAACAGTCACATCAATGACAGCAGGGATAAAGAGTTTCTATCACCAAACAAATAAAGATCCGCATCACAATAAAACACAAAAATAATGAGAAGCTCGAGGATTAGATGTGATCGCGAGTCAGACACAAATCAAAGTCTAAATATGACACAAACAGACAGCAATAAGCACGAGGAGGAGAACTGTTGCATTTTTATTTTCACAATGACCTGGTGTGGAAACAGCAAATAATAAAGTGGCCTTTAAAAAAATAACAGCACGCAGAATCTCTGATATGTGAAGCAAAATATCTGTCGAACATCGTCCCTCTGAATCTGGACAATGTTGATGACTGCATGGGTTTCTGGGTTTCTGGGTTTCTGAGTTTCTGAGTTTCTGGGTTTCTGGGTTTCTGAGTTTCTGGGTTCAGTTCTTGAACATGTCGCACAACAGTTTCTCCATGGGAGTGTTTCCGATGGTCCTGTGGAAGAACAGCAGCTCGATCCGCTCCGAGTTCACGAAACGCAGAGACGGAAGGAGAAGGAGCAGCTTTCCAAACCTGAAAACACACGAGAAACAGAAATAAATATTTAATGTCTCACAGAAAGACAAAAAAAATCCACCTCAAAACACTTAAACACGGTTTTAAAAAGCGCAAGATTTTCATTTTAAAACTGAGTCAATACTGAAAATAGCTTTGACCAATGATGATGACGTTTATTCATGCTGTGTGCTTTTTTATTCATCCTATAATTTCAACAGGTCAAACTGTGAGACCTGAATTTATTTTCTCCAAACAGGTCAACTGAGGTTAAATCCTCATTTTAGTCACATGAGTATATCTTATCTGATCTCATGAGACTCGAGTCAACAGTCGGCAGTCTGGACTTATTTTGTTGTTCGATGGTGCGTTTTCATTAATCCTCTGAATAACTGACCAATAAAAATCCTAATACTGAAATCAATCTCAGAAGCTCTACTGATGTGTGATAGTGGAGAAAGTTTCAGTGATCTGAAACAGGGCTGGTCCAAATCTAAATTAAAATAATTAAAGGTACACTCCACCCAAATCCCAAACTCTAAACTCCAAAGTTCAGGGAGTTTGTCGATAAATTGTTTGTACTTGTTTTGCTTTGATAATGTCTGACAGAAAATAAAGTTGTCTTTGTAATCTACATGTTTCTGGGGGCCCCTGTGACGTGAATCCAGATCATGTTACCTGGCAGGTTGACTGGGGTAATGAGAGCGAATGTGCTGTCCGAGCATCACTTGAGACTGATCCTGCAGATTCTCCACCTGTTCTGGATCCTTCAGACCTCGAGTCTCTGCGGAGGAGAGGAAACATCAGCATGAGCCACACAGATTCCAACAAACAGCTGTGTGATATGAGCCGGTGTCACTGTCTCTATTTAACTACAGTCATTCATTTTGACAGCTGATAATTTACATCGGACATGTTTTCAGAAAGGAGGAGTAAGAATCAAGTGTCACTAATCATTATTGTTATTACTATGAAATGATATCTTTGCAAATTATTAATGAAATATCTCAAGACTATCTCATTTTCCAACATAAATTTCTTTTCGATTCATCCTTCAATACTAATATTCTTGTGTATTATTTTTAATTGTTTTATCTGAGGTGGCGTTTTTCTTTTTTTTACTGCTTGTTTTCTATTTCCTGATTCCAAGAATATGAATAATAGAATATTTTCGTCTCCTAAATCCTGTAACCTTTGCTTATCAATAAAGTATTTTAAGTAAAAATAGTAAAATCACAACACCATGTTTTCAGCCCTAAAACACTGATCCCAATCTGCAACGCTAAAGTAAAAAAAATAATTTGTCCAGAAGGAGGCGCAAGAGAAAAGACCATGAAGAGAAAAACTGTTCTCAGCAGATATCATGACATCCTGCATCTGAGGACAGTTTTAGGTTTTGTTTTGAATCTTTGTATTTCGATGGTGGCAGATATTTAGATCCCCATCAGGAACCTAAAGCCGACGCATCGTTCTGAAACAGGCTCCAGCTCCTCACCTGGCTTGAAGAGCACGACGGCCTTGAGGCAGGCGAACTCCGTGGGGTCGACGGCCAGGGCCTTGAAGCGGCTGAAGACCTCCTGCAGGAGGCGCAGGTCCAGGCTGGTGTAGCTGGTTTTGCCCTGCATGCCGGGGCAGAGGTCGGGCAGAGACAGCAGGGGGCAGCTGTCCAGGGGCAGAGACCACTGGATGGCGCAGAGCAGGAAGAGCTCGCTCCAGGCCTCCTCCAGCAGGATCACCTGGGGGGACACGAAGAGGCTGGAGATAAGAACTGAGGCAGCTTCACCGTTCAGTCAGAGATGTTCCAAAGAGGTCAACGTGTACGGAAGCTCATTCCTGCCAAAACAGAACTTGCAGATAGATGATGATATATAATTTATAAAATAAATGTTTTCACATAATTATCACACAGTAACAAAACTCTTTGACTTCATATTGCACAAATATGACTTATTTATCTAAAGAATTCAATTGTGTTTTATTTGTTTGATTTTCAACAAATAAAAATGAAATGATAATGCGAATGGACTAATTGTGTCCTGTAAAATCCGTTGTGTAAAAATTAACTAAAACAAAAAAAAAATCAAATGACTACATTTTGAGTAAAACTACATTAAAAAAAACAGATGCCAAAATAAACACTTTGAACAACCTTTTCTTTTTTCCTACAACTTTTTATGACTTAATGAAGTAATTTTATTTTTCTAGCAGATACAAGATAAAATATATTTTAAAAAGGACAAAAAATGTTTGGTGAATATGCTCAAATCACCAATATCTGAACTGTATCATGTCTTATTTTTACTTCAAAATAAAATCTGAAAGTAAAAATGGAATTATAATTGTTGTATATGTGTGAGAATCAGTGTCTCACCTGGTCTCTGAAGGGCAGGTTGGAAAACACCGGCAGGTTCTTGGCCCACTTCACGGACATGAAGAGCAGCCTGGCCGAGGTCTCGTACACGTTTTCTGAGCTGGACGGGTACAGAGCCATGTGGTACTCCGAGGACGCTCGCTCCGGCTCGTTGCTCGTCACATCGATGTTCTCGTCAACTGAAACAGAACAGACGAGGTCAGGACCGACTGCGGTTTGCTTATTTTGAAATTCAATTTAAAAAGGAATTGTCCTGTTCCTGTATCTCTGACTGTTGCCACTCGTGTGTCCATGCACGTCAATGTGTTGCATGAGCCTGACAAGCTAAAGGTCGGTCCTGAATATAACAAAGCAAAAATGCAGCCTGATGACCTCACGCTGTAAATGGAGTTAAACCAGATTTTGATCGACACCTCTCGTCCTCCCTCATCCAACAAAACCTTGTTTCTCTCTCTCTTTTCTGAATGAACCCTTCCTGCATTTTGTCTCACCCAATATTTCCAGTTATCAAATATCTATATCTAGTCTATCTCGCTGTTTTCTTGCAGCTTTAATTTGCCTACGTCACAGGCTTCGATGTGTGATCAGTGTCGATGCCTCCTCACCGTCCTCGGGCTCCAGCTTGGCGCAGGTCTCGGCCGTCATGAGGCTGGCCATGAAGCGGTGGTTGTTCTGGGGGCTGATGCAGCGCTGGGGGGCGACGGAGGAGGTGATGGACATGGAGGAGGTGATGTGGGGCCACGTGATGACAGAGCCGCTGGAGGAGGACGAGGAGGAGGAGGACGATGAGGAAGAGGAGGTGGGCTCTCGCGTGGTGGCCAGGTGCTCCTTGTCGGGATCCACGTCGATGGAGTCCAGACGGACCTGAGCTGTGCTGCGGGGCTGCCGCTCGTTCTGCACGGCTGCAGAGAGGAAACGGACAACAAGTTTGAGTTTGACCTCACAGACGGTCGCATGTGAATATCTGACATCATCTGAGGTTGATTTTATTTCCACGCACTCACCGTCCTTGTTCATGCCCGCCTGCAGACACTTCTTCAGCCGACACGCCTGGCACTGGTTACGATGAGCTTTGTCTACTGGACACATGCCTGTACCGGCCTGGCACCTGTTAACACACAGCCACAGACTTTAAAGGGAGAGTCCACTCAAAACTAACTGCATGAAACAATTACAAAAACTCAAACTCATGGTGACATGTACTCATTCATGCATGTACTCAATAAAAGCCACCTGTCAATCAAGCAGTTGTTGTTCAAGTTTTTGTTGGATATAACTAGATTTAATATCTGTGAGAATGTTTGGGATAAAATGCTTTACAATTTGAATTTGCCTTCATTTCCCATGATGCACCTCAGACACTGACTGGCTGTAATGGGACAGGGGACGGGGTTTCTCTTGCCTGTAGATGAGCCTCCTCCTCACGCTGCGTTTGAAGAAGCCGCTGCAGCCGTTGCAGGCGTAGATGCCGTAGTGTTTCCCGCTGCTGGTGTCACCGCACACTTTGCAGACCAGGGCCGGGCTCAGGGCTTTGCCCGGGGCCGGACTCTTGGCTGCGAGTCAAACACAGAGCGGGTCGGTTAGGGCCGTTCATGGAGTGTGGTATTGTTTGACACATGTGCCTGCCATCTGCACCGTCAGCTCGGCCTGCACGGAGCTCAACAGTCTGAGCAAACACTCGAGTCAATATTGCAACAGCCGTTCGGCTCTGAAAATCTCATTGAGTGGACGATTATGAAACAAAAACAATAAATGGCTGCAGGCAAATTAACAACTAACACAAACGATGCAGGGATGCTGATATTAATCCAAATAAATCTATTAATTATACATAAATTCAGAAGCATTGCTTACAGTCACATAATAAATATTTATTTTGGCCTTGTTTTACTTTAATTAAGTATATTTGTATCTTTAAAAATCCACTTGTGCAAAGCTTGGAGCTATCAACTCTTTGTTTGAATTGGAATGAAAATGGATTCATGTGCACATGCATGATCTTCGGGATGTCATTCATGTCTGTGTGATGTTAAAGAAACTGAGAACAGATGGTTTTTGAGACACATGAACAGTTTACAAACCTGAGAATCTCAAACAAAAATCAAGAACATGAAAAACCAAAATGAGTTTTTGAGGCCAAGTCTCAGTGGACACCTGTTGCTCCTGGTGGACTTGTGTCTTACCTCTGCTGTCGTCAGTCCCGCCGCTCCCAGAGGACTCGGTGGGGGAGGCGGACGACATCATGGGCATCTTCGACAGGTGTTCCTCCATCATTTTTACACTGAAAATGTCTGTAAACTGTGACTGTTGGTCCTCTTCTCTGGAGTTTACAATGTCCACAATCAACACAGAAAAAGTTCAAGTTCCTTTTGGGTTCTTTGCTGTAAAAAGAACTTGTCTCTGTGGGGCCTGTGGTCGTCCCCGGTGGGCAGATGGTGGGTTGGTCCCTGCGGAGCCTCTACTGTGCCTCAGCCTCTGGTGTGCAGATGCAGATGGGTTGGGGTCCTGCCATGAGCTCCAGCTCCCACTTGTTGCACGTCAACAGGTTGCGTGTCCTCCCTCTGGCCCTCGGGGTCCGTCACTGTCTGTGGGTGCTCCTCGGAGGCAGCTCCTCAAAAGGGAGCCCGGGGGGGTGGAGGGGGAGGATTAGCCCCACACGCTGTGTAAGCAGCATGCTTATTTGTCATCCTCTTAATCTTTACTGTTCATCTACTGGATCAATCAGTCACATTGCCAGAACGCTGGTGCTCAGATCTTCAACACGTCTGCAAACAAACACGGAAGGAAAGAAAACAGACGATGACTCCTAAAACTCTCTAGGAGAAGAGTTGTAACTTTAGCCCAGCTCCCATCCAGCTCCGTCTCCTCGTGTCTCCTCTGTCCACGAGGGCATCCATCAGTCAACGCTCCTCTTCGGTATCTGCATTTAAATGGACGATTACATGAGGCGAACAATATTATATTTACCGGCCTCTTCAATTTGTATGTCCCCTCCTTTTTCCGCCTCCAAAATTCCAGCCCCATTTCCCCCCCGCTGTATATTTGATCTGTGTGATTGCCTCCCATTCATAATGACCCCCAGTGTTTGCTGAGGAGCTGCCTATTAACTCCCATTTCGCTCTTTTTTGACAAACTGGAGATCATCTCATCCCTCCGGCTGCCGGGAGAAAAAAAGGTCACAGAGGGAATAATAGAGTTTTGAATGGCCGATGTCTTCGCCGGGACTAATTCAGCTCATTCATGAGGGTCTTGCATTTATTATATGGAAGCTAGAATCATCAAACATGTGGCATTTACACAGGCAGTTCGTAGTCAGTTCAGCCAACAGGAGACCAGAGCTGCCAAGAGCCAGCATCCAAAACTCAGGGAGCAGCCTTGTAATCATATTCAAATGAAATTGACTTTGTTGTTTACGAAAAAAGACAATTTGGGGCAAAATGAAATACATTATTGCTGTGATTCAGAAAGAGCTCAGAACAAGCCATTAAAAATAATCTTTCACAGCACGACTGTGAAAATCAAACTGGAGAAAAGTCACAGAGGATCCTGTGAAGGCACAAGTAATGAAACTGAAAGCAGATGTATAAAACTCATCTGTCGTTAATGACTCTGATCGTCAGCTGATGGTCGACTTTCTGTTCATGTTCGTTTGCTCCTTCGCACAGTTGAGCGCTTCAAGTGAATGATCTCAATCTGAAAAGGACGCCGGCATCTGTCTTGTTTGTTTGTCTGTTCGAACGCCTGTTAATAACTGTGCTCGTGGCTCTGACCTTAGATTGGACATATGAACACTTCAAAGCTGCATTAAGTGAGTGTTATATCACCTGATAAAGCTGCACCACACAGCAACATCCACGTTCATTGGAGTCGTGTTTCTGATTAATCCCGTATTCACTCTTCTTTTAGGTTTTTGTCTCCATCATTCCTGAGAAAAAAATGTTCCTTTGTGGCCAAATGTTCCACTTTTTCATCAGCTGATCATTAACTTTGTCTCTTTGGGGCCGTTTCTTCTGAAGACAGCTGCCTGTTATTGGGCAGAAAACCAAAACGATGAGCTGAAAGAGACGACAAAGCTCAGAAGAGCTGATGGGATCTGTTCAGTTTGTGATGACTGTAATTTCTTTAGATTCTACGATGACACACATCCAAACAGCGTATCAACAACTGTAACTTTAAATGGACACAAAAAAATTCAAATGACAAATTAAATTGAATTTTAAGAAATTTTTATAATTTTTTCTGTTCTGACAGTTTCTTTTGGAGCAGCTGCAAAAACCTGAATCTGTCTAAATTCTGACTCTGAGCAACATATTACACATTTCATCCATTAGTCATATAAAATAATGATTCGTGCAGCTTTAATTCAATACAGATTTGATTTATGTGTAACAGTTGATTATTTTCTATTCATTTCTATATTGGGGGGAAAAAAACTTTTGTCTTGAACGGCACAACCGTTTCATCGCCGCTAAAGTCTAAGTAGAAAATTTGCTTCGAGAGCAAAATAAATGTCGATGTCAGCGAGTCGCAGCTCCACAATAACAAGGCCCGGCCATAATTGGAAAAACAAAGTGGAAAGCAGTTAAGGAGATTAGAGTTGGACCCCATTTTGTCTGCCTGGGCCCCGGCCGCGGTCACCAGAGGACGGGGGGGGGGAAGAAACACAATTAGCTCAAAAGATTAAAAGAGCAGTGAAGACACACTCCTTGCGAGCATCTTCAGCCATATGGTGGCTCCTCTCTTCACCATCGGTCGACACACTGTTGACCTTTGTCAGATTTAACAGTTAATTAGCGTCCTGAGATCAGTGGTCTGAGGACTTCCGCACGGATTCACCCATTTACACACAGATTACTGATGTATGGAGTCATGTGTTTCCAAGAAGAGTCAGGAAACATGTTTACATTTCATCCACCGGGTTTTATGCACATTTTTAATTTGTGCATAAAAAACATGACCGAGGAAGAAAAGTTTGCATATTGGATGAGATTGGATCAACAATAGGACAGGACCCTCAGCTCAGCAGATAAAAACAGGTGACATGGGGCTCAAATTAATTCATTACATTTAAGTTACACAAATAATTCAATTCATACATTCTGGCTTTTTCTGAGTGGATCTTCTCACAGGTGTACAGACGGACTTCCTGTTGATTGCATGTGTCCTGGAAGAGAGAGATCACTTCTGTCAAATGAGCTCTGATGGAGACTTCATGCAGAAACAAGTTTGTCGGCCATCGACTGTCGACACAGTTCATTTCAAAGATCAACGCAGGAGGTGATTCTTGTGCTGCTCCTGGCCTCCACACTGTTTCTGCTTTCTGGGAAACGGAGGAAATGTCATGATGCATCAGAGCGACTGGTGCTCAGTTCATAATTGTGTTCTTTCCTCTTGAAAACATTCACATTAAGACAGTTGATAGAAGCTGATTCACATTTTATTTTGCAGAAATGTGATTAAAACTTGCACCAAACATTCAGCAACACGTATAAGTATACACCTGTGTCTGTATGTTACTGTATATGCAGATATTTTTTTATGACCAGGTTTTGCATGGACCCATGTACTTTACATTACTTTTGTATGAAGATGTTTTAGGATGTTCTGTTGATATTTTATCTGACGTGTTTGTACTGTCTTCTTATGATACCACATTAGAGTCATGATCTCTCAAATGAAAATAAGCTGCAGACTGATGCTTTAAAAAAGATTTTCTCTTGTCATGAGTTAAAAAGAAACTGCATTCAGACCCGTCTACTGTTTAGACCCAAACCTCCTCCCCGACTAGTGTCCGACTCATCTCTTCTTCATGTATTATGCAGCATTAATTTACTTATAATGTGCCGGTGGTGCCTTTTAATATCTTATGAGCAAAATGACCTCATGAGTGAAAGCATTATTGCTTTATTATTTATTGAAATCATACGTATTATCCACTCAAATAATGTGAGTTTGTATGAGGGTCAGGGTTGGGGTAATTATTCACCTCAGTTCTAATGACATGAAATATTAATAATTAAAGGGGGGGTCTAAACATTTTGAGATGTCAGACACAAAAAGCTTTCCTGCAGCTCGTCCTCCTGCAGATCACACTAACTTTCAATCTTTAGTGTTGATCATCAGTTTTCATCTCGCTGGTTTCATCACAGCTGTTTTAAAAAGTGTCTTCAACACAATGTTCATAATGCAAAAGACTTATTTACTTACCAGCTCTGCTGCGACTCTACAGTCTTCAGGAATTGTTACTTTATACAACATTGAAAGAAATATTCAGATCCTTTACTTAGTTAAAGAACTAATACCACACTGTAAAATATTGCACTAGAAGTAAAAGTCCTGAATCCAAAATTTCCAAAACTTCAATCCAAAAGTATCAAAATTGAATCGACAGCAATTCATCAAATTCTGTAAGATCATCATATGTTTCTGCTTTGTGATGATGCTTTTTCCAGCTAATCCAAGAAGATTTTTAAAGAGTTTATTTAGCTTAACTACATCATCTTCACTGGACAGGAAGGGGATGAAAAATGTAATCTGTCAGATGTAGTGAAGTAAAAAGAACAGTATTCGCCTCGGAGTTGTCGTGGAGTAGAAGTATAAAGCTGCATGGAAGGGAAATACTCGAGTAAAGTACAAGTTGAAAGTACAATCCTGTGTTTGACAAAGTGTTGAACCTCTCTCCATCCTCACTTGTGAACGACTGAGTCTTTCCAGGACGAACCTTTCATACCCAATCATGATCCCATCACCTGTTACCAATGAACCTGTTTACCTGTGGAATGATCCAAACAGGTGTTTTTGTTCAGTCCACAACTTTCACAGTCTTTTGTTGCTCCTGTCCCAACTTGTTAGAAACATGTTGCTGCATCAAATTCAGAAGAAGCAGATATTTACAAAGATCAGTGAAGTTGATGAGGTCAAACATTAAATATATTGTCTTTGTGCTGTTTAGTTTATGTCAAAAGGATTGAGAAGTGATCACATTCTGTTTTGGAATCAGGTTTATAAGTTCAGTAGTTAATGAGAAAAACAAAAAATCTATGGAGCAATTTTTCACCAAATTTCACTGAAATCTGTTCCCAGTTTTTGTTAATGTCTTTCTCACTTTCTAACAAGGTTTACTAACAAGTTTTCTTTTCTTCATGAGAGAGGAATGAAAATGCCAGATGGAACCGCGGCAGATCTTTCAAAGCAGCCGCCTGCGTCGTCTTCATTAATAAGGCCAGTGTTGTATTAAGTGACACCTGCTGCAGGAGTGTGACCGAGCTCAGATCAGATCTGCTCTGCTATGTTTAGAAGATGAGTGTGTGGATGAGACGCCGGGCCAATCGCAGCATTATGACACTTTACATAATGATGATAAGCCGCGGTACACTGTGACACCGTCAAGTTTTAGGCGAGGACTTGCTTACACGAGCAGGCCATAGATTAGGCCGAGACAAATAGCTTAGCACGGGAGCAGCCTCATATTAGGATTCAAAGAATGATTAGAGGAGCCGCGTTATGTAACCACATGAATGAGTCTCCTCATATGAGTCTTTGAAAACACGACGAACTGGACATCAACAGGTCTGACGAACCTGCAGCGTGTTTGTCTTCCTTTAAGATTTGATTCTATGGCTTCAAAGTCTGAGATTTTGAATTCAAAGATTTTTATCTGATGAACAAACTGTGTGTGTTGTTGACACAAAATCAATGGAGTTCAATCTTGGAAAACTCATTCATTGTTTTAGTTAATTAAAGTAAAAGATTTGCTCATTACTGCTTTTTGTTTTTATATCAGTTATGGGATTTCACTTTGGGGGTTTTATGTGGAAAAAATCCAAATATTTGTCATTTGTCAGTAAATTTGAGATTTTTTTTTAGATGTGTGTTGATTGTTTGTGACAAATGTTTTTATTTGTTTATCTTGATATCTTGATCTTGATTGATCACTTTTTTCTTGATCATCATTTTCCTTTTCTTATGGTTACTTTTATGACATGACCGTCGTACAAAAAACATGTATTTGCATCATGTCAACTTTTTATGAACCAAAGAAAACTGTTTTCATCTCTGTGACGTTGCATGTTTTAGATAATCAAATAATTTTTTGTTCAGTTTATGTGAAAAATTCAAAATTGGCCAAATTGAAGACACATCAGTGTCAACAAGCGTTGGCCATGTTTGTGTCTCTTCTTCTTCTACCACATCTGTTGTTCACACATCACCGTACAGCTCACCTGATTACATCACCGCCCGAACACTCAGTAACCTCACCGACCTGATCAGGACACACACATATGAAAGAGGATAAACACACACACACACACACACACACACACACACACACACACACAGGGGGAGAGTGTTACCATGGATCATGCAGGAAACTGATGGAGGAGGGTGGAGACTGGAGGTGGAGGTTAAATCCAGGTTGCCACCTTCTGTGTGGAAAAATAACGACACCTCACCAGTGACCCGGGACACAAATCCAACGTGGGTCTGTCAGACACTTTATTTCCTGCACGAGTTTTTAAAAAGCTTGTCTGACTCTCTAAAACCAGGACTCAGATGATGCTGAGTCTCTCACCTGTCATTCCAGGTGTCATTCTCTTTTTCTCATCTTCTCTGTTATGTCTTGTGAAACTCTTGGTTTTATTTTATTGTGTTTGCATTAGAGCAGAAAGTGCATGAAAATAAATTGCGATTGGCATTTTTTTTGACTATTAATTTAGCATGTTTTATATCTGCTTTACTTCCTCATCAATAGTCCGACCAATCACAACACAACAGAGTGGCAACATACAAATATAACATAAAGCTTCCACACTTTATTCTTTGAGTCCTCAAAAAGAAATTGTGTCTCCAAAATGAGGTTACATATATAAAAGTCCCGCCTCTCACTGGGCAGGTAGCCAATCATACTTTATTATAATCTGATGGCACTTGGATTGGCCAATCAGATTTCAGGGGTGGCCAGCGCCACCCTCTGGACACGTCCCTGCAAATCACTTCCCATACTGATTCAGTGAGGGACGATGCTTTTTATTGTTGAGTAAGAGACGATCCTGGTTTCTACTGGTTGGGTGGTGGCGCTGGTTCAATCTGATCTGGTCGGTGCTGACGACAGCAGAGCGGCTGCATCCTCACATCAGCCTGCATCAGTGTGTGTGTGTGTGTGTGTGTGTGTGTTATATAACAGTGTGATAAAGCTGCCTTTGGGATCTGACTGTGGCTGCTGAGCCTCTTACCTGTGTGTCAGGTGCGTCAGGTGGAAAGCTCTGGGAGCAGAGCTTCATCCCACTCATCGTCATCATCATCACTCATCTCTGTGGACGTTGAGATGAACTCACAGTGGTCTGTCATCACACACAGTTTATCATTGAAATAGTGTCTCACTTATTAAAAGTGTTTCCTGAGCTGCTGTTTGTTTTTATTGAGTTTCTTTTTGTTTGTTTTAATAAATAAACATACACTTTTGCCAGGAAATCATCTTGAAAACTAAATTAAATTAAATACGGCCTGCTGATGGCGCCGAATGAGAAATCAAGGTGTCGCTGAATTTGTCATGATTCATCCTGAGGGGAACGTGAACGTCTGTCCAAAATTTCATGGTAATCCTTCTGATAGTTGCTGATATATTTCAGTCTGGACTGAAGTGATGGACTGACCGACTGAAAGAAGTGGAAGAACAACGACATCCAGGTTCAGAAACAGCAGCTAAACATCAGTGAGCTTCAAAGTTCTGCTGATGAAGATCATGGGATATAACCCAGAGCTCCAGAACAGCTTTGAAAGGGACGGCCCCCTTTTCTTCCCCCTTTTTGATGCATAAAGTTTGTAATGTTTCGACGATGATCCTTTTATGTTTTGGCTATTTATGTCTCTCGTGTGGTCACGTTCTGTCCTGAGGTTTCTTGTTCTATTTATAATCTCAACCACGCTGAAATAGCAAAAGTGACATTGAAAATAAACAATAATAAACCAACAGATAAAGTCCTGAATCCTCCCAGTCAGGGTCCGGGGCCCCTCTGACTCATTCAGGGTCTTTACAGAAGCGTTCAAACTGTTGGCAGGAGCCTGTCCGGCTCCCTCTGTCCTGACCTAGATCTCTGACAGTAAACAGCTGCTTCCTAAAGCGACATCGTGCTGCCGTCAGCAGAACGGCCTGGAGAGATAAATGTCAGATTGGACCTCGGCTGAGCCTCTTGATGCAGCTCAGGGCCTCTCGGTTTGTTTAGGAGCCGCAGAGACACTTCGCAGCCAACTGCTGCTGCCGCTGCTCCCGGCTTTGTTCTCGGTTTAATTAACACTGTTTGCATTCGAGGCCACAACAGACAAAAAGCCTTCATGTCCTCATTAAGCTGGTTTTCAAATATTTCACATGAAGGACAATCCAGAACATTTTGTGCCAAATCAAACACAGTGGATCCAGTGTTTTCTGCATGTGGTCGTGGTGATATAAACCTCCAGTGATAATTGTGGTGGTTAATCCCAACATCCTCCAAACTAAACGATGAGATACATCTTTTGTACATTTCATTTTCTGATCTGACTCTTCTGTGGTGAAGGTTCGGTGAAGTTGAGACAAAACACAGTTCAGCCTTTTGGCCAAAATGAAGAAGTTAATTTGTCATGTTCGTCATGTTGCACTTGATGGATACAGAACTTGTACTTTTTGCTCCAGTCGTCTTTTTCCGCCTTGGTTCGGTCGAAGGAAAGATCGAGGTCTGGGTTAAAATAACAAGTGTTTCTGATGTGACATCAGCAGGACGGCATCGTGTGTCAGATCCTTCAGTCAGGAATCACTCGAATGAAAAAATAAAATCAGTTTTATGATGTGATGCTGCTGTGGTTGAGGTTCAATTTAGGAAAAGACAATGGTCTGGGTGAAAATCAGTACTTTGGGAAGGTTTATCATAATTTTGAAAAAAACGTTGACGGTCTTTCTTCTGTTAAAGTCTGATGTTTTGTTGAGCCATCCATCCACCCTAATCACTGACCGTCACCTGACTTCCTCTTCATTGTCTTCCCGTCCCGCCATAATTACTACAGCTATACAAATGAAATTATCTCTTAAATCTACTTTTCCAGGCTTCTGAGACAAACACCCCATTGAACAGTCGTTCCAATTTCTGATCATCTGGACACCAGAATTTTAGTCGAGTCATTTCATGCAAAAATTCCCAAAGCACGTTCAACACAAAAGTGAATGAGACTCATTTTCTTCTTCTCCCCATTCACACGGTTCACACATCCTGTTTTCCTCCTGAACAGCCAGAAGAAGAAGAGAAGAAAATTCATGTATGATTCAGGACTGTACTTTCATCTAATGTACAAATATTACATTTTAATGTTTATATTATTGTTGCATTGAGTTTTCAGCTTCTGCTGGTTGTTAAAAACCGTATAAATGAACAGAGATAAACTTGAGTGGCTTATCATGGTAAATTTAGGATGATGCCTTTGACAACGTGGAAATTTAAGCCCACAGTTCAGTTCAACGGTGAATCAACTTAAGAAGATTTGAATAATCCTTCTGAATGTCAGCTGTTGTCAAAGAGTAGGATTAAAAATTCCAGGTATTCTGTTATTCACCGGGTTTTAATCCTCCTAATTTATCTGAGGGTAACAGGTATTATTTAATCCATTAGGGAAATAAAAATGAAAATATGGAAATTCAACAACAGAAATGTTCTCAATAATATTTTAATTTGTCAGGATTTTTTAGTTTGTATCTGAACTTGTTGTTCATGATGATTTAATGAATGATTCTTAGAGAGATGACAGTGATTTGTCGACACTTTCAGTTTCAAGTCCACGTCCGCTTCTCACCTGTCTCCATTTCCTTTTCAGTTGAATAAAACAAACTAATTAGACGAACGTCTGTCGGTCGGCTTTCAGTCAAAGACCTAATTTACCTCGACCGCTGCTGCTGCTTCAGATGACTTTAGATTAGATTAGAGCTCCTGTGGAAACACAGAGGAAGCAAGAAGATTAAAGCAAATGAGGTAACTGAAATCACCATTGTTACATTTCTGTAAACTACGACACAGAGTCACTGATTGTTAAATTATCCTCAAACCTCTCATGGACGATCAGGGATATTTTTAGGAAGTCAAATGTTTGATTTTTGTTGTCTGTTGTATTGAGGGAGGAGGAACTGGCTTGTACAATGTTTCTGTATGTGGCAAATTGGGGACTTTAAAAAATTAAAATGCAAAAAAATAAAAAATGCAATTCCTTCCTTAATGTCAGCGGAACCTGATTTTTTTGGATCATCCTCAGTTTTGGCTCTGGTAACATGTCATTTGCATGTGTCATTATTTCTGACATTGACTCAAAAATCAATCAACAGATCTGGAAAAAAAAATTAGAAATCTGACTTTTTAAATAAAACTTTTTAAACTCAGCAGTTTGGTTTATCTCTCATGACAAAGACAAAGTGTCAGCCTTGTCTCTGTACAGTAACCGCAGCTGCAGTGTTTACAGTTCATTCTGTCATTAACAATGGAGCCCACTTAATGGGACTCTAATACCCCACTCATCCCCTTACCCCCCTCACCTGCCCTCCCCACCCCCACCCTCCCCCCTCGTCCTCTGGCTCATCTACTGACTGCTGACACAGCCATTACTCACCAGTTTAAAGCAGCTCTTTGGTCGTGCGGCTCAGCGGGTTCGTTAAGATTTCGGGGGGGTGTTGGTTTGGGAGGACGGGGTGGGTGGAGGAGTGCACGGGGTCAGGCCAATGGGCAGCTGGGATTAGCACCGACCCGCCATCTGCCATCCAAATAATAATCAGAGTGAGGAAATCAATGGCCTGAGTAAACATCAGGTGCATGTGAGCTCATTTAACTCAGTGAATGAAACAAGTTTGAGGCTGTTTCACTGTTGATCACTCTCTTTTATAATCAGTCTCATCTTTGGGTCATTCAGCACCATGATATTTCCACATGTCCCAGATATCATCAGTAACTTACCTCCACATCCCTGTAGGTCTGTGACGTGTATATGTGAATCTCTGTTTGCTGTCTGTGCAGGTGTGTGTTCGACTCACTGACCTCGAGACGCTCTGACCTTTCTGAACCGACTCTGTTACATCTGCTTAAAGTGCTTCATGTGTATTTGCTTTCATGCAGAAAGTTGAGAGAGAGATTGATTCTGTCCAAAGGTAAAAAGTGACCAACATGTTTTCACTCCCAACTCGTCAAATAGGGCAGCTTGGTCGCTGACGACTGTATGATGCTCGACGAACCAGTGTCAGTTTTGCATCTGCAGGACTTCATGGTCAAGTTAGAAATAATAAATATGCAACGTCTGGTCAGACTTCGAAAGCAAAGCTTGCTGAGAACAGTAATAAACTCAAGGTTAATGATGTGAAACTGCTGCAGTTTGGATAGATTTATACATCAAAACTACTTTGTTAGATTTAGGCAAAAAAGTCTTGGTTAGCTTTAGGAAAAGACGGTGGTTTAAAGTAAATATGTTAGTTACAGTAAATATGTTAGTTACATGCATAGAGTTATGTAACTTGAGCATGTTATGTAAAATACACTTACAGTAACAGACGTTAAAAAGAAGTCAAAGTTCAGTTGGAATTATTTCACCACATTTCAAAAATATGAAGTTTATATTGTTTCCTGAGGAACATTTTAAATCTAAATTGGCTTTGCAGGATATTCAGTCATTTTATTTTCGTGCTGTTTTATGTTCTGAAACTTTTCAGATTTTGAATTTAATGAAATGAACATTATTTAGTAGCTCACAGTTTTGCCACATCGCAGCCACCTGAACTCGGATGTAATTGACTGTATTCGCTGCTCAGACTGGTCTGGGTTGTGTCACGCTCTGTGGCCCCTAAGACGCCCAACATGAGCAATAATGGTCAGATTTATCTTTGAAGAACACAGATGCTGCAACATATGAGTCATGCAAATAACACGCTGAGCTTAGTTCACGCAGACGCCTCGACTGGCACACTTTTTCCCGCCTTTTACTAATGCATCATATTGTTATCTAATCGGCTCAGCTGTGATTAAAATGATATCCACATCCTCTCTTTTCAACCACATTATCTTCAAACATTCAAATCTCCAACTGTTTTAATCCCAAAGAAAACAATTAATTTCCGTGCAGCAGCATTTACATCATAAGGAAACCTGGTCTATGTTCTCTGGTAGTATGTTGTAAGATAATCTGACACGCAGCGGCTCCTCGTATTAACTGAACTGTATAGAAAACCAATATGGCCACAGACAGAGATGAAGAGGAAGCTCCGGCCTGATGCAGCGGGAGCCGCTCGCCCTCTGAGGTCAGCGCGGTGCTCATTTATTGTCCTGCTGTCGAGTGCGATGCTGCACAGAGGCGTCGCTGGAGGATTAGCGAGCGGCGGCACATGTCAGGGAGTGAGAGTGTGGACGAGAGCGTGCCGGACGGGCCGGGCGTCACGGGGCTCAGAGCGGCTGACACACGGCTCAACACGCTTCCCTGCGGCCCTGAGTCAGAGGGGGGGCCGAAGATGCCTGATACATCACACACCTGCTGGTTTGTCCACACGTGATGCTCACCTGCAGACTGCTGATGCGTTCTGACTGCAGAGGAAAAGAGAGCAGTTAAAAGACGTTGGTATTTAGATGTCAGTCTGCTCAAAATCGCAGTGATCAAATGGCCAAAATGGCGACCCTGTGACCTTTGCCAGCACCAAAATTTCTCCTTGCTGGATCGTCCTGGCTGCCCAACACAGGCGTCAGTGCAGCTTTCTACACAGAACGACAGCGACTTCAGTTTTAATCAGGACAGCTACATCAGACACGTTTGTCCAGGAAGTAATTCATGATGTTGGACTCAGTTGTTCACACGGAGAGTGATGAAAGAGCCAGAGAGAAAAAGTTGAAACCCTGTTTATTTGTTTCACCGAGGTGGCCGTGTGAGCATGAATGTGAGATTGTCAGTTTCGGAAAAGTAATAAAACCAGTTCAGACATTGGAAAGAGGTGGTGGAGGAGGTTTCAGACTTTCTCTGAGGTGTTGCTTTCACTTGTGTAGATGTGTCATCTCCTGTTTAAATCTCCTCTTCCTCCCAATGCTTTGGTCCGCCATATTGGAAACTTGAAAACTAACCAGATTTCTGTGAAATGCTTTAAAGTGTTATAAAGGACATTCATGCTCTTCAGACATCGAAGCCTTTTGTTATTAAAGGTCCTGCACAACCCAAACTGTCATTGAATAGAGCTCAGGTCCAGGTTGGTTCGGTTTCAACGTTCCAATCAGGGTGACAGGTGTAACTGCGATAAGCTCTCATCAGGTAGAATCATTGAAAGCACACTGAACATTTCTTTGCATCACTGCCAGTAAGACTCCAAGAAGAGCTTTTCACACAAGCACAATCCTGCTGTTGAACCCTGATCTCTGCAGAGTTGGTGCATGTCTTCTCCGACACACAGGAAACATTCATCATTCATTTAGGCTCCATCTGCTGGTCCTGCAGTTTGCATCTACCACCTTTTAACTGCCATTAAAAACCCATCATTTGATATCAGTCTGAGCTAATGAATCACATTTCAAAGCTTGATGAACATGAGATACATTTGAGCTCATTTCACCTACATGCTGTCCTCTGCTACTTTCACTATACGTGTTTTCCTTCATCCAGGATTTGTGCAGCCGGAGTCCTCAGCAGGTTTGCAGCCAGTCAGGCCGCTGCCATGTAATCAGGACGGGAACTCGAGCCGTCCCTCGCCAGGTCGCTGTGGCCCCACTCATTATCTTATCTCCCATTGTGACCCGCTGTAATTCACCCTCTCATGATTGATGATGTCGCTGTCTGATTACACCAAGACAAAACCCCCCTAAGATCACCTTTCGTTCCTGTGGCCAACTCCACAAGCTCCACGAGCTCCGCTGGGGAGGATGACTGGGGGGGCGCCATGTCAGGTCACGTGCACGTCAGGTTTGTAATATTTCTGAGCAGGAATCAGCACAATGTTGAAAATGATGGTTTATGACGAGTGATGTATTTCAGTAATGTCTCGTTATGTTCATGCTGTTAATAGCTTCTTGGGGAATTAAACATTGGTGAAACTAACTCGCGCTTGATTGGATGGTAATTTTCAAGATGCACCTCAGAAGAAAGTGTCTCAGATGAGGAGCTTCGTGTGGTGCAGCACAAAAAGAAATAAGAAAGCCGCCGTATAAAACATTTACGCTGGAGGCTCCTCTGCTTCAGATCATGTCCCTGTCCTGCCTCGGACAAATCAGATAGGTAACCTGTGCTCTTTTTAAGTGAGACAGTGAGCCTCATCTCTCCGTGCGGCAGGTGGAGACAGATGCCTCATTATCCATGCCACAGGGGACAAAACAAGTCCAGGACCCGGTGGCCCCCCTCGCCGGCGTTTAGTTTCCAATGCGCCAACACGGGACGACGTTGGACGGCCGCCGGGACGCGCTCATCTCTGACCTCAGTGAGCGCAGGTCGCTCGCAGAGTCACATTAAAGTTTCAGAGAACCCAAAGGTCCCCGTCAGGAGTGTTAACAGCAGCATTGTCCCGGCTCCCCCTGACTCAAAGGGCCAAGTGTAACAAGGCACCCCCCCCAGTGGTCAGGGCCGCCCCCCCTGGGTCCACAGATACAGTGACACCCTTCAAATCCATCTGCAGCTCCTTTTGAGTCTCTGTGAGTCTGACAGAGAGACAGAGATGGAAGATTCAAGAGCAAGGGCTTATTTATTTTTTTTACAGTGTAAAGAGTCAGTGGAGCTGCAGCGACTCGGACGACGGCACGTCCAAAGTGTGTTTCTGTAGAATGAATTTGACTCGAGAGACAGCGAGAAACGAGCGAGTGCAGGATCAGGCTCAGATGATGGGATTGCCACTGAGACGGCTGATCACATTAAAGGTGCAGTCTGTCTGAACAGGCCGTCACACGCTGCCAGCTCAGAGTTAGTGAACATATCCAACATGCTCGCTTTGGATTTTGGAATAAAATGACATTTGAAAGATGTGCAGGAAAAAAATATGGTCTTGACCTTTCCCTGAACCCCTGTCAAGTTGTTTTACTTTTCAAATTCATGCAAAGGAGAGAGTGAGATGAATCATTATGGCATGATCCTTTAGTCTGTTCGTCAGGATTTTGGAATCTGTGTCACTTACTGCAAGAGTTTTACACAGCTTTAGCCAAGGTTGCAAATGTCTTGTGGTTATATTTACCAAATATAAAATATTTTTAAAAAGGGTCATGAAATCAAAATCATATTCCAATCATGTCTCTGCCTTTATGCAACAACTCTGTTAGTTAAATCTCCAGGAATTATTTAAATTTAATTTGCGACACCATAATTTTGAAAAAAAAAACTCACTCTTTGTTACTTGTTTTATTTTGAACAGAAAATGAACAAAATGGACCCTTTTTTAAAAGATGATTCTTTATTTATTGCAGTTTTATTAGATGTAATGTGAACATCAGTGTCGTCTGTTCTTGTGGCTCAACAAACTGGCAAAGGAATCACACCCGTGACATCTGTTGAAGGTGTCGCCTGCTCCATAATGACTCTGTTAACACCACCGACCCCCTGCTGTTAAAGTAAGATCATATTTATCTGGGATTGTCGGACGTAATATTTCCAAAACAGAGTAAACAATGAAAACACCTGCTGCAGATTTTGTGACATCACTTCAACATGCTGCCGCTTTGGCAACAGAGGAAGCAGAAAACTGTCAGTAAATATGAGAGAGAACAACCGAGACTGTGATTAACACTGAAGGATTTGTTTATCCTCACAACACGTCATTTGTTTTTCTGCACTCGTTTCATATTTGTTAACACATATTAGGGTTGTTGACTGTGTGCAGAAATATTCAGATCCTCTGTTTCAGTAAAAGTACTGCATTTAAACACATGCTTAAATAAAAGTCCCTGCAACTGATTATTATAGATTATATTACTAGATTGTTCCACATCAGTACTTTTACTGTTGGTGAAGCTAATTTATGTTCTTCAGATACAGTTGGGTTTAGTCCAGTGGCTCCCAGTCTAAAAAATATGAGATGGCATGAGATGATGAATGTAAAAGAATGAAAATGTTTGGAGACCATCGGAGAAGTTTAGAAGGGAACTGCCGACAACTTCCAGATATCTGAAACGCAACAAGGAGCCATGAGTATAAATTACTTTTTATAGGGTCACAAGCTCAAAAGTTTGGGGAGCGCTGGTTTAACACTGAACAATGTGTTTTATTTCATAAGCTTATCATGTGTTTTGAATGTAAAATTTTAATATTAAAGGGGACGAGTAGCCAAATTTAATTTTTAAACATTAGTTAAATGTGTAAAATTGAAATACTCAAGTATCTGAGTATCAGAGAATCAGAGTATGATTTTCTATCTGCAGGACTTAAACCGTCAACAGCTCTGACCCACTCCTTCTTGGTCACTTGTCTCATTCAAGAGAAAACACACTCTTTGACTCTCATGAACATGAACTGCTGGTTCCAAGGAGCAAATAAAAACATGATGAAAACGTCTTCACTGCTTCGCTTCTGTCCAATATCATCGTTTCAATAGATGAATACAGCTGAAGGCTAATTGGCTTTTTAAAGAACGTCCCCGTCATCACTGTTCTGAATATATTAATTATTCTTACATATTTTCTGACTATTTTACTTAGATATATTCTGTGTTTATGTCCCTTCAGGTGAAAACTCTCATGAAAAACATTCAGACTGTCACAGGACTCTAAAACTCTCAAGTGAATCCAAGCAGCAGCTCTTGAAGATAAAGTGACCCTTTAAAAAAATGTACAAAAATACAATCATTTTTAAAGGTTTAATGAAAAATAATGACATATTTAAAAATAAACTTTAATTACAAATTAGTTATTATTCTGATATAACTATGTTTCATTCGGAGTGATGCTGATTGGCACAATCTTTTTCGTGTAATAAAATATCTAGTCCTACTCTAATGTCAACGTTATGATGATGAACACTGGAAAATAAAAGTATCATCAGGTAAAACAGAGGATTTGCTTCCATCTAGTGGTTTGGTCCTGAACCAAAACCACCAGGTGGAAGAAGAACTGGAATAACTTGACCTTTCTCATCACACAAATGACTGCATCAGAAAACTTGAAATATGAGCAGCTGGAGAATCGATTGCTCCTAAAATCAAACATTTATTTGCATTTCCTCGATTAGCTTTTGGGCAGATTGAAGATTTCAGTCCTTCTGCTCAGTTGTCTTCTTGAGGTGACGCTGCAGCATGTACACAAACACAGAAATGTTCACTACAAACTGGAGGAAGCCCATAGAGGACATGCCGTAGTTGACATACAGGAAGCCGCCAGCGGTCGGTCCGACCGTGCGAAGCAGAGCCTGGACAGACGCACACAATCCCAGCATCGTGCCTGTGTGCGAGAGAAAAATGGGTTAAATCTTTATTGTAAGTATTAATTTAGGTCTTAGTTAATTCTCACTATCTGACATGAGGTGAGGCTGAAGGTTTCAGATTCTTTTCTGTTGGTTTATGTACTTTACACCTGACAATGAGATTTTACTTTTGTCAGTTTTTTCTGTTATCTGAGGCGCATTAAGTCAGAAGCTTTGTAAAATTCGAGCCTGTGAAGCAGCACCTGCCGTGGATGCTGTTTGGTGTTTGTCGGTGTTACTGGTGATTTTCTAAAAGCAGGCTGGCTTCACCTGTGTCAGAGGACGGGACTCTCTTTGTGAGCATGCTGTCTGTGATGACGTCAAACACACTGAGAGAAAGCATCATGGGGACGGCGGTGAAGCAGAACTGGAACACGGTCTGTGTGTGAGCCTGCAGAGAGAGAGGAACAGAGAAGAATCTGAGCAGATGTCGGTGTCTCACAACTCACACATTCATGGATCACGAAGCCAAACAACTCTGACATTTGTGGCTTCAAGTAAAATATTTCAACAACTATTGTATGATTTGCCATTAAAATTTGATACAGACACTCATCGTCTTCTAACATGGTGATCCTTTAAGTTTTCATCTGGCGCCATCATCAGGTCAAAACTTCAGTGTGTCCATGTGAACACACCAAGATGGAGAGCATGGTAAATATTATATCTGCTTAACGTCACCGTGTTAACATGAATGTATTTTCTTTTGTGTCCTCCTCCTGTCTGTATTTCTGTGTGTCTGTGCTGTGGACATCATCTCCCTTCCTCACCTTCCTGGACCTGCTCATCCTCACCTGCCTCCCATCAGCTCATTCCCACCTCCAGCTTATCGACCCTGACTCTTCTCCTACTCATCACCAGATCGTTCATTTCTACCTCAGTGTTTACTACAACACCACAAAACACAAAGTAAAAGTAATCAAGTAGAAAGCAGCAGAAGAAGAAGTACGTACTCTCGGCTCTGGTGTGTGTTTTGTGTGTGTACCTGAGCAAGTCCCACCAAAGAAGAAAGTCCGATGGCCAGAAGCAGCAAGGAGTCATCGGAGAACCTCGCTGTGAGCCTCCCGATCACTCCTCCCTGAATCACCTGAACAAACAGCCAGGGTTTACAGGCTTTGTCTTCGAACCACCTCGTCCTGTATTTCAATCTGTGCAACACTCACCATTTGGACGATGCCAAAATAAGCCATCAGATATCCGTTCTGCTCGGGCTGCAGCTTGAAGACGTCCAGTGCGATGATGGAGAACATCACTTGGAAAATGCCTTAATGTGCAACAGAGAAATTATTGGAAAAAACAGAAAATGTGTATGAAATTCACACATTATGTTTTTTGTCACACAGCAAGAATCAACACAATTTGTTTTTTGGGATGAGTTTGGGATGATGATCAGGATGATTTGAAAATGGTGTCTTCAACCAGACCTCTCCTCACATTAACTCTCACCTGATGGCAAACCTGCGACTATCTTCACCACAAAAATCCGCATCACACCTGGAAACTTCATCAGCCTCGTGATCTCTCCCACGTTGAAGACGGACTTGTTTTTGTTCCTACCTGCAGCGAATTCAAAGAGAAAAACAATACGTGTCAGATGACATCATCTCTAACATCAAACTACGACACCAGATTTACTGCAAAAGCACTGGTCATCATCTCAAAAATATGATTTCACCAAAACACTGAAATAGTTTGACATTTTAGTGAATATGCTTCTGTTTTCAGGCAGAATGAAATGAGAGGACGCCACTCTCATGTCTCTGCATTAAATATGAAGCCAAAAAACATAGAGAAAGTTAACAAACTTGACTTGGGAGTATCAGCAGAAGGTTGCAAACTGGTAGCAGTCAGGAAGGTCAAGGCTGATAATTAGATGCGAGAAAACTGCCACAGTGCTTTAGATGAGAACAAAACCAGATAAGGATGTGTTATGAGAAGAATTGGCCTTGACAGTGGAGAGACAGAAGAGAAAGACCAGATTCCTAATGACTCG
Source organism: Holacanthus passer (assembly GCA_025331565.1). Taxonomy (NCBI): domain Eukaryota; kingdom Metazoa; phylum Chordata; class Actinopteri; family Pomacanthidae; genus Holacanthus; species Holacanthus passer. The sequence continues at coordinate 9,421 of JAFREQ010000040.1, read as the reverse complement.
TCCTTTTCTTTCTTGCAACCTATAAACTATAGTATAAGTTTGTGTACTTGGTCTCTCTGCTTGGCCTCCCAGCTGCTGTCCATCAAACACAGACACTGAAACACCCTCTAGCCGCTGACACAGAAAAAGAGCATTTCCAATAGTTCTTTATATTTCTTCATTTGGCTCAATGCCTGCGTGCCCATAAGCCTGAACATGTCGACATTTATTCCCAAACAGCTGAGAATGTGAAAGTCAGTTTGAGAAAACCGAGGTGTGTCTTACTTTCTGTGTTGGTCGTTGGAGTTTGAGTTTTGGTGGTTTTTGGGATAAACTTTAAAACCAACAGTAAATTGAAGGCACTCCCCACAGCACCGAAACATGCAGTGAATGTCTCCCTGGGAAATACAAAGTAAGAGCAGCGTTAGGTGGACAAATACTTCGGACAGTTTAGGTTTACTGTAGATACTGTACAGTTTATAAAGGTTAGAGTTCTATACACACATAAATGCTTGTTTGGTTAAAGTTATTATCATTTATCATTATCATTTTGGCCACTTCAGCGCAGCAGAACAAGTTGTGAACAAAACATTAACATATTATTGCCATATTATAATGTGGAACTAGTCGTTGACTTCAGTGACGTGCAAAGTGAGGTGCATTTGAATTTTCCGACTCAGAAACTTTTCTGTGTCAGATTCTCATTGTTTGAAGCAACAATTAAAAAAACGAACCCTCACCACCTTATAAAACGCAATCACTCAATCGAGACTCGTGACACTCACCCGTACAGTGTGTTAAGATGGCCGCCCAACGTGGAGCCAGCTATCATACCGAAGCCAAAACACAGACTCAGTTTGGACAAAGCACCTGCCCGTTTGTCGGGTTCTGAAAGGTCTGCAACCACCATCTGAGAGGCTGCAGACGGGAGAGGGAGAAATTAAAAATGAATATAAAAATAAACGTTGATCTGAGTGAGGAGGATTGTGGATGAGTGCTGCTCACCAGGGATGATGTGCATGAAGACCGTGGGGAGTTTGTGGATGAACAGCATGGCAGGACGGTCGGCGATGGCCAGCAGCAGAAAGAAAGCAACCGTCGAAGTGCAGGCCAGAGACAAAGCTACTCGAGCTCCGAAGAGATCTCCAAACCTGACGATGAAACACAACCCAGAAAGTTTTCCACCAGACAACAACAGTGTAAATATTAACCTCCATGCACGTCTGTAAAAGTGGCTGCGAGAGAAAGTTTCTGTGTTGTCAACATTACCTTGTACTTACCTTCCAAACATGGGGCCCCCAAACAGCTGGATCACACCCACCGTGGTTTGTAAATAACCAAACCACAAAGTGTCGAAGCCAAGTTTCTTTGCCAAATACTACAGACATAATGAAAATACATTCAACTTTGCATAATCTTATATAACATGTAAACTGGTAACACATACTGTGACTTCATTTAGACAACGGCTGTTTATCCTGGACATCATGTCATCATATTTGTCATATATACCATCTATATTCATGTCATGCGTGATGGGAGACAGTGATGAAAAAGGTTCCCATGTTTACAGCTCGTTGGTGTTCAGGACGTTTTCGACTGCTGTGTAACAGACATAAATGTAATCCACTTTTTCCTTTTCTCCTTTGGGAAAAAGAATGAGAGGAGCTGCCACATGACACAAATACAGGCTCGGTCTTAAAGTGTTATCAGTTTGTCCTTGATTATCGCAACTTTCAGAAACAAATGAGTTGAAAATGAGCTCCACCTACAGCAACTACAACAGTAACACCCTGCTTCTACATTAATGCATGAGTAACAACAATATAATGACATAATAAGATAAGATAAACCTTTACTCCTCCCTCAGTGGGGATAGTAAAACATGGGATATTCTTCTGCATTGAGTACTTTCACTTTGAATACTTTAAGTACAGTTTCCTGCTTATACTTAAAATGGACAACTTTTATAAGTAACAGAGTAATTGAAACGTGTGATATTAGTACTTTTACTTTTCCTAGATCGGAATGTTTTCTCCACCACTGAATATCTTTATAGAACATACATATAAATAACAAAGACCAATGAGCCAGTGTGACTGCAGAAAAGAGCACTTTCACTTTCGATTGAAATTTGAGAACATTTTGCTGATAAAACGTATATGCACCTATTTGAATGCAGGACATTTACTTACAATAAAGTATTTTTATACTGTGACATTGAAAGATTTACCTTGTTGTACCTCTGGTAATCAAGAAGGACGTGGGCATGGTGTTATCAGCGCACTGATAACAAACACGTGTAGCACATATAATCACTCTCACATCCATAATAAACACTGAAGATCATCTGCCATCACCTCTGATCATCATTGATTAAAACAACATCAGTGATTTTACATATTTGCAGCATAAATTCGCTGTGCAGTGAGCGTTTCACGGCCGGCACGGACATCTGAGCTTCCTGCTCTGACAGAACAGAAATACTCACGGGGGTAACCGAAAACTGTACAAACATCAATGTGATGTCCAAAGCAGCGATGACGTAGACGACGAAGAGGACTGTCGTCCTCTTCTTCTGCTCTGTAACGTTGATCTGAGAGGAAACAGGAGCTGAGGACGTTTCCCCGGTTTTTTCTCCTCTTCGACTCATTTTGCTTCTTGTAGGAAAAAAACACTGATGTAGTATCTTGACGTTTAGAGTCAGTGGAAACAAACAGTGAAGAAATCAAGGTGTCACCTGTGTGAGGGAAATAACCTCTGTCCAGGTGAACTCTCACATAAACCTGCTAACTGAGCTTCGCTGGACTTTGAACAGGGAGTGTTCCGGTTTAACTGGTGGCCGAATTAACTGGTGATATTCCTTGCGTTCGGCAGATGTGGGCGTGGCTTTGGAGGATCCCGCGTTGACGAACCAGGAAACGTACTTTCCGATCACTTTGTGTGTCTATCGCATTCATTTGTCGGTGTCTTTTGAGACATGACGATGGAATCAGCTTGCTGGGACACAGGTTTGCTCACTGTCTGCTCATTTGCTGATTGGTGCCCGGGGCTCCGTCAGGGTCTGTTGCATTCAGGGGTGATCGGAAAAAACAACACTGCATGCAAAAGTAATCGCCCGACATAATAAAAACACAATCCGGTAAAACTTCTGTTTGAAACCAACACAGCAAGTATAAAACTCAATGATTTAAATTAAACATACAGCAAAATGTTATTAAAACATCCATACCCCCCCCCTCCCCATCAACACCGACCCTGTCACAATCTCACTCAGTTTAAGACCACCCCCCTGATACTATACCTATTCAATTTATTAATATTTCATGATTAATTGTATCGAATGCTTTCTTAAGATACCTCAACTGCATTTTTATTTTTATTTTTTTAACAATCTGTTGCATTTGTGATCTGTTTGATCTGAATCCATACTGGCAGTCCGTTAATAACTTGTGTTTATCAATGAATGCGTTTAATCAGCTGACAAACAGTTTTTCCTACACTGTAGGATTCTAATGCTGTCATTAATATTATATAATATTGTGATATTATTCAGTGAGTTCTCATTTGAAAAGAGACAAAATTGAATGAGCATGTGAACTAAAAAAAAAAGAGTGTTTTGATAATGCACACTGTTTTCCCACAATGCAATGCACAAAGGAGGAGCTGCTCACTGCTCTAAAAACCCAGCTGATAGCAGATGAGTGAAGAGCAAAAAATAATTATTTTTATTTGCAAGTGCAGTATAATGATCTACAGAGTGATAGAAACTGTAAAGCACGACAAAACACGACAAAGCAAGTTGATCAAAAACACATATTCAAATGTTTTAATCAAACTTATTACACAGACATCTTGTATCTTGTGAACTAAGAAGTCTTGAAAACAATAAAGTAAAAGCATAAAAGGGTGAATTTTCTCAGAGCATGCAAATAGAATAGTATGACATCACAAGCGAAAGGGTGTGAATGTGATAAATTCACTTGAGTGGAAGTTACAAAAAAACTCGGCTGACAATATCAGTCTGCACCAGTTGGTCCATGAAAACGGAGCAATGAAAAGAGAACTGGACCGGATCTCGCACTGTCTGTCTCAGAACGTAAATGCCAGGAAGATTGAAGCTGCTTGCAGAAGAAATCTGAAAACGAAGTATTCCAATGTGAGAGTGAAGAATGAAGAAATAGCTGCTGAGAACATCCAGCTCAAACTTCTTGCTGTGAGCCAGTGGGATGAAAAGCAAGACCTGAGAGCGAGGAATGAAAATGTGGCTGCTAAGATTGTCCAGCTCAAATCTCTTACTGAGAGACAGAGAGCTGAAAATGAAGACCTGAAGATATCTGAGCAAGAACTTCAGTGCGAACTGAAGGAAGCTCTGCAAGATATCGAGCATGGGAATGAACACCAGCCAGAGACGAGGCAGGAGGAGGAAGTATCAGCTGATACTCGGAGTTTGTCAGAGCTGAGCGATGACAGCAGCCTTCATGAGCTGAGCAACGATGACAACCTTGAGTGGACTGCAGTTGAGGTGTTGAGCATCGGGGCTGCAGTTGAGGAGCTGAGCGACAACAACAGCCTTCACGGGGCTGCAGTTGAGGAGCTGAGCATCGGGGCTGCAGTTGAGGGGCTGAGCGACGACGACAGTCTCCAGGAGACTCCTGCTGCTCAGGTTCAGACAAAGAGTTTGTGGCGTCGATGTGCTACAGGTCTGAAAGTAGGTTTGCATGTTTGCAACACTGCTGCAGATGTACTTCTTCCTCTGGGTATCCTGGTCGCACTGATATGTATATATATTTTTACATATATATATATAATCCCGTGCCCTCAGACAGGTCCTCGACCCTTCTAAACAAGACATGCTGATTCTGCAGTCAAGGGGCAGCTACTTTTTGAATTCTGTATTTATAAATATGAATTATGCATCAGTCTGTCTCTATCCAGCTAGCTCTCTCATGTCTTCATAATTTGTGTTTATAAATGCAGGGCAGGATGGCGGTGCAGTGGTTAACACTGTCACCTCACAGGATGCAGGCTTTGTGTCTGGAGTCTGCATGTTCTCCTGCCTGTTGTTTGGTTTTCTCCAGGTTGCTCTGGTTCACCATTACAGGTTTGGTCCTGAGGTGTGACGGAAAGATGCATCGGATCAAACAATGTAAAAAAAAAAAAAACAAAAACAGAAAAAACAAACAAATCAAACACAGTGAAAGTGGAATTGACTTTTTGGAAGAAAAAACAGACAATATAAATTGAATAAGACAGAACAGGAATACTTGAGTAGCAGAATGACAATGATGAAAAGAACATGTTATGGAAACTGTGATACATTTTTGAATACACATCCACACACAAGCAGTTGTAGCCTTGGTGGTGGTCCAGTGGTTCGGATTCGGTGCTCTCACCGCAGCGACCCGGGTTCGATTCCCGGCTAGGGTAAGGTCACTTGTGTGAATGTGTTGGCCCCTCACGAGGGGCAGCCATGCAGCAAATTCAATCCCCATCGTGGGACTAGCAAAGGAAGGATGACATCAGACTGGTTGAAAGGCACAGATTTTATACACACAAGTGATACATGATACAAAAATAAAATCAGAGTAATAATTGAAGATTTTCAGAAACAATATGCAGATTTTTAATTAAGTAGGTCACCAGTGTGTCAGGAAACCAGTCCATTATTTTCTCTCCATCATTTTCTAACTCATATCTTTGGTGTGTCGGACTACAGAGAGAAATCATACCATGATTTGTAAATATGCATTTGAACCTGCAAACAGACGTGTGATTGATGAACAGGAAATGAGGAAATGAACAATTTTGCTTATTGAATAAACTCTAACAGAAGATTTACAACCTTTTCTTGTCCAATGTGTCGGTAAACTGAATATCTTTGTGTTGCAGACCACACCCCATTGCATTTACATTTCCTGTTGTTTGCAGACCACTTCCCATTGACCCATTGCCGTTTGCAGACCACTCCCCATTGACCCATTGTCATTTGCAGACCACTCCCCATTCCCGTTTGCAGACCACTCCCCATTCGTAACTTGCAGACCACTCCCCATTTGTAAACCACTCCCCACTGTTGTTTGCAGACCACTCCCCATTTGTAAACCACTCCCCACTGTTGTTTGCAGACCACTCCCCATTTCTAAACCACTCCCCACTTGCAGACCACTCCTCATTTCTAAACCACTCCCCGTTTGCAGACCACTCCCCATTTCTAAACCACTCCCCGTTTGCAGACCACTCCCTACTGACCCATTGCCGTTTGTAGACCATTCCCCATTTGCAGACCACTCCCCATTTCTGTTTGTAGACCACTCCCCATTTCTCAACCACTCCCCATTTGCAGACCACTCCCCACTGACCCATTGCCAGACCATTGCCATTTGCACTCCCCACTGACCCATTGCTGTTGGGAGTGACAGATTTGAGAGAGACTGAGACCACTTTATTCATCCCATAGAAATTCAGATAGATACATAGATAGATAGACAGACAGACAGAGACAGACAGGGAAAGAGACAGAGACAGACAGAGAGAGACAGAGAGACAGCGACAGAGACAGACAGACCTCCTCTCAATGGGGAAATTCACAAAGAGACTGAGAGAGCGAGAGAGAGACTGAAGGAGAGAGAGACTGAAAGAGAGTGAGAAAGAGAGACACACAGAGAGAGAGGGGGAAAGAGAGACTGAGAGAGGGAGGGAAAGAGACTGAAAGAGAAAGAGAGCGAGAGAGAAACTGACAGAACTAGAGTGAGATTGAAAGAGACACAGACTGATGGAACAGAGAGAGACAGAGAGAAACTGAAAGAGTGAGAGAGACTGACAGAGCAAGAGAGAGACAGTGAGACTGAGAGATGGAGGGAAAGAGAGACTTAAACAGAAAGAGACTGAAGCAAGAGAGAGACAGTGAGACAGAGATTGAGGGAAAGAGAAACTGAAACAGAAAGAGACTGAAAGAGAGAGTGAGAAAGAGATACATAGAGAGAGAAAGACAGAGACTGAGAGAGAGACTGACAGAGACTGAGAGAGAGACTGACAGAGCGAGAGAGAGACTGACAGAGACAGAGAGACTGAGAGACAGAGACTGAGAGATTGAGGGAAAGAGAGACTGAAACAGAAAGAGACTGAAAGAGAGAGTGAGAAAGAGATACAGAGAGAGAGAGACAAAGACAAAGGCTGAGAGAGAGACTGAAAGAGTGAGAGAGACTGATGGAACAGAGAGAGAGACAGAGACTAAAAGAATGAGAGAATGAAAGAGAGACTGACAGAACAGACAGAGTGACAGAGACTGAAAGAGGGAGGTAAAGAGACTGAAAGAACGAGAGACTGAAAGAGAGAGACTGACAGAACAGACAGAGAGACTGAGAGAGGGAGGGAAAGAGACGGAAAGAGAAAGAGACAGCGAGACAGAAACTGACACAACCAGAGTGAGACTGAAAGAGAGACAGACTGATGGAACAGAGAGAGAGACAGAGAGAAACTGAAAGAGTGAGAGAGACTGACAGAGCAAGAGAGAGACAGTGAGATAGAAAGACAGAGACTGAGAGACTGAAACTGAAACAGAGAGTGAGAAAGAGATACAGAGAGAGACAAAGAGAAAGAGACTGAGAGAGGGAGTTAAAGAGATACTGAAAGAGACTGAAAGAGAAAGAGACTGAAAGAGAGTGTGAGAGAGACACAGACAGAGAGCAAGTGAGAAACTGACAGAGCGAGACAGAGACTGAAAGAGAGAGAGACTGATGGAACAGAGAGAGACAGAAAGTGAGAGACAGAGAGGGAGGTAAAGAGAGACTGAAAGAATGAGAGAATGAAAGAGAGAGAGACTGACAGAACAGAGAGAGAGACTGACAGAGGGAGGGAAAGATAGACTGAAAGAGAATGAGAGACTGAAAGAGAGAGCAAGAGAGACTGAAAAAGCGAGACTGACAGAAGGGAGAGACAGAGACAGAGAGAGGGAAAGAGACAGAGATCGAGGGAAAGAGATATAAAGACACCCTATTTGACCCATTGCTGTTTGCAGACCACCTCATTACTTTTTACAAGAGAGAGAGAAGAAGATTTTCAATCCAATTTTGTCCATTTTATTTTATTAGAATTCAACATACATGTATACATAATTGAAAATACAGGACCAAATCACAAAAAAATAATCTTAATATATTATTTATAGAGACCCAAAAAATCCCACCTACGGCAAGCACTTGGCGACAGTGGCGAGGAAAAACTTCCTTTTAACAGGCAGAAACCTCGGGCAGAACCAGGCTTTCGGTGGGCAGCCATCTGCCGGATGCTGTTTGGGTTTTGAGAGAGAGAGAGAGAGAGAGAGAGAGAGAGAGAGAGAGAGAGAGAGAGAGAGAACCCCATTTGACCATTGTTGTTTTCAGACCACCTCATTTGACCATTGTTGTTTTCAGACCACCTCATTTGACCATTTTGACCATTGTTGTTTTCAGACCACCTCATTTGACCATTTTGACCATTGTTGTTTTCAGACCACCTCATTTGACCATTTTGACCATTGTTGTTTTCAGACCACCTCATTTGACAATTGTTTTCAGACCACCTCATTTTGACCATTGTTGTTTTCAGACCACCTCATTTTGACCATTGTTGTTTTCAGACCACCTCATTTGACCATTTTGACCATTGTTGTTTTCAGACCACCTCATTTGACCATTACTTTTTGCAAAAGAGACAGAGAAAAGATTGTTTTCTATTTTATTTTGTCTATTTTATTAAAATAAAAAAATGTAAATATTATTTATAGAGACCCAAAAAATCCCACCTACGGCAAGCACTTGGCGACAGTGGCGAGGAAAAACTTCCTTTTAACAGGCAGAAACCTCGGGCAGAACCAGGCTTTCGGTGGGCAGCCATCTGCCGGATGCCGTTTGGGTTTTGAGAGAGAGAGAGAGAGAGAGAGAGAGAACCCCATTTGACCCATTGTTATTTTCAGACCACCTCATTTGACCATTGTCATTTTTAGACCACCTCATTTGACCATTACTTTTTACAAGAGAGAAGAGAGAAGAGAATATTTTCAATCCAATTTTGTCTATTTTATTATAATTCAAATTTGTGAACATTTTGGACCAAATCACAAGAAAAATAATCTTAAAATATAATTTATAGAGACCCAAAAAATCCCACCTACGGCAAGCACTTGGCGACAGTGGCGAGGAAAAACTTCCTTTTAACAGGCAGAAACCTCGGGCAGAACCAGGCTTTCGGTGGGCAGCCATCTGCCGGATGCTGTTTGGGTTTTGAGAGAGAGAGAGAGAGAGGGAGAACCCCATTTGACCCATTGTTATTTTTAGACCACCTCATTTGACCATTGTCATTTTTAGACCACCTCATTTGACCATTTGACCATTCTCATTTTCAGACCACCTCATTTGACCATTGTCAGTTTTAGACCACCTCATTTGACCATTGTCAGTTT